>JAOEGL010000002.1:82281916-82529416 GCA_034509955.1 Urosaurus nigricauda | reverse complement strand
TTGTTATTCTCTGAAGTTAAGCATTTTTCCCATTGAAGAGCAAAAACATAGTGGGGATTCATCAGAATAATTACCAATGAATATGTATGAATATGTAGCGCCCCCTTCCCCTTTCTTGGCAAGAGGACAGTTTACATCGGTTGTGGTGCTATGTGGGATAACATATACTTTGTAACTCAAAAATTAGCCTATTCCTGTCAAGAGAAAGCCATCAATTTCCTCCACACATTATTGAACAATATGCAAGAACAGCAACAACAAATCCTGTGGGTAGAACACTCCCCCTTTCCATTTGTTTTTTCATGGCCCATCAGCCACCTGTAAGATGAGTATTAAGCAAATATTTAAGAACCAATTTTATACCGGAGAACTACCTAGAGTGACAACGAATGACAGGCCAGCTTCTTGCTTAGGATATTTATGTACCAGGCACTTACTATGTCATGTTGAATGCACATCCTTCAAGTGATGCTATCCATTTACTTTGGCATCTAAAATATAAGTCAGTTCATTCTTCAGTGGATGGAAAAGCCAAATAATAGATCCCCAGGCCCATACTTAATACACAAAATAACATCACAGCTTCCAGCGGGATACCTAAAGAGTATCTTTAGTGAAGAATGGCAATTTATCAAAGACCAAGAGCCTGCTCCTGTACAATAAAAAAGAGGAAGGTGGGAAAAGGAGACTATAGACTTCTGGGTGTTTTCAGAGCATCATGGTCACGAGGAAAAATATAGTTCATAAACCATGAATATTTGAACACACTGAATACATGCAGGCCACTTGTATTACTGTGTTAACAAAGGTTTTGCTCTTTGTTCACAATCAGTTTTTTATATCCCCTGTACTAGGATGGGGGAACTTTTAGGGGTTAGGGGACATTTTACTTCCATAACCTGAAGGGGCACCCCTCCACTGTCATCCCGGTAACCTCCAATATTAGTGGCTAAAAAATATTTTTTGTCATCCAAAGGCAAATACCATTCTCAAGTTGTGTGTGCACCCTACTGGCCATATAGTTTTGGCTTCTGTCTCACCTTCAGTTTTGGGGGAGAAAAAAGTTGACCTGGAATTTTCTGTGGTGAAGTTCAGGCCTTTAATAAGGTAAAGAAATGTAGTTGTTTGTCTAGTTATCTGTGGGGGGGGGGCGGGGGGAATTGGGGAAGATGTAAAATTTTGTTGGTGTATGTTATGTACATATATATATATATATATATATAATAAATTTTTTAAAAAAAAAAAAAGAAGGTAAAGAAAGAGCAAAATATCTGAAAATGTGATGAAATGGTGAGTACCACCTTCAGAGGCTTGTGCCTTGTATTGGCAATTTGGGTGCAACTTTTTGGCTCTTCCAAAATTTATGTGTGTGTATGAAGCCACTTGAAATTTTAGGAGTGTGGCTTGAAAAAACTTGCTTTGGCATGTCAATAAACAGAGCAGTAATTCAGTTGTATATTGTACAGTTGCCCCTCCGTTTTTGCAGAAGATCTGTTCCAGACCCCCTCCCCCCCAACAAAAATGGAAAATCACCAATATTCAAGCTGCATTGTCTTGAATGGAAACATGCAACCCATTTGGTGTTAGGCTTTGAGGCCTGAGTATGAAATGTACAGATGTGCACAAAAGGTAAACCAGGAATTATGGGTAGAATTGGCTGCAGCTGAAGGCTGGAAGCAGACAGTGCTCAAGGTCAGTATGTGCTTGCTTGCACGTAGGCCTAATGTAAACAACAAGAGTCTTCCTGTCTGAGATGACAGTAATGCAGGTGACACAAGGAAGAGAGTCACCAGAAGAGGCTGGGTTTATGACCACATGGCATAAGTCTATAAATAACCTGCACACCACACTGTGGGTTATTGGGTAATTGTTGGGTAGTCGGAGTAGATGGTTGGAGATTTGTTGAGCGTGTATATATTTGTAAATACAGCAACTTTAAGAATAAACCTCTTAGGAGAGAGTTTTGGCTCCAGTCTGTTTCATCAACAACTGGGAGGAGGATTCTCCTGATAAAGCCGAACAGCTCCAGGGTCGCCGGTAATTCCAAAGGCATCGGAGATTGCTTGAACTGTGCACATCTGCTTGTTTACATCAACATTTGGTCCCCCTCCATTTGCCACCTACAAACGGGCAAGGGATGTGGACTCCAAGTCTGTGAAAATGGAGGGATGACTGTATTTGCAGTTGTCACAAGCACTGTTGCATACCTTTAAACTCTAGCCATTGCTCATAGTCTCATTGGTCAGTGATGGCCAAAATCCTATTGAATGAGGCAGTTTAGCTACACCAATGGCAGAGGCAGAGGCAGCAGAAATAGAAGCAGACACATATGGACACAATATTTAGAAGGGAAGAAGAAGGCTCAAATTCATTCATTCCTTAAACAGTTTGTATAGAGGGGGCCCAAGAGGACAAAGCAGTGTAGAGATTGTGGTTGGTTCTACCCCTAAGTCCCATTCCCATGATTTGACTTCATTCTGTAGATTCTAGTCCTGTGGAAGCTGGGCATTCAGAAAACTGAACCACTTGCATCGTGATCCATTACAGGAGCACTGTGATCCTAAAGTGTCATGGCCAATTAGCTTACAGAAATAGTTTCAGGTTATGTTTTGTATCTACTCTGTGACAGTGTAGTCATCACATGAAACATTCAGCAAAATGATCAGGCACCATCTAAAACTGGGGACTAAGATCCTACAAGAGGTCTGCACCCAACATTGTCATTGAGCTAGCACAAAGCTTGCTGCCACACTGAAGAAATACAGCAGTTTGACACCATTTTAACTTCTATAGAATCCCAGGAACCCTGGGATTTTTAGTTTGTTGTGGAAGTACAGCTCTCTGACAGGGAAGGCTAAATATCTCACAAAACAACAAATCCCAGAATTCCATAGTATTGAGTTGTGGCATTAAAGTTGTGTCAAACTGCTTTATTTCTGCAATGTGGATACACCCAAAGTCTGTTGTATAAGCACAGGGATGAACAAATTTCACACCATGGCCTACATGTGGCTAAGAGCCACCACTGGATTTTTTACAACCCCCCCCCTTTCGCCCATTGGTTATTTTTTAAAAGTGACATCACAGCTTGTCACAGCAATTTAGTCTCAACCCACCACATATGCTAGGATCAATGCAGAAAGTAACTAAATAGAGCATAATCAATGCCATAGTGAATATGAAAGACAATTTAGTTTCTTGTAGTTCAATATTGTTAGTCAATAGCATAGTCACTATAATATTAATGAAAGTGAGTAAGTGTATTTAAACTTGTTTATGTACAAATGTGTATTAATATATATTTACTCAAGCATTAGTGGGGGATTTTATTCATTCCTAATGAGTGGAAGGAATTTGAATGAGTTAGTAAAATGTGATGAATGCTTGCTTTTTAAATTAATTGTAGATAAATCTTTAAATTTATTTTAGAAATATGCAACTAGTTTGTTAACTTTTTAAAAGACCTTTAAATATTTCCAAAATGGGCACACACACACACACACGAATAAAACTGGCCCTTGAATATTTAGGCATCTTGGAAAGTGGTTAATAGAATCATAGAGTTGGAAGAGACCACAAGGATCATCAAAAGTTCAACCACCTGCTATGATATTTGCTCACCCATAAACTAGCAGTAACAAATTTCTAGAATTTGGTGAAGGAAGCGATCCAGCTCAGTTTTTGACTTGTTCATGCTGTATCTAGCACTATTGCTTCTGTGACAATTGGATGCAGCACAACTATGCCAGCTGTATTTTTTAGTCTTCCTGTTTTACACTGGGCCTGAGCCAGAGACTAAAATTATGTTTTAGAAAACTAATTAGCTATTGTTTAATTACCCTAAGTAGTTAGTTACAGAATCTTAAAAGGACCTTATTGCTGGTTCTCAAATGTAATTAGAATAATTACTTTCAGCTACTTTTTAAAAAAGTGAATACAGTAGCATGAAGTACTGCACAAGCCTATAGTTAACAATATACTATCTACGTACTGCAGTTTAGGAAAACCAAAGTAACTAAAATTTGCACGTACACTGCAAAGCCCCTAACTAAATTACTAACAGCTTTTTCACACTGTTTGTCTGTCATGACTACATCCTGTGTATACTGGAATTTGTAGTTTGATAAGATATTCACCTGGTCTATCAGAGAACTGGGGTGCTTCACTACAAATCCCATGATTCTGTAAGACAGAGTCATGGCAGAAATTTCCAGTTTCTTGAAGTCTGCATTGCAGATACATCCAGCTATAGCTTTATTCAAATGAATTCCAAGCTGATGTGAATATGTCAAATGACCTCAGTAAATGTAAACATTCACTTTGACTATTGTCCTTGTTGTGATGGAAAAGCAACTAATTATCAGCAACTCTTTAGGCATATCTTGTTACTTCCAGTTACTTACTTGCTGATTAGCTAGGATCACCCATGTGGCTGAAAGAAGCAACCCCAATAAAGTACTGAAATCACAACATGGGGAAACATTGATGTGGAAGCAAACCGCTAGGGAAAAAATAGCACCAAATAAGATATGGAAGTGGGGAATGTTCAGAAACCCTTTTCATATACTATGTGCATTGATTTCTCAAGAAGAAGAAAAAACCACTCCATCAAAATGATTATTTTTGACCTCAGAGCTGAAATTGGAGAATAGTCAATGCTTACTTCAACACATGAGGGAAACAATAGCTGGCGCAGTGCGTAAATAAAAAGAGAACAGTTCCTCCTATTCGTTTGTTGCTATTTAAACACAATGGTTTGACCAGGGCCAGCATTTCAAACATGATCTGTCAGGCTACTGAGAGTATGAATAATATTTATGGTTTTGCCCATAGTCATTCTCTTTCCCCTTCTAGCATAATAGGAACTCATAGCCTGAGGTTTAATATACATTATAATAGAGCAAGCAGTTTGATGGACTCCAGGCATCTGGCAAAAATTTCTTCCGTTGATGATTATTCCCTCACTCCCCCCTCCTGCAGCAGTGATGAAAGAAAGTAATCACAAGCCAACTTTCTTCTACTTTAAAGGAAAGATTCTGTTGCCCTCAAATCAAAGGGTTAAAAAGAAAGAAAATGAGTTTATACTAACTCCAGATCAGCATTTAGCAGGAAGCTGTTAACAATGAAAATAAATCCACAAGAGTGTTCATTCTGTGGTTCTATGATGAAGAATAGCTTTACCATTATATGGCCATGGTACCAGTGGAGCTTGACTAAATTTGTGTTTATGAGTTTGCCCTCAGAGTTGAAGGGTCATTTGTCCAGTGGCAACTTGTAATGTCCAGATTAGATGGGTCAGGAATCTCATCTATTTTTGATTAATAGACATGGAAGGTTTTCATACCTGACTGCATCACTGCTAAAACGTCCGTGAAACATCCTGAAAAAGTGGAGGAAGCACGCGTGTCTGAACACCAGGCCTGCTTCCTCCATCATCAGGGAAACATCACTCCCTTGAGCATCCCCAAATTGTCACAAGGGGAGCGGATTTCCTATGAACGTAAACTTTGCGTTCATAGGAAATCTGCTGTCCAGGAACAATTTAGGGCTACAAAGGAGGGAGCAACGATTCCCTGATGATGGAGGAAGCATGTCTGGTGTTCAGACACATGCACTTCCTCCTTTTCAGGACGTTTCACAGATGTTTTAGCAGCGATGCAGGCAGGTATGAAAATCTTCATCTCCTTCCTTGGAGGTCTTTAAGCAGGGGCTGGATGGCCATCTGTCGGGGATGCTTTGATTTGGAGTTCCTGCATGGCAGGGGGTTGGACTGGATGGCCCTTGTGGTCTCTTCCAACTCTATGATTCTATGATTCTATGATTCCACCACCTCACTGATATGGAAAGCATGAGCTGGAAGCTTCCAACTCTAGGTCTTTGAAGGAACTATCGAAGGTGCTCAAGCTGTTTGGGAAAAATAATTCAGCACTGTGGGTAGTTCCTTTAAAACCTGAAATAGAACCTGGGGTGAATTCACTGCTACACTTATATGGAAGCCACCAGGCACTGAGTGCATCTACAGTGTAGAAATGAATGCAGTTTGACATCACTTTAAGTGTTGCAATTCTATCCTATGGAATCCTGCAATTTGTAATTTTACAAGGTCTTTAGCCTTCTCTGCCAAAGAGCTTTGGGGCTTTACAAAAGGACAAATCCTAAGATTCTGTGGGATGGAACCATGGCAGTTAGCATGGTGTCCAACTTCATTATTTCTATCATGTAGATGGATCCCACTGTCTCTGTTGCCAAAGTATTTCCCAGTATTCTCTATTACAAAATGGATGTCAATTGAACAAATGATTATACTAGAGTCTGAAAAGCTAGTTTTTGTAAGGAAAGACCATTGGTCTTTACTCAGATTACTCACTTAGTTTTTCTAATTGCTTTCGATGCTACTTATTACTTTTTTGTTTTTCCCTTTTTAAAAAATCCATATGAAATAAGAAAATGGACATATGTTTTTGGGGAAATCTCAGAATGCCCTCAGTTCCCTCCAAAGAAATAAGTAAGGAGTACTTGTTCCAACACACACACACACACACACACACACCCCTTACCAGTTGTTATGTTATTTATGAAATGATCATTATCATGCCCTTGTTCCTTCCAAAATTAACATGTTACAGGCAAATGTGTTACTTATAACCCAATTACTTTCAGTGTTTGGCTATACCACATTTGTAACACAAAACAGAGAATCCTAAAATCAAGAATGGTTCTTCAGGCAGAATTTTTAGATCATATTTCATGCTGCTGAAGATCTAATAAATGCATGTAATTTAATATTACCATTCTTTTTAAAATCCAGGCTAAAATGGTTTTTCATAAAACAAATGGGAAACCCCTACTGAAAACCAAAGGAATTAAACATTAAATTAAACATTACAGCTGAATTAAACATTAGAGCCTCCACATGGAGGCTACATTGAGCAACAGCTTCCAGCAGGACCATAATAATTGTAATGTAAATCTTTTGCTACATGGATTGGCTTAATCACAGTAAAAAAAAGTATATCACATGAGTATTACACTTTCTTGGGGCCACTATTGGACTGGTGCATAAAATAAAAGATATACTAACATTGTGGAGTGGTGTATAAAGCCTACATATAAAACAACCCTCAAGTTGTTTTTAGGCATATACAAACCCCCAAATGGTTCCGAGACACCTGAATATTGCAACATCTATTTTCATTATATGATTAAGATATAGATCATTTTAGAAAAGTTTCTTAAAAGGGAACATTTTATAACTTCTCTGTATGCCTATTTTTGTCTTGGCTGGTCGTCCAGGGGAGAGATGCATTGAAGTTATTTCTTGAGGATGTAGTCAATGTGTCCCTTAGGGAAGGTATCTTACCATCTTGTCTGAAGCAGGCGGCTGTTAAGCCCCTCCTGAAGATACCTTCCCTTTACCCCCTGGGGAGGAACAAATATAGACCAGTGTCCTTGCTACCGTTTTTGAGCAACTCTCAGGATGAAACCGATTATCTCGATCCATTTCAAACCAGTTTCAGGACAGGACATGGAGTGGAGACTGACATGATTGCTCTAGTCAACGACCTCCACTTGAGCATTGACAGGGGTAGTGTGACCCTGCTGGTGCTCTTGGATCTCTCAGCTGCCTTTGATACAATCGATCATTCCATCCTTTTGGATCGGCTAAGGGAGTTGCGGATTGCAGGCAACACACTCTGGTGGTTCCGGTCCTTTCTCTTGGGCAGATCCCAAACGGTGAGGCTCAGGGACAGTTGTTCTTCCAAAATTGAGCTTAATTGTGGCATCCCCTGGGGCTCCATCCTGTCCCTGATGCTATTTAATATCTATATGAAGCTCCTGGGTGAGGTCATTCAGAGCCATGGAGCTCAGTGTCTTCAGTACGCTGATGACGCTCAGATATGCCTCTCCATGACCAGATCGTCGGCTCAGACTTCAGATAGTGTCTCCTCTCTCAATGACTGCCTTGAAGCGGTAGTGGATTGGATGAGGAAAAACAGATTGAAGCTAAATCCAGACAAAATGGAGGTACTGACAGTCACATGCCAGAAACCAGGTTTGGGAATACAACTCCCAGTCCTAGATGGAGTCACACTCTCCTCGAAGGATCCTGTTCGCAGTCTGAGGGTACTCCTAGATTCGTCACTTCACATGAGGTCCAGAGTGCCTGTTATCAGCTTCGGCTGATACACCAGCTGCGCCCCTACCTGGACATGAAGGATCTGGAAACTGTGGTACATGCTCTAGTAACCTCACGCTTGGATTACTGCAATGCGCTCTACATGGGGCTACCCTTGTACTTAACCTGGAAACTTCAGTTGGTTCAGAATATGGCAGCCAGGTTTCTTTCCGGAACATGTAGGAGAGAGCACATAACACCAGTGCTCAAGTCTCTCCACTGGCTGCCGATTAGCTTCCAGGCACAGTACAAGGTGTTGGTTTTAACTTTTAAAGCACTACATGGCTTGGGTCCCTTTTATTTTAGGTGCCACCTCTTCCCATATGAGCCCCCCTGCACGCTTCGGTCCTCTGGGAGAAATCTGCTACAGCCTATGAAGACCAGATTGTCTCACACCTCCCAGAGGGCCTTCTCTGCTACCACTCCCAGGCTATGGAATGGCTTGCAGGATGAGATGAGTCTTGTTACGACCCTTGTTGGCTTTAAAAAAGCTCTAAAGATGTATCTCTTCCAGCAGGCCTTCCTGGACAGTGGTTAATCTTTCTGGCTCCAAAACTAAAATTAGAGCTCCCTCCAGCTTTCACCAGCCACATATCAGACATACTGCCAAAGAATGATTGTTTTTAGATACTGTTTTATTTTATTATTATTGTTTTTAATTATGTGTTAATTTAATTCTATTTTAAGGGATGGGAGGTAGGGATTAGGGTGTAAGAACTTTTAATTTTACTGTTTTTAATTTTGTTGTACCCCGCCCCAATTGCTCATTCAGAGGGGCAGGTTATAAATAAAACTTAATATTATTATTATATTATTATTGTTATTTCTGACTTAAAGTGTTCCCATTGCAGGTTTCTTTTAGTAAGATTTGTCCAGAAGGGGTTTGCTTTTGCCTTCTTCTGAGGCTAAGGACATTATCACATGGGAGGAATTTCTCTCAATTTCTAAAAAAATGAAGGTGGGTCCAGTTCAGAATTGAGTGAATTCGTTAATTCAGCGAATTTACGTGATTGCGTATTGATGCCACATCGCGTTCGGAACTGCCCGAAATTGCCTCCCAGTGCCCAAAATTGTGTGTGATAGTTTCTCACGCAATAACGTGAAACCCCACGATTGCGTTCGAAAGGACTTCCCATTGCCCGAAAACGCTGTAATCAGCTTTCACGCAATAATGCAAAGCCCCATGATTGCGTTCAGGTTGCCATTGGATTATACTTCCAATTCCCGTTGTGTGATAAACTCCTGAGAGTATGTGACTTGCCCAAGTTCACCTAGTGGGTTTCAGCAGCTGAGTAGGGACTCGAGAGTCCAATACTCAAACCACTGTAGCTATAAATTAATTTAGGTTTCAATATATTCAAATTGCAAACCTATGCACACTTACTTTAGGTGAATACAGTACAACATAATTTGAGAAATCATACATAAGATTGTGCAGTAAAGTGAAGTTTATTTAAAACACTGGAGTTGTTTTATAAAGTTGTTTGCTTTTTTTTTTTTTTTTAAAAAAATAAACCTCTTTTGAGGCCCTTTATTGGTAAATATTTTTTATGCTGCTGTAGCTGTGTTTATGGGTATAACTGTTTTTAGATTGCTATGATATCACTGGCATATAAAACAATGGTGGATCCTGTGCTTTCTCTCTCTTTTTGCCCACCAATTTATCTACTGTAAGTATATGCAAGATAGGGGTGTGTGCATCACCTGTCTCTTTAATTTATATGTAGCACTTTTGACAGAAAGTGGGATTAGACAGTGGAAGAAATATCAGTAAATTAAGATTTTGGGATGACAGCATATTACTAGCAGAAAATAGGAAATGCATTGAATGACTACTGTTGAAAGTTGAGCAAGAAAGTGCAAAAGTAGAAAATACTGATCACAGACAATTTACATAACTTTAAAATGGAGGATGACTACCATTTTCCTCCATATTCACGGATTCTTTATCCATCAATTCAATCCACAGCTTTAAAATATTAAACAAAAATTCCCTCCGAAAAGCAAACTTCCATTTTGTCATTTATATAAGGACATTTATATAAGGCTGGGACATCTTCCCCGCCCAGCGGAGGACTCTCTCCCCCAGCGGAGGACTAAGGAGCGGTGGAGTGTCGGTGGGAGCGGCGCTCCATAAAGCCGGCCTGCCGGACTTCCTCCCCAACTACACCAGCTCCAGAACATCTTCTGTGCCCAGCAGAGGACTCTTTCGCCCAGCGGAGGACTCTCCCACTGAGCGGAGGACTAAGGAGGGATGGAGTGTCAGTGGGAGCGGCGCTCCATAAAGCCGGCCTGCCGGACTTCCCCCCACCCAACTGCGCCAGCACCGGAACATCTTCCCCGGCCTGTAGGGAAATTATATAGATAGTATAACAATCTGCAGCTAGGACTGAATTAATGCTATTCGTTTTTAGATTTAATGGTATATATTGTTGTATGTATTGATGATATATATTGTTGTATGTATTGATGTATTGCACATTGTATCTTGATTTTTTACTGTTTTTCACTATTGGGACCTGCGCCAGTGCCAGAGGTAACATCATGGAGGATTGGGAGGGGCGGGGCCTTGTAGTGAGGGTGGGGTATTCCTGGGAGGGATATATAGATTAGGACTAGAATGGTAACTATGTTAGCCCAATAGATTCATTTTACTGTTATTGTATACTGTATATTTATTTTGTTAATGTTTTAATTTGACTTGACTTTGACTTTGTTAATGTTTTGATTTGATCTATGGGGAGAGGCGGGAAATACAAATAATAATAATAATAATAATAATAATTCCATTGTATTTAATGAAACTTGGGAATACATGGATTATGATATCTGCAGTGGGTTCTGGAACCAAACCCCAGCAGATACCAAGGGCCCACTGTACAGTGGTAAGGACTTTGTGGGGTGAGTATTTGGTAATCACTGGGGTCTGGATGTAGGGCCCCCTGTGGGTACCAAATTGCATGAATACTCAAGTCCCGTTATATTCAGTGGTTTAGTAAAATTGTTTCCCTTATATAACATGGCAAAATAAAGGTTTGTTTTTTTGATTTTTTAAAACATATCTTCAAGCCATGGATGGTGGAATCTGTGGATGCAGAATCCATGGAAACAGAGGACTGACTGTATATTTTGGCTCACTCATAAATCAAAATGGAGATTGTAGCTATAAAATCAGAATATTAAAATTTGGAAGGACGGCTATGAAGGAATGGAATAAGATGCTTGTGTAAAGACATAGAATAACATAGTTAGAATAATAATATGATAATAATAATAATAATAATAATAATAAGATTTATTTCTATACCGCCCTTCCATAGATCAGGGCGGTGTACAGCATGTAAAAACAATAAGACATAAAAACCATTAAAAACAAGCCAGATACAATAAAACAGTAAAATCAGTAAAATCACAGATCTCAATACAAGTGCTAGTGCATATGCGGCAGCAGAACAGTGGGCGGCATTACAACAGGCTAATAAATAAAAAGTCCATTCAGCGATATGCCTGGTTAAATAAGTAGGTCTTTAAGTCCCTTTTATATTGAGCAAGGGAGGGGGACAAGCGGAGATCGATAGGTAGAGAGTTCCAGAGACAGGGGGCAGAGATGGAATATGCCCTCTTCATCGTACTCACTAATCTGGTCTCCGGAACTCTCAGTAACCGCTGTCCAGAGAATCTAAGTGTGCAGGGCGGATTATATGGGGAGAGACGGTCCTTCAGGTACCCTGGACCCAAGCCATATAGGGCTTTATAGGTAATAACCAGCACTTTGTACTGAGCCCGGAAGCGAATCGGCAGCCAGTGAAGATCCTTCAGAATTGGTGTTATATGGGCGGCCCTGGGGGCACCAGTGACCACCCGCGCTGCCATATTTTGTACCAGTTGTAGCTTCCGAGTATGATACAAAGGCTGCCCCATGTAGAGCGCATTGCAGAAGTCCAACCGAGAGGTTACTAGAGCATGTACCATGGTTTCAAGGTCCCTCCGGTCCAGGTAGGGACGCAGCTGGCGAATCAGCCGAAGCTGATAACAGGTGCTCCTGACCGTCGCATCCACCTGAGAGGTCAGATGGAGCGACGAATCAAGGAGCACCCCCAGACTGCGTACTGTGTCCTTCACGGGGAGCGTGACCCCGTTCAGGACGGGTGGAACCACCTCCATCCCTGGACCGGGAGAACCTATCACCAGTACTTCCGTTTTCTCTGGATTCAGGCTGAGTCTATTTTCCCTCATCCAGTCCATTACAGATTCCAGACAGGCCACGAGAGGAGTGATGCCATCCCTGGTCACTGCATCAGTCGGAGACATAGAGAAGACTATTTGGGTGTCATCAGCGTACTGATAACACCGCGCCCCATGCCTCCGGATGATCTCTCCCAGCGGTTTCATGTAAATGTTAAAGAGCATGGGAGACAGAATGGCTCCTTGAGGGACCCCAGAAGTGAGGGCCCTCTTATCGGAGCACACGTCCCCCAGCTGCACCATCTGGAACCTCCCAGAGAGGTAGGACCGGAACCACTGGAGCGCAGTGCCCCGGATTCCCACCTCTGCCAGGCGTTCCAGAAGGATACCATGGTCGATGGTATCGAAAGCCGCTGAGATGTCCAAGAGCACCAGCAGGGACACGCTACCCCTGTCGATGCCCAGACGGAGATCATCGACCAGGGCGACCATGGCCGTCTCCACCCCGTAGCCCGCCCGAAAACCGGTTTGAAATGGATCTAGAAAATCCGTTTCATCCAAGATCGATTGAAGTTGGAGTGCAACCGCCCTCTCGATCACCTTCCCCAGAAATGGCAGCAGCGAGACTGGCCGATAATTATTATGAACCAGGGGGTCGAGGGAGGGCTTTTTCAATAACGGTCTTACTATGGCCAATTTGAGATGGTCAGGAAATTGTCCCTCCCTCAGAGATGTGTTAATAATTTGGCGTAACAGCAAGGTTACTGCCGATCCCCCCTGGGCCACTAGCCACGAGGGGCAGGGATCGAGAGAGCAGGTTGTCTTCCGAACACTTCTAATAACCCATTTCTCATTACTGTGTATAGATGTGAAACAAATAAATGACTTCTAGAACAAATCAATTCTCACTAGAAATCAAAATGTCAAAACAAAGGCTATTGTACTGTGTACATATCATGAGGCAACTTTACTCAATGGAAAAGATAATGCTCATTAAAGTGGAAGGCAGTACAAAAAAGAGGAATACCACATTAGAAGTGGTTAAACTCAGTCAAGGAGGCCATGACCCTGAGTTTGCAAGACCTCAGCAGGGCCACCTCTTGGATGTGTGTCTTTCATAAGGTCACCATAAATTGAAAAAGACTTGATGGCATACAATAACAAAGTCCCAATACATGTGAGCAGACACAGTTGTCCATCTTGTCCAGAGTTGTGTATATCAATACAAATCAGTTGCAATTAAATCTCATAGGGAATAAGGACTAACATATTCTTAATTTCACCCAGTGGTGTGTGGTTACATGAGGCCCTCTTTACTTACTCTAGCAGCCTGAGGGAAGTTTGCACTTGTTTTGCCTTCCTCAATGAGTAAATTACTCAACAGTGCTCCTCTAACTTATGAATTCTGGGATGGTTTTAATTGACACTGTGCACAGCTGCCATTGTGATCTGGCATGAAAGAGACCTGAGGATTAGAACAATCCAGGACCTATCAGCCTCTATTTTATGCAGAAGGCAGGGAAAGCCAAGAAAATATTGAAGAGGATCCATCTTTTAAATGTGTGGCAACACTTGTCTGTTCTAAAAGTCAGCCTCCTGCTGCTCACATTTGTATTTAATTTGTGAACAGTAGGCGGAAATTTGGAATTCACAGACACTCAGTACTTCCCAGCCCACCACATATTTTAGCTTGAAAAATAGTTATCTAAAGTGACAGTGTTTTTCTCCCAGTTGGAGGTCTGCAAACAAAATATGCCGACTGACCCACAGAGAATATGATTGCTTTTCTGAGATGGAGAGGACCTCCTTCGCTCTGTCTAGTTGAGGCCTGAGAGCTCCCATTGGAAGTTTTTGGTTTTGAAGAATTGTTGTTAATACTTTGTGAAGAGGCCTATTTAGAGAATAGCATGACAATATTTCAGCATCTTGGATGTACCGAGCCATGACAATTTCAAACTCAATGAAATTCAAACTGCATTTCAAATGCCATGGATTCACTCAAAGATTGATGCAGATTCTGTGGCAGAGATGCCCTTCAGCCAGGAGTGGGCAAATTGCAGCTTGTCAGTTATATGTGACCATTGGAACCCCAAAGTGGGGCCTCTAAAATCCTTCCGAAGCCCCCATCCCCACCCCGACATTTTTTTAAACTTGTGCTGGTTTTCAGATAAAAAAAATTGCCCACACCCACCCAAAAGCACTCTAAACAAGGAGCAAGTGCAGCTATGTACCTTCCACACCCCTGAGACCCCACAACCCTCAACTCCCCCCCCCCAAAATAGTAAAATTGCCCAAAATGGAAGCCAACAATGTCAGTTCTGATGTGCTGATATGCAATGATGTGGCTCACTAAAACAGCACATTCAGTAGATGCCAAAAAATTCAAGAGTCCATCAGGCTTTGACTCAGTAGAATCTGTCCTTCACTCAATATCAAGCTTTGCCTGGCATGATTAACTGGTCCAGTTGCTTCCATTATGAACCACTAAGACATTTCTATAATTATCTGCCCCTGACCTGTTTGCTGATGACTCCCTTTGTCTGCTCCTTTAGCCAATGATAGTCATATGAATCTCTGAGCACAGAACCAGGCCTGGTTCTGACTTATCTCCTTATTTTTCCCCACTGCACCAGATTTTTTTTTACTGTGAGTCCTTCAGCCTTCTTGTGCACTTGCAGCCATAGAAGAGGACGGGACAATTACTAGGACAGGATAGAATCTGACTGAATTAAATTAAATTAAATAATTGATTATGTGGATAAACATTATTGATTCCTATGGAGGGCTTGATAAAATTGTGATGAATATGCTATATGAATTGATCCAGCTACCCATTAAAACATCTGGGTCCTATTGTACAGTGGAGATATCTTTCTACCCTACACTCCAGTGCTGGGACCAACAATGCCTGCTGATGTCATCTTGAAATTGTGGATTTAAAAAATTGATTTAACCACTTGATTAGCAAATCTAGAAAAGTGCATCTGAATGGAAATTATTGCTTTCTATAAACCTAAATGAACAAACATTAGATCAAAATTACAAAGCCTCGTTGTAATGCAAAAAAGCAAGTTATTAAACAAAACAAAACAAAATGGAAAAATATAAGTCTTGTCTTGAAGAAATGCTATCTTTGCTCTCGAAATATTTCAGTTTTCCTGTTTATGAATAGTCTCCATGAGCCCCTCCAGGTGTGATGAGATTGTCTCAGTATAAGAAAACAAGGTGGGAAGTTGGGGGAAGGAAGGATCTGAAATTAAACTCTCTCATATTGTTATGGTAGACCAGAACAAAGCAAAAGCAGACAAAACCACAATGATTCCATCAGCTGGCCTTGTACGTCTTCCCTAAGAATTCAATAATCAGACCACAAATGGGTGAGTGAAATGCTTTCTAACTGCAGATAGAACTAAAGCCACAAAACATTTGCCTATTTGAGTCAGCTACAGCAGAAACGCAAAGCAATAGGCATCTGGAATTAATTTACTAACATTTAAGGAAAAAAATAATTTTTTGGACTGAGATTAAGCATGAAAACTTTAATCCTCAACTAATTATTTACATGGTTATAAAGGAAATGAAAAAAGGCAGTTCGAATGAAATGGTTCTGGCAGCCTTATTTATGGCTCTGTGGTACCTTTGATTCACTGCTCTCCAACGTCAATAGAGCTGAAAAGGTTTTAATGTATTATAAATGAACAATGGAACTAATCTCACATGGCACCGTTGCCAATTTCCATAAAAGAAATGTATGTGGACTAATAGAATTCACTCTATACTGAGAGCTATGTTAAAAGAAAGTCAAGGAGGTACTGTCAATTTAAAAGTCATGTGGCAGATCTGAGGAACAGCATATGATCTTTTGAGCTGCAGGACACAATACACTTTGGAAACATTTGACTCTGAGGCCTGGTTTCTGTGCCTGGCCTGGTCTATGGTGGCTTATCACATCATGGACCCAGAAGAAAGACATCTGCAATTATTACAATTACTGGTATTCTGTCTTAAGTGGAGATGGTAATGGTAGCTGTGAATAGGTACATGTGTGGCTGGCATAGGACAACTCCACATGCTAACTGTTGCTCTGCTAACAGTAGAGTTATGAAATCATCCACACAAAAAGGACATTTCATATATCTTTTTGAATTTTTTATATATTGTAACCGTAGAGCAATGTGCTGACTCCTGTGGGTTCCCAGGCAGAGAATTTGGTGACTGTGTGGTACACCTCTAAAGCTAACTAGGGGGTTGTGTCTATGTGCACAAAACAAACTGAAAATATCATTTATATTTCTGCTACTAATACATATCCAGAGAATGAACCACATCCTGAAGAAGTGTTATGACCTCTGCTCCCAGATCTTATCAGAGAACCCAGTTGGTTTTTGAAAGGAAAAAACACTAGCAAATCTGTTACAAGATTGTTCTCACAGATATTTTACATTATTTCCTATTAGAAATAACCCAGGCCTTGTCATTAAAAACCAGTCCTCCCCACGAATTGGGCAATAAGGCCAAATGATACAAGACCCTATCCACCCCAGATTCTACATTCTTTTTTGTGCTGCCACCTCCATTGCTTTCACCACCCCTGCTGCTCCCATCCCCATCCCCATCTTATAACCTTTACACTTTTTTGCAGCTGCCCCACTGCCTCTGCTGCTGCTTTTAGTTCTTGGATTTCCCTCCTCCTTCCTCTACTGACATGCCCATCACAAACATGGCAAACATTGAGGCAAACATGTGGCAATGTGATTTCGAACACTGCAAACTCCACATACGGCATCACACTTCAATAATGGTTTAAGTAAACCCCACTAGGAATAGATGTTTTAATTTTGACCCAAATTGTGTGCCAGGCAGTGTTCCAAGAATAATCAGTACCAAAGAAACATAACTCAGCATGAATTTAATGGTATTCCTTCTCAACTAAATAGCAAGAATTCCTATGAAATGGGAATTTGCTTTCATAGGTAAAGAGTAAACATCATTCACTTAGAATAAGTAATTAGCTAATTTAACCTGATCATGAAAATAATAATAATAATAATAATAATAATAATTTATTTATAACCTACCCCTCTGAACAAGCAATCAGGGCGGGTTACAACAAGTTAAAAAGCAAGTACAATTAAAAAGTTACAACTCGATCCCTACCTCCCACCCCTTAAAATGGAATTAAACTAACACAGAATTAAAATAAATAGCAATAAAACAATACAGTTTATTTAAATCAACATTCTTGGGCAACCTGAAGGTGGCATCTGATGTGTGGCTGGGAGAGCTGGATAGGTGTCATTGGAGACCGGGAGAGATTAGCCATCTGGAAAGCCCTGCCGGAAGAGATGCATCTTTGCAGCTTTTTATAATCCATCCAGGGTCGTAATAAGATGCATCTCATCCGGCAGGTCATTCCACAGCCTGGGAGCGATAGCTGAAAAGGCCTTCTGAGAGGTCTGCGACAGCCTGGTCTTCATGGGCTGTAGCAGATTCCTCCTAGAGGACTGGAGCGTGCGAGAGGGCTCACATGGGGAGAGGCAGTCCCTAAGTTAGAATGGACCCAAGCTATGTAGGGCTTTAAAGGTTAAAACCAACACCTTGTACTGTGCCCGGAAACTGATCAGCAGCCAGTGGAAAGATTTCAGCACTGGTGTTATGTGCTCTCTCCTGGGTGTTCTGGTAACAAGCCTGGCTGTTGTGTTTTGGACCAGTTGGAGTTTCCGGGTTAAGCACAAGGGTAACCCCATGTAGAGCATGTTGCAGTAATCCAATCGTGAGGATACTAGAGCATGTACCACAGTTTTCAGGTACCTCATTTCCAGGAAAGGACACAGCTGGCGTATCACCTGAAGCTGATAACAGTCACTCCTGACCATCACATTCACCTGACTGGTCATGTGGAGCAACAAATCTAGGAGTACCCCCAGAGTGCGAACAGAGTCCTTCGAGGAAAGTGTGACTAAATCTAGGACTGGGAGTTGTATTCCAGGGCCTGGTTTTGGGCCAACGACTGTCAGTACCTCCGTTTTGTCTGGATTTAGCTTCAATCTGTTTTTCCTCATCCAATCCATTACCGCTGCAAGACAGTCCTTAAGAGGAGAGACGCCATCTCAAGTCTGAGCAGACAATCTGGTCATGGAGAAATATATCTGAGTGTCATCAGCCTACTGATGACACTGTGCTCCATGCCTCCGAATGATCTCACCCAGCAGCTTCATATAGATGTTAAATAGCATCGGGGACAGGATGAAGCCCTGAGGGATGCCATATTTGAGCTCAATTTTGGAAGAGCAACTGTCCCTGAGCCTCACCCTTTGGGATCTGCCAGAGAGGAAGGAGTGGAACCACCGCAGCACAGTGCCTCCAATACCCAACTCTCTCAGCTGATCCAAAAGGATGGAATGATGTATTGTGTCAAAAGCCTCTGATAGATCCAAGAGCACAAGCAGGTGCACACTACCCCTGTCGATGTTCAAGCGAGGTTGTCCATCAGAGCAACCATGGCAGTCTCAACTCCATATCCTGCCCTGAAGCCAGTTTGAAATGGATCGAGATATTCGGTTTCATCCAAGACGGCTTGGAGTTGGGAGGCGACAGTTCTCTCGATCACCTTACGGAGAAATGGCAGCAAGCAAATTGGTCTGTAGTTGTTCCTGTCCAGGAGATCAAGGGAAAGTTTCTTCAGGATAGGCTTCACAGCCACCTCCTTCAGACAAGATGGAATAATGCCTCCCTGAGGGACGCATTGATTACATCCAGGAGGAATGAAGCTGTTTGTTTTGTTTGTTTGTTTGTTTGTGTCCCCTCCCTGGACAACCAGCCAAGATGGACACGGATCGAGAGAGCAAGTCGTCTTCCTCACGCTTCCAAGGAGCTTGTCCACGTCATTGGTACTCACAGATTGAAATTCATCCAGTAAAATAGCATCAGCGGAGTTGCTGGATACCTCATTTGCAGATACTGGTGAAACATTGGCATCCAAATCGGTCCTTATCCAAGAGGTTTTATCTGCAAAGTGGGTGTTAAAAGCATCACAGCAGGCTGTCGTAGGGTCAAATAGGGGGTTCGGCCCAAGAGAGACCTGCCTCAAGTCCCCCACCACCTTAAATAGCTCTGCTGGACAGGACTCTGCAGATGCAATGCGTGCAGAGCAGAAGGATCTCTGTGCTGCACGTAATGCCTCCCAACACGTGCGAAGATGCAGCCTATGGCGAGTTCTGTCAGACAAGAGCCGAGTCTTCTGACACTTGCGTTCTAGTCGTTGTACACTCCACTTCATCTCCCTGAGCTCCGTTGTGAACCAGGGTTTGCAGTTAGAAGCGAGCTGGAAAGGACACTCGGGGGCGATTCTGTTGATAGCCTTGGTGATAACGGTGTTCCAGGTGTTAACCAAGGCTTCAACAGAATCGTAGGTGTTGCCAACCATTAGACCCTCTAAGGCTTTTGGGAAACAATTGGTTCCATTAGCCTTTGACGGCGGACCGTTTTAATGGGTCCCCCCCCCCCCGGGGGGACAGAGGTGGCTTTAAGTTCCATCTTGATCAGGAGCTGATCTGTCCATGACAATGCAGAGGTTTCCTTGTTCCGTACTAAAAATCCCATTGAGTGTATGACCCACACAATGGGTAAGCCCGTTGACTAATTGGGATAGGTTCATGGTTGACATGGATTCCATGAATTCCTGAGCTGCTCCACATAAATCGGACAAGTTGGTCTCCAGAGGGATGTTGAAGTTGCCCAAGACCAAAAGTCTGCGCAACTCCAAGAACAACTTGGAGACCAGCTGAGTCAGCTCGGTCAGGGAGTCTGTTAGGCAAAAGGGTGGCCGGTACACTAGCAGAATCCCCAAACTATCCCTGGTCTTCAGGATGAGGTAAATACACTCGATGTGGGTTGTTTTCCAGACAGGTTTCCTAATCAAGGTCAAGTTGTTTCTATGGACTAAAGCCACACCGCCGCCCCGCCCACTTTCCCTTATCTGCTCACTGACCGTGTAGCTTGCTGGGAGAGCCTGCACCTATGTAGCTGCACTGGCTTCTCCCAGCCAGGTCTCGGTGAAGCATGCCAGTTCGGCCTGTTCATCCACCAGAAGGTCATGGATCACAGAACCTGTTGGGGATGATGGGAGGTGATGCACTTTACCCAGGCTCAGGTCCTCACCATCTGGTCAAAGCTGGGCTGATCAGAACTGATCAATGGTGTGATGTGTTGCAGGTAGCAGAGTTGCCCATGAAGCGGCTCAGGAACAAAAACATCAGCTCTGGAACTTCTGGAATCACTGTTGCTGCTTCCCTCTTATGCAGTCAACAAACCACGCGAGCTGTGCACTAAACTATCTTTATTGGCTACTTGAATAATACAAACTCTATAGTAAAACAATAAACATCTTTGCAACACATTTCTTGCTCTTGCTAAACACTCTCTGGCTATACTAATCAAGCTATATACATACTCATCTCCTCCTGCACAAAAGCTTAGTTACAAGTTCAGGTTCACCTTCTAGTTCACATTGTTGAGGATGTTGTGGTGTGTGTCATCGTGGAGAATGCAGGGATAGGATAGGATGCAATGGCTCACCGGAACAATACTGAAATAGTTCAATCTTGGTTACCACCCACTGGGTGTGCACTGGGTGTGTACTGGGTGTATACAAACAATACTATTGGTTATTTTCACACTTTCCCATACTATAGTCCAACCTCTTACTATGACCTAAACACTCATGTGATGTTTTCAATGATGTCGTTGTTTACCTTTTCCATGACCTTCCTTTCCGGAACTTGTGTTGCTATTCCATGTGTGTTATGGCTATACCCACATCTGTTGTTGTTGTGTACGTGTCTGACTACACTATCTCACCTTGTGCTGGAAAATTTACAGACTTTGGTTCTCACATACAGCTTTGCATTTCTATGACTATAATTCCCATGCTCCTTGCCTTAACAGAACCATAGAGTTGGAAGAGACCACAAGGGCCATCCAGTCCAACCCCCTGCCATGCAGGAACTCCCAGTCAAAGCATCCCTGACAGATGGCCTTCTAGCCTCTGCTTAAAAACCTCCAGAGAAGGAGACGCCACCACTCTCCGAGGGAGTGTCTTCCACTGTCGAACAGCCCTTACTGTCAAGAAGTTTCTCCCAATGTTGAGGTGGAATCTCTTTTCCTGTAGGTTGCATCCATTGTTCCGGGTTCTAGTCTCTGGAGCAGCAGAAAACAAGCTTTCTCCCTCCTCACTATGACATCCCTTCAAATATTTAAACAAGGCTATCTTAACCTTCTCTTCTCCAGGCTAAACATCCCCAGCTCCCTAAGTTGTTCCTCATAGGGCATGGTTTCTAGACCCTTAACCATTTTTGGATGATGTTTTTCCTTTGGCCAACCTGACATTGCAAAGGAGCAGATTAAGGGACTGTGGAATGATTGGTGCACTCTCCACATTATTCTGGAAAACAGAGTGAACTGAAGAAGGGATAGATATCAAACATCGATCCCTTCTTCTTTTGTAACATTTGTTCACTCTGTTGCTGCCATACCTTCCCTGCCCTCACAGAACCTCAATGTTTGCTCCCTGGCTATACCCGGCTCCATCATCTAGTAGGTGTTGATGATGATTCAGTTGTTCCCAGCCAGTAACTATCCCAGTGTGGATTATATAATAATGTGAGGGGGGAAGAGGGAGGGGACTCTGATGCAATTACATAGACATCAGGGCGAAGCCCATGGTTAGTGCCTAAGAAATCTGTAAGAGAATGTCCTCAAATTTAAAACAAATTCATGAGGACAGGGCAAGTCTTCTGAGGCCTTGTCGATTGCCGCCAGAGTCGCCGCTGCACCACATGGCACCCAGGATGTTCCGCACCACCGCCTCTGGGGTTTGGAGTTGGGCTGGGGCCTTAAGTAGGCCCAGGTATGTCCTCCTCCTCCCTCCTGGTGCGCTGCTGCTGCCGCCGCTGACCTGGGGCCAGGGAGGGTGTGTTGGGGCCTAGGAAGCCCTGATGGACCAGCCTCCTCCCTCATCCTGCTGCGCCGCCGCTGCTAGCCCTGTGCTTCTTAGAAGCCTCAACACTGCTCAGCTGGGCTCTGGGTGGAAAAGAGCTGGGAGGCACTCTAGTGGCATTGTTTCATATAGAAACTTTAATCAGCTAATTTTCTGGCTCTCTAATGTGATCCATTTGTGTTAACTAAGATACTATTCGCTTATTATTGCATAGCATTACTAATGCAGGGTGGGTGTTCCCCCCCTTGTATGATGATGATGATCTTCCTCCTCCTCCTCCTCCTCCTCCTCCTCCTCCTCCTCTTCCTCCTCTGTTATTATCATCCTCAGTCTCTTCATCATCACATCTACCACCATGACCATAATTTCTATCATGATCTATCTCCAAGGTTTAAAATTTAGTTAAGAAACCAGGTTGATTAAAGTGAAAGTTAAAATTGGATAGGGTTATCCATCTTCAATAGAAAACAGATGCTTCAAATCTTCAAGGAAGATGCAGCCATTCTGGTAACCAAATATGTCTGTGTCTTGGCATTTGGATAATAGGGATTACATTCAGGAACACTCCTACTGTGAACTTTTAAGCCAATATATTTCATGTTTTCCCCATGGTTTTGGTGTGGATGTGAGTGTGGAAAAATCAGCAAAGTAGGGCTGTGAGTGACTGGGCATTCGGATAGGAAGGTGTGTGTGCACAGGGAGAAGGAGTTAAACTGCTTCTCCCTCCTTCTGTTAAGCCCAATGGAAAATAAAGATTCTGTGTGAAGACAATAAACCTCATCTGAACAAATCTTGCCAAGAATACTACATGATAGGTTGTGTGATTTGAAGGCACACAACAAACAAATAAAGACAATGGGTTAAATCAAAACCTGATCATGCTTTCGATAGCAGACACATGAAGCTTCCTTCCTTCCTTCCTTCCTTCCTTCCTTCCTTATTTAATTAGCTTATGTCCTACCTTTCTCCTAACATTGGACCATCATTAATTTTTTTGAGTTATTCATGACTATATTCTCTTTAAGTATAGAGAGTCAAGGTTGACTTGAGGAGAGTCAACAGCAACAACAATATTCTCATTGGTTTGAATTCTAATCAAACATGATTAGGTCTGCATCCAGCAAAATGCCAGGTTGATATCTTCATAGGTTTCCTGAAGGCCAGCACTGTAAAATAACACTCTGTGGACAATATCCTACATTGCTGAGTATCACATAAACATTCTGCAGGTATGGCTCCCTTTCACTCCCCCCAGTACTCACCATTTTGTTATAAGAGCCACCCCACCATAGCTATTCAGTGGCTGGTGGAGAACTGGGGGAATTTGAGAATCATCTGGGTACATCCCCATAAGCAGATGAAGATTGATATCACATCTACTGAGGTCTGCTGGGGTTCTCTCCATGGATGAAGTATTCATTCTTTGCCTAGCTATAGAGACATAGTCAAACACTCCCCCCAAACCTCCAAGCTCTTCATTGAATGGCTGAGGAGGGTGACTATTGCACTGAATGATGTATCCTGGAGGATAGGGGCTTTGGTAATTGCAGAGGGAAGAAGAGAATACTAACCTCTGGAATGACCAAAAAAGGGCATCACAGACAGATTATCACACTAGAGTCAATTCCAGAACCATCTCACAATCATCCCATTATTGGCAATGAATATCCCATTATTGGCAATGGGATAATTGTGGGATGATAATGGGATGATTGTGGGATGGTTCTGGAATTGACCCCTAGTGTGATAATCTATTCATTGGACTTACATTTGTGTATATCACTAACATGATTACAGGCAGTGGTTGTTATTGGCTATGAAACAGGGAAATATTTTTCTAGTTGCATGAATATGTTTACATATGACAGTAGATGGTTCCCTCCTTCATAGTCTCTGCACAGGTGCGAGCATGAATGTGACACAGAAACCTAGCAGAATCTGTATATGCGTGGGAAAAGTGGCAGCTGATTTGCCTGAAATCACTGTTTTTCACTGATATTATTATGATTGTTTCTGTACAAGACCTTCATGGTTCATACCATTATTTCATCTTCCAGATGTTTACTAACCACCACTCCCAAAAGTGTTGTCTCATTTATGCATATGACCTGGCCCACGATTTAAAAGGAATATGATACTCTACAAAAACATGATACACGCATGACACACTCATTCAGGTGGTACCAAGCAGAGATGCTGAGGTAGCAAGAAATTGCAAAGGGGATTTTCTTCAATACATATAAAATGGGCCATCAAGCCCAGAAGAGATTATTACCAGGCCTAGAGTTTAGCCCCTTGGCTTTTCAATGTTACTTGAGATTGACCTCATTTAGTTTCCTCATTGTCTGAAAAGTCTTGGAGGCTGAAAGGTAGTTCACACACAGATAAAGAAAGCTTATGTTTTCAGCTCTTTTTACAACCCCAAGAGAACTACATTTTGCCAAGAAGAGGTATGCAAAATATTAACACTCAGCATAGGGTGCATCTACACTGCAGAATTAAAGTTTTACAGCACTTTAACTGCTACACGTCTATCCTACAGAATAGTGGGATTTGTAGTTTGGTGAGGCACCAGAGCTCTCTGACAGACCAGGCTAAATACCAAACTACAAATTCCAGAATAAATTTACCCATTCATTATATTTCAAGAGAAGAAGGTCATATCATCGTATGTGCTCATTTAAAATACCTCCAAAACTTCATTTGTTTTGAAACAAGGGCCCTTTTTTTGCCATTTACCTGTCCATAAGAAATGCCTATAAATGAAAATGTTCATTCAGACAAATCACCAAGATCATGTAAAAAGCTTAACCAGTGGAATCAGCCCTAAAGGCTCTCAGAGCAGCTTACAGATAATTACTCAGACAGTTCCCTGCCCTCAGGCTTACAATCTAAAAAGACATGACACAAAAGGGGAAAGGAATGGTGGTGGGGAAGGGAATCAAGTCAAGTGGTTCCATTCTCCCTCTGAGGCCTGGACCATGGCAGATGGACTGGAGGAAGGGCCATATTCTTGCTCTGGCTAGCCCTGATGGAGTTGGGCCTGCCTTCTCACTCCCGCCCAGGCTGGATGATGTCAGATGGAGAGAGTTAGAGTAAATCAAAACAGGGTAAAGAAGGAAAGTGAGTCATCCTATGACTTATCACAACACAGATCTTAAAATTGGCAAGCTCACACCCCTCTTTCCCTACCCCCCAATAGTTTTTCTTTCAGTTCTGACAATTCCATTAAGAGGAATGATTTTTCAGGTTCATTCATTACCTTCCTTCCTTGCAATATAATGCCTATCATCAACTCTGCTTCTCAGTAAACATACCAGTGTGTGGCCTCAACATGGGACCCATTCATTGCTTTCAATGTACTGTCAATTATTGCTTAAATATTCAAGACCAGCTCTGCATCCCAACAATCAGCTGCAGCATTTTTACTCTGCTATTACCTTGCATGTAATCTTGAGGCTTTAAAAACCTGCTGTTCAAAAACCTGCTCAAGCCTGTCAAGAGACTCCCCCACTTCATCTTCCCATCTTATTCAGATGTGCTGGTTTATGCACATGTTTTATTTTAGAGAATGATGTTTCAATTCAGATACTTTTCAGATAGATGTGGGAAAAGGCAAACATTTCAAATGGGCAAAACTAAGAGCTAGACAAAAAAACAAAAACAAAAAAAAAACCACCCTCCTCTTTCACAAGCTATGCAATACTATTGCTTGGAAAGTTACCTTCTAATATAGATATATATATATATATATATATATATACTATATTACTACATAGTTGGGGAGTACAACTGAAACCAGAAAAGTGCCAAAGAGGAAAAAAAAATTTCCCTTCACCAAACTTGGAGGAATTACATTTTTGGACAACAAGTAGAAGCATCCCTCTGTCATCTGGCTGGGAGATTTAGGAAGTTATAGTACACAAACATAACTCTGTCCAGCACTCCTAACCTAATTTGCTTGTAACTGTGTCTGATATGTGCTGCCTGATTAGGGCCTGGTTTGATTAGCTTAAATGCAGAATACTATTTTAATGGGCTTTCTGCATATCATATCTGAATTGCTCAGTGTACCGTGATGACCTTGGCCTTTCTAAAATGGTAGGGCCTCTGAAAATGAGGACTTCTTTCCGAATAGCATTTTTCAATGCAGCGATCAAGACATCCCCCATGATCTGATGTTCTTCTGTTATGACATCTCTGTTTGTTCCTAGATTCTGGAGAATGAGACATTAAGATTTATAACTTGTTTCAATATTGTTGCCATGGATTGTTTTCAACTGCTTTTGATTCTATGGCACTCTCTTTCAGAAACTACAAAGGCCAAGATGCTAATTGCCACATGTCTGCCATTATTAAGAGATATTATTTTATTTTTATTTTTGTTCTTCATCCCCCCCCCCCTCCCATGGTTAGTGATACAAGTAGTCAACAACTGTCAACAACTGTTTGTTTCTACAATGGAAGGAATTTGGCCACCACATCTTTCATAGTTTTTAATACACATTAATCATAATTAAGGATAATTAATGAACCAACTGAAAATGTCAATGTGCTCCATAAGCAACAGAGAAAGATAGAAATGTGAATAGGATTAGTAAGAACTATTTTCTAGGTGAGCAGAGTTTTGCAGGGAATGATCTTTACTCATGCATTTTCAAGACACAACTGTATGTACAGGAGGATCATGACACTGATGCAAGGCTACATAGATGCTACATTCTGGAACTTGCCTTCTAGATAGTATTTAAAACCAATGCAGAACAGTGCGTTCTACTCACATTCTGCAGAGTCGGTCCAGTAAGATAACAGGATCAATGGTATCAAAGAGATCCAGGAAGATCAACAAGGTAGTACTTCCTGTCTTTACCCTACAATAGATTGTCAGTTAGAGCAACTAAGGCTGTTTAAATGCTGCACCCTGGCCTGATACCAGACTGAAATTGGGCCAGATAATCTGTTTTCTACAAGAATGCTTACAGTTGCCCAGCCACCACACACTCAGCCAAAATGGACAAGGATTGAGTTTACATATGTTGGGTCAGACTGCTTCAAGCATCTTGTTCACGTCATCAGAATTCAATAAGTGAAATTGATCCCATGAAAATTGACCAGATGGTACACCAGAATCTCCGTAGGCTCTGTAACAGGTGTGGTGTCAAATTCTGAGCAAATATGAACAACTTTTTCCTCAAAGTACCTGGCAAATTTTTCATAGCAGGTGGCTGTGGATTGCAAACTTGAAGTCTCTGGGTCTATAACCAAAAGACTCCTCGGTAGATGATATAATCCCAATGGGTAGGCGCTTGAGGTTGCAATCCTAGTGGCATTATCTTACTTTTGGGGCTGTGTCACTGCTGTATAGGTGGCATAATGAAGAGGTGTAAAGGTGAATTCCAGATCCCACAACATCAATTGGGTAGCTAGGAGAAATTGTATCAGTACCCTTCCCATCTCTCCATTCTAGTGTGAAACCAAAGCTTTAATAGAACCACCAGCCCTTTCAGCAGGAGAGTTCACAAAAACCTTTAAATTCTGTAAATCCCAAAGGGCAGTCCATCTTAATTGGTTCCCTGCCCCTGCAGGTGGGATCTGTTACCATCAAACCAAACGTCATGAGTAAATTATCTGACCATGACCAGGTTGTTGAAATCCTCCCTAAAATCAGATTATCATCTGTCCACCCAACAGCAAAGACCAGATTCATGCCCTGCCTTATGTGTTGAACTGAGAACATACTGAGATAGCCCCATGGGTCTCATGGTAGTCATAGAATCCTGATCCAGAAGCACAGTCCTAGGGTTCTCCAACACAATCTCGGAGACTATCCTGGTCAGCTCAAGCAAGAAGAGTGTTTGGCAGCAGAGTGGGTGGCACACCAGCATCCCTATTCAGTCACAGCTGCAAATATTTAAATTTCCTTTTCTGGAGGCATATCAATAAGTCAACAGAAAAAAAAAAATGCCAGAGTACCATGGTAAGTTGTTGAGGCTTTTAAACACAGAGTAAAGAAGTATCTGTCACAGTCAGAACTACAGAAACCTAACAAAGAGGAACTGAATATGTGTAGTTTCTTCCAGCTCAGAGGCAGTGTAAATTTTAAAGAGGTGTGGACAGGTCAACATGTAATGAAATTATTTTTATTATGAACAATTTGTAGTACAAATTGATGAATACATATATATATATTACAGAAAGCAGAGTTCTTCCTCAGCAGAAACTCATTTTCCTTTTAAAAAATGAAATAAATATTTTCATCTTTAGCTGAATATAATATGAAAATTTGCACACAAGGGAAGAGGGCAAAATGAGAGTATAGCCCTCCAAGTAAGAATTTTGCTCCCTCCAAGGAAATTTTCCCATCTTCAGTTCCCATATTGCCAACATTACAGTAACTTAAAAATTATTGAGTGTTAAGAAATACAGTTTAGGAAAAGTGGCAGGAAAAGTTAGCATGGGAATCCAAACACAGCAAATGCAGGAATTGGAGGTGTGAACAATTTATAGTGCCTCACTCTCTGTGGGGCTTGAAATTTGGGAAAGGAAGGAAATTTCACTGCAGAGCACAGAATTCTTATGTCAGGGCAATACCTTGATTTCACTTCCACCACATAACCACATCCCAGTTTGGGTACAAGTTTCCCCAATAATTTTGAGGTTTAAATCTCCATCAAAACTACCACTTCTGCCATGTTATGATGTTGTCCCTTGCCTTCCCCAACATCCCCTTACATAGACATTCTGAAGATTTCCTTAGACAGATGTCACAGCAAGTTTTACCATTTAGCTAAAACGTTATGTAGTAAAAGTACACTTGCTATTTGTTTTTGTTATGTGCAATGTCTAATAAGTTTGAGGCTGACAGACAGAATTTTAGTTTATATTTATACTGTTCTTTGTTTTATTGTTTTCTGAAATTTTGTAAACAATTTTTGTATGTGAAACTGACAATAAATTTAAATAAAACAAATTTCCCATTCACTGTTGCCAAATCATTTTTCTTTATGTGCACCATATTCTTCAATCTGTAAAGAATGGTCTTCAGAGAGTATTGGAGAGACATATGAAAACTGTTTATTACTGGCTGCAGGATCTGCAGGAGGTCAGAGAGGAGAGCCAGAAATCTCATTAAATATCTAGATAAATGTTACCTATTACAATTGGTCCTCCATATCCATGGATTCAACCATCCATGGCTTGAAAATTTTAGAATCTCCCCCCCCCCCCCGCCAAAAAAGCAATCCTTGATTTTTCCATTTTATATAAGGGCCACCATTTTACTATGCCATTGTATTTAAGGGGACTTGAGTATCCTCAGAATTTGGTACTCCCAGGGGTCCTCAGAACAAGCCCCATCAGATACCAAGGACCCACTAGAGTAATAGAGCATTCATAGGACTCCATGTTGTATCTCTAAAGCAAAAGGGATATAGTTTGTGAATGCATTCCCATCAGCCCTAAATTACAACATAACAATGGGCAACTTGTAGACCTCCATTTGTTGCTGGAATATAACACTGATCATCCCACACCATTGGTTGTGCTGACTGTTGCTCCTCAATAATTGGCAGCCCCACATTTGCTGTTCTTCTTTATATATAATATTAGCAAAATCTAGACAGAGGACACTTCCAGATCGCTCAATGCATCATCACAATATAGTTCTGTTGCTTCTGTCACATACTGAAGTTCTGTGTCCACTCATTCCAATTTTTGTGAGGGCTGACTATAGCTAGTTCTCAGATTTGCACTGGGCCCCTTCAAGTTTCTTTTAAAAACAGGCACAATGTACTGCAAAAGTCCTGAAGAACAAATGTTCTGTTTACTTTGTTAATTTTTTTATAAATGATAAAGTGATAGTATAAAAGTACCATTTCGCTTATACACTATAGCACTATAACTCTAAATTAATAAATAAGGAGAGAAGGGGACCTGTTGTTCAAAATGTCTCAGAATTAAAAAGAAACCCACTTGAAGGTGAGAATAAAATGCTGCTGTTACTACAAGGAATTTCCAGAGAATAGTCTAGGATAATAGAAATGATACAATGCATTTAAAAACACACACACATATACACACAAAAGAACTACAGCAACAAATATCACCGCCTCCAGTCATATTTACTTAACAAGGAGCAATCCAGAGTTTCCACTACTGTCCAATCAGTCCAGTACAAATGTTTCTCAGGTTCCCCTCTTTATTCATCATCAGAACATTAGAATGAAAAGTGATCTTGCAGCACCTTTGAGACTTACACTTTAACAGAGTTATTCTCAAAGGTGCTGCAAGATCCCTTTGCATACTGATTTTCCAGGCCAACATGGCTATGTCTTTGTATTAGAACATTAGAAGATCAGGACATTTTGTTCTAATGCACAGGCAAGGAAAGTAGAGCCTGCTGGCAACATGTGATCCCCAAGGCTATTTTTCTGATTCCACAGAACTTTACATGGGGGGGGGGGGAGGGGGAGGGTTGAAATATTTTGCAATTCTTTTTGCCCCAAAATGTCCCCTCAATATTTTGGTCACTTCCTGTTTAACAAAAGGTCTACCTACAGCCTAAAATAGCATGGGGGGGGGGGCAAAGCAAGGCGAAATTGTATGTGAGACCCCAAGGAAGAATTAGAGGGAGGGTATTTATGGCCAAAATGTTTTTATGGGTGGGGGACAGTGGAGGAGGCAACACTTTAATGGCCTGGGATCCAATGCAGCCCTCTAACGTTTGATATCCCCCCCCCTTTTGTTTGAATGTGTAAAAGACAAAAACCCAAGTATCCATCTGTTGCTTCACACACATCATCTTCCTAATGTTTTGGGATAACAGAAGCTCTGGAAGCCCCAGAAACTTTGAAGCAACCATTCCTAATAAGAAGCAGTGGAGGGCAGAGGTATCCTGAGTAGATTCTAACTAGGCATAGGGAGTGTTTTCTTTCAGTTTGTTTTGATAACAATTTCAAAAAAAAAATCATATGTATACTCGTATTTTGAATAGGAAGAGCCTGTGAGAATAAAAATCAGAATGTGAGAGAATCTGAAATTGAAGGGTTTGAGTACTTCACACATACATGTGTACTTTGAACCTCTGTATATTCAGCCATGTTGCTGAACTGATGAATTGGAGTTGCCACCTCTTGTGTTTTTGTTTTTGTTTTCTGACAGGTGATACATTGTGAACACTACATGGAATATAAGCTACAACATGACCATCTCAATACTGGGAATTGCTACAACTGGTACAAATGGGAGAGAATGTCCACTTTGTTTTTGAATAACTTGCATTAGCAAATTCTTTCATTTCCAAGACAGAAGAAAACTTCTGGTTGAAAAGAATCTGAATGTTAACAAACAAAACATACAACATTGACCAATTTTTCCCATCTCTAACCCTAGAGATGTTCTGCATAGAGGCAGAGAGGCCAAAAAATTGCCACACATTCATGGAGAAGGCAATACAAAGCAACTGCATCTGCACTGAAGAAATAAAGCAGTTTGACACCACTTTAAGTGCCATGGCACAATGCTGTGGAATTCTGGGATTTTTAGTTTTGAAAGATATTTACCCCTTTCTCCCAGAGTGATCTGATGCCACAACAAACCCCAGGATTCCATAACATTGAGCTGCGGCAATTAAAGCAGTGTCAAAATGCATTATGCCTGCAGTGCAGATGCAACCAAAGTCTTTCCCTACAGTATGATAATTTCCATAGAGTAATAAATGTCAATACCCTGCCCCCTAAAAGCATAAAGCAACAGAAGAGCTGGTTTTTCTGTGAATATGAAGGTACCTTTTACTCAGAATTGGTTCATCAGCCAGCCCACCCACAAAACTGAAAGCAGATAAGAACCAAAGGAAATTGTTGCTAAATCCAAATGCCTAAAAAGTTATAAAGGTTTGATAACCCCCTTAGATAGATGACAGGTAGCAGTCACTGCCCACAGAGCCAGAGCACTGAGATTCTAAGCCTATGGGTATAACAGCTGATAGCCCTATTTTGTACCAGTTACTATAGTGCAAGAATAGATTGAAAATACCCACTGAGAGCTATTTTCATCATATAGTTCTCTGATTGTATGGCTGGCATAGAAGCATTATAGATGGTTGCTTTTAAAAAAACTTTCCCCCCTAAACTATTCGCTTACAGCATACCATTAAATTTCTCTGCACAGCATTGTAACCATGTGGTTTCCAGAAAAACCTCAACACTGTAAAGTCTGCAATAATCTAGCATGACTTTCTTTACCTCCCCAAAACAAAATAACAGCTAGACATTCTCTGGACACAGAAGAAAGTTTAGAAAAGAAAAAGAAAAGAAAAACAAAGATGTATTTCTACCAATTGCTTAAGGATAAGAGTGTATTGAAAATAAATCTTCTGAGAACAGTTGATTCCTGGCTTAAGCACTTTAATACCTCAAAGGAGGGAATGTCTGTTTTGAATACAGTACATTCCAACCCATGCTCATTTCACTCCTGCTACATGTGCTCACTTGAAACATGTCCAGAGCACAGATTCATAGGCCCACTGGATTACTGCAAGTTGTGATAGCAAATAAGTCTTCTCCCAGGAGTCATCATCCTCATCCTGTCCAACTGAATCAATGGCAAATCTGCAGCAAGCCTTCAGGGCAGACAACAAAATATGCCACATTTGTTTTAGCAAGGCATCTGCTGCTGGGCCTAGCCTTTATGAAGCAGTGTGTGTGTGTGTGTGTGCAGACATGCGCATGCATGAACATGGACAAAATAAGTAGGAACTGTGGCATCAACCCCAACACAAACCTTGGCTAGGAAGTGTTAGCACTATAAATTCCTGAATGGAATGTTATTAAAAATTTCCAGCTCTATAAATGCTGCTATTAATCACTCTCAAATTAACCTTATGCAAGTTAAATTATTATGAGTTCCTGGGCAAATTAAATTGCTATTAGTTCCAGACTCTTTCTCCTTCAGACTGTGCGTAGAAGAGAAGATCACAAAAGACCTACTGGTTACAGTTTTCAGAAGAGCTGTAAACTCCCTTAAAAAAAAAAGAAAAAAAAGAGAGAAGTGCAAAATGGTTCCCTCACCACACACACACACACACACACACACACACACACAATCCAAACCAAGTATACTTTGTTCAGAAAACAAGACACTTTTCAGGAAAGCATCCCTATAATTTAGCCATATATCATGATGACATTATCAAATGAAGACTGCTGACTTCTTTGTGGCATCTTTGGCTGTCTCTTCAACAGCAGCACTGCAGTAATTGATAGGTGATAATACTGTGCTTCATATCATGGAAGGGGGTGAAATTAACTGCTTTCCACCAATCAATTTTCTATTAAAAAGACTCTGGAAGCAGAGGTTAGGCCATCTACCTCTCTCCCCACCTCCAAGCTTGCTTTATCAGTTGGTAACTAAATCACACTTTGTTTCATTTGTAGTTAACCAAGAAATGTAGGTAAGTGAGGTCATAGAATTTTTACCCACATTCCACTAGAGAGCAGTATTCTTTTGTACAAAGCAGGTAGGTTATGCTCTGCAGAGAAACCTATTCAGGGATGCCTCTTGCAAAAGCAGGAGATCTTCTGAAGTTATTTAAAACTGCACTCCTTGAAACATGGAAGAGTCAGCATGCTACAGAGAGGACGACAGAAACAATATTATGATATCAAGTTAGTCTGTGCATGAGTCTATCCTTTCCCTCTCCTCCCCCCCCCCCGACAGAAATTAAAATAACCTTTTTTAGAAATTAGACCTTGCTGTGTCCAAAAGAAAAGATGGATTGCCCAGTCAAAGCAAAAATGTGTAGCTGCTTGAATAAAATATCCTAAGTATTAATGACCTGGAAATGAGCATACTGTTCTACATTTATTTTCAAAAGTAAATTTCATTGGCAGGATTGTTTAAAAGAGGTGAATGCTAACTCTGTTTCAAAGAAATCTTGATCCACCACAGCTGGTTTCTTTACTTGTTTCACAGCATGGATGATCTCAACAAAATAATTACTAAATCCTAATTTTGAGAATTACTAATTCATGTGCTGTATGTGTTCTGCCTTTTTGTGTCTTGACCAGGTGCTCAAGAAGCCATTTAACTATGATTGTGAACTTTTATAGTTCGATAAACATGGCTTACTACAGGAGCAGGAAAAGTTTAGCCATATTTTGGGGGTGCGGTTCCCAGCATTTTTCATTCTTGGTTATGGTAAATAGGTGTGAAGGAACTGAGTCTGGCAATATCTGGAGCATTTCACTTCATTCGCACCAAAGCACTAGACAGAGGTGTCATTAGGGACTGCAGGGACTTCAGACTGCACCAGGTGACACCACTATTCCCCAAACTTGCTCAGTTGGTGGAGAGGTGGTCTCCTGCTTGCTGACTGAAAGCAAAGAGAATGTCTCTCTGCCCGCTGAGCCTGTCTGGAAGGTGCTGGAGGTTGTGGCTCACACAATGGAGAGAGGCCCCTAATTACTGATGGTGACTGTAAGTGAGAAGAACATCTCTCCTTTCCCTGAGCCCAGCTGGAAGGTATGGAGGTTCATGGGATGCATCTTAGGTGATGGAGAGACATGCTCCTCACTCACAGTCAGTCAGCAAGCAGGCTTTGAAAGCATTTCTCCAGCCCTGGAGCTGCATCCCTCCCACCTCCATGCCTTCCAGCCAGGCTCAGGGGGCAGAGGGAAGCTCTCCCACTTGTTTACGGTGACTACAAGTGAGGAGGGCATTTCTTTCCCCCCTGAGCAGAAACCTACCTGCACTTTCCAGCCAGGTTTGTCAATGAGCAGTCTGAGCATGGCTTGAAAATTTGGGGGTGCATGGGATGCCCTCCTGCTCCCTGACAGTGAGTGCAAGTGAGGAGGGTGCTTCTCTGCCCCTGAGCAGTGTTGATCCCATGCCTTCTGGCCAGATTCATGGGACAGAGAGACACCCTCCACACCTGCAGTCAATGTCAGCAATTAAAAGGACAATGCCACTGTCACCTGAGCATAGCAGGAAGGTGTGTGGGAGGGCCTGTGGGATGTGGTTCCAGATGGAGAGATGCCCCCCTGCTCACTAACGGTGACTGCAAATGAGGTGGGAGGTTCTCTGCCCCCTAAGCAGCATCATTGTTTCACCTTCCTACCATGCTCATGGGCCAGAAAAACACCCTCCTCACTTGCACTGACCCCAGAACAATAGTGGGCAGAAATGTTTTATATATGACTTATTCACAGAGGAGCATCCTGACCTGGCCTGTATCACCAAACCATGACTGGGTGAAAGGGGAGGACTTACTTTCTCCCAATGTATCAATCATGATTTGGAGGGAAGCACCAAGACCAACTGGAAGGGGCAGGGAAGGAAACAGTCTTGTGCATCCCACCAGCTGTCATTAGACTGCAAATACCAGCAGCCCTAGACCGCATACCTGGCAATGTTGGAGGACTTTAATATTTACACTGAGATCACTTTATTGGGAGCAGGTCAGGACTTCGTGACTATACTTTCAACCATGCAGCTGTGTACGTTAATATCTGACCCAAATCTATGTGGTGGGACATACTTTGGATTTCAGACAGAAATTCAAAAGAGCTGTCCAGGCTACTGAACCTATTTTGAGGATGAGGTTTACTACCTTAGATAGTTTCACTATAATCTGGGCTAAAGCCCAGAGCAGAAACACTATCCAACTGACAAAGAAGTCACTAGCTGTCAGTAGATATTAGGGGAGATAAAATATCTGCTTTGTTATTGCTATTGGCTTTTATTTATTCTGATGTTCAGTTTTGTATGGATTTAATCTTGTGAGTCACCTTGACAGAGTTTTCTACTCTAATGGGCAGTCTAAATATGTTAAGCAAATAAATATATGACACTCCTTGGTAAGCAACTATTTTCTACCCCCATCTCAAGCAATGAAATGTGCCTCTCACACAGTTGTGTGTGTAGCAGAGATTCTTCTTAAGAATGAAGAGTTCCTTCTTGTGCCTAGCAATTAAAACTCAAACATTTTCCCCATGAGGGATAATCATTTTGTATCCAGTTATTCCTTGAAATTTTCTTTTTGCTTTCTCTCTCATTGCACCTCCTCCATTCCAAGATAAATGTACTTGAGTTCCAAAAAGCAAACAATGAGGTGGGAAAGGAAATGTCTAAATCTTTTATGATATTGGCAAAAGAAAATCAAATTTACTGTTCTTCTTGTTAATGCTGAGAAATCTACTAAGGCATATGCTTCCTATACATTTGAGCAGACAAACTAATATATTTTTCACCACTCCTGAGGGACTTTTACTGGCTTGTTTTGTGACTTGGCAGGAGTCATATGTTTTGATAAACTACATTTCCTTTCACACATGTAATTGAAGCTACCCTGGCAAAACCAAGCCAAGGAGGAAATAAAAGAGCAGTGTCATTCTTAAGTGTATATGGCTTCTGGATCCAAATGAGATTCCTTTCAGATGGTGGGACTGGTGTGGATGGGTCAGGAGTACAACTATGCCTACAAATCCCAGAATCCATATCATGAAACTGATGCTATGCACCTCATTCCTGCCAAGGCAAAGACCTGAAGGGAGGTTCCTTTTTGTTAGAAATTAAGTTTGAAGCTCTGCAGAGATTTTTGGACTTTCCTGAAGCAAAACATGCTCCCTGAGTTGCACAGCACCCATTTCTCACTCTGTTACTGCTGTTCCCAGTCCTAATAGTTTCTGGACATGTAGCAGGAACACTTGCAAAGTTTTGAGCCCTGGAAGCAAACAAATGGATATTTGAGTGAGTTGCTAAATAATATAATACAGCTTATATAGAAATGTAAATGCATAGATGAGAATAACTTTTAAAGCAATCATCTAAGAAACAGACACTGTCCAAGAACAAATGACACTACCACAGTAGTACTACTGTTCCATCTTGTTATGTGCCTGTAAGATGAATCCAAATTGTGTCACTTTACCACTTGCACAATGGGCACCATGACCTTGAGCTCCTCTATTGAAAAATGGTTGCTTAACACACAGCATGTTAAAAGGGAGAGCAGGGTGCAAGACGATTGCAGGGGTGGTGGTGGGTGGTGGTCGCGGTAGTAGTGGTGGCCAAAAGGACATTCTGGTCCTGCAGGTGTCACAGCAGCATGCATCCCTCCTGCTCTTCTAGTCCTGGGCTTGGAAGCCCAGGGCTGGAGCAGCCAGCAAAGGTGTGTGTGTGTCCCTCCTGCTTCTCCACTTCCAGGCTTTCTCCCTGGGAGGAAGCCTGGCACTTGAGTAGCTGGCAGGGGTGTGCATGCACCCCTCCTGCCTCAAATGGTGTCACCCCTCTTCTGGGTGGACTCTTTCATACAAGGCTAAATTGGAAGTATAATTTAAGGTCAATTCGAATGCAATCATGGGTTTTACGTTATTGCAAATTAACTCTTCACATGCAAATTCGGGCAAGAGGGAAGCCAATTCGAATGCAATCATGGGTTTTACCTTATTGCGAATTAAAGCTTCGCATGCAAATTCGGGCAGGAGGGGGTTATTTTCAGGTAATGGGAAGTAATTCTGAACGGAGCAGGGGTTCATGTAAATTCGCTAAACAAGCGAATTTACATAAATCCACATTGGCTCCATTCGGAGTTGGGAGAAATTCCTCCCCGTTTGAAAGAGTCTGGTGTCATTCAATGTAGTCCACATCTCTGCATCCCCAGTGATGCCACTGAGAAAGAGAGCTGTGTATGTGCTTACAGAACAGAGGAGCAAAGGGTCCTTATCCAGTTGTTAAACCATGTTATTAGTGTGATTGGAGGGAAGATTATCACACCCACCCACAATTATCTTGTTCTTCTCCCATCCATAAACAGTAATGGGTGCATTGTTTGGTATTAATGGGGTAGAGTGACATTGGCATTGGGGTGGCATTGGACCATGCATCATCCAAACTGCCCATCTGTACAGCATCTAGGAGTAGTAAAAAAACTGTATATTTCTATGTGTGAAGTGGTGGGGAGATTGTGACTTGTTATGGGAATATGGGTGGGATGAGAATGCTGATGAAATTTTGAAAAAATCATCATAAACAACAAGAAATTGACAGGTTTTCAGATCCTTAACCTCTGTGCTTTTGAGTCATATGAGCTGGAAATGATCTCAAGAATATCTAGTCTAACCCCTTACAAGTGCAGGAATCTCCTTCTAAAACACCACTGTTTGAAAGCCTCCAACAATAAAGAGTGTATCGCTTCTGAGGGAGTCTGTTCAACTATTGAATGTCTCTTGTTATCAAGAAGATAGATTCCTAATGTTTAATCAGAATCTCCTTTCTCATAATCTGTATCTATTGTTTAGGGTCCTATCCTCTGGAACCACAGGAAATGAATTCATTCTCGGTAGCTGGAAAGAAACATCCTTCAGATAAAGATAACTATCCTATGAACTGGGAGCCAAGATGCTTTAGTGGTCTGAGTGTTGGACTATGACTCTTGATATCAGGAAGCAAAAGAAGTTGTCTTCTACTGGTGGCAACCTTATTCTGACTGGCAGGAGCTTCCATGGTTATTGGGCAGAAATCTTCCATGCCATCTTTTACTCAAAAATGTCAAGGACTGAATCCCTTTCTGCATGCAGATATATGTTCAACCTTGAACCTCAGTCCTCCCACTCTTCCTAAAACAATTACTTGGAAAATTGTACTGACAGTACTGGGGTGGTGGGGTGGCGGTGGTGGTGGTGAAAATATTTGCAATATTTATTTGGCTATCAGCATTAACCTCCAAGTTCTAGACTGTGAGCTTTGCAGAAGTGAATAAAATATGCATACAACAACAAAGGAATGAAGAATGTGAATGCTAAATGGAAACATTAATATATTCATTAATGCATTATAATTACATTATTAATATATTTACATGTATTCATATACAATGGGTCCTTGTTGCCCACTGGGGTTTGGTTCCAGAACCCCCATGGATAACAAAATACATGGATGCTCAAGTCCCATTAAATACAATGGCATAGTAAAATGGTGTCCCTTATATAAAATAGAAAATCAAGGTTTGCTATTTAGAATTTATGCTTTTTAAAATATTTTCAAGCCATGGATGCTTGAATCCATGGATATAAAAAATCCATGGATAAGGAGGGCTGACTGTATTACATTATATAATATTATATTAATATTATTTTGGATTGAATCTAAATTATCTGAATATTTGTATTTAAGTCAAGGCTGCTCTTCTCTCTGTTCTTTTTGTCAGCAAGAAAATATCTTTTTTATTTAGGCAAGCTTTTCATTATATACCATTATTCTCCATTATTTATGCAGAAGGTTCTTTTATGTTGTGGCATGTACTTTCATCCTCATTGTTCTGTTTTAAATGCTTTTAAATTGTTATGAATTAGTACTGCTTTTAATATCTTATTTTTTAATAGTTTGCACCTGTCATAAATACTATAATTTGGTTTTAGCTAGATTTTGTTTTAACCTATGTTTTGAGCCACTTTGAGTGTCATATTGAGACAAAGGCATGATATTAAATAAATAAATGTTTGCTCCATTCTCATTCCCCTAAATCTGAAAAGAAAATCCAAATTTCCTATGATATTTCACCTCAAGACATTGCTTTGTTTTTTGGATTTTTTTTAAAAGGTAAGGGTTTTTTAAAACTTGGATTCCAGAAACACTTACAGACGTCCGTTTGATATCAAAATTTCTTTCCCTCTGATAAAAACAGTTACTTTGTTTGAAGGGTTTGGTATTTTCTGACAACAGTGACAATTCCAATGTTTTTATAGGAACAGAATGCCCCATTGTCTAAAGCAGTTATTCCCAAAGTGGGTGGCAAACCTCGGGGGGGGGGGGGCAGTAGAAAGATCTGGGGGGTGAAGGGGAAAGGGGTCATCGGGGGGGGGGGGTCTTTAGTTAAAGTATTGGTGTGTAAGAAAGACTAGGGGAACCAGTGGCCTTTAGTACCATGGGGAGGATGAGGGTTGCATGAAACTTCTTTTCAGGATCCCTTAAAATCACTGCAAAGCCTCTCTTTGTGTGGTGATATCTCCTGCTCTTCTCCTACCCATGCGAGCTCACTCTGTTATCCACATCTTTCACTAGTAGTGGTGGGAAACTCTTGCAAGGGTTGGGTGCAAGGCATCATTTCTGTTGCTTGGAGCAGCACCATTTTGGGACAGAATGACTGACTGGAGCAAGGAGTTAGAGCCCATGGCAGCCGGAGGGTGGAGGGGAGCCGCATCAAAAAAGAGCTTTCAAGTTTGAGTCCATGCTTTAGCTTTGGTGCTCCAGCCTGCTCTTGCTTTCTTTCTTCTTATTTTTTTTTACACTATACAAAGGATATAACTACATATTTTCTCGCGACTGTCATCTTGCATAAATAGCCTTCCAAATAGTAGAAAACCTATAAGGAGTGTTTTATTCTTTATTTTTATCCACTTCTTCTTAAATTGACTGCTTAAATATCTATGTCTCCTCAAAAAATAATAGCTTAGCGGAAATCCTTGAGAAATTTCTTTTATCCATCAATGTCTCATAATCAAATTTATTCTCAGTTATTTGTCTAGTTTGCACAACTCCAGGTTTTTTTTTACAATATGAAAGAAAAAAATCCAACTTTGTCTATATTTCATACTTGGCTCCCCTACTATTACCTCCGATAGTTTTTCCATTTCTGCGACTTCTATCATTGTCAACAACCAACTGTCTGTTGAGGGTATGTCAGATGATTTCCATTTCTGTACTAACATAAGTCTTGCTTTCTTTTATTGGACAGCTGAGAGAAGAGGTCTCCAATCCAGAGCATGTATCTCCTCTCTCCACCCCGACAAAGAAAGATTGAGAGTCAATCCTCACTAGGGAGAAGCTTTCCCCTTTGCATTTTCTCCCCCCTTGAGAGCAGTGATCAAGGAGCTGGCTGAGCAGTGACCAAGAAGCTTCTTGTCTGCACTGGCCTTTGATATAAGTCCGGAATGGGTGAGAGGCTTCTCTGCCAACTGCATAGTTGCTGCTATGATGGTGACCAGGTGCAAAGGGGGTTGGAACCAAGCAACCAGTCAAGCAGCAACTGAGAAGCCTCTCACCTGCGCTGGCCTTTATTTCAAGGCTGGCTCAGGCTCCTTGTTTAGTACTCAGCCAGCTGCTCAATTGCTGCTTCCAAGGTGAGTGGGTGCAAAAGGGAGCAGTGATCAAGACAGGTGGTTTAAAATTTGCAGCAGAAATATACTTAATATCAGGAAATAGCTATGGGGGGCACTAGGATTGTCGCTTAGGGGGCTATGGCCTGAAAATGCTTATGGATCACCAGTCTAAAGGAATGCAGAATCAAATGTTTCCTCCTCTATTTTCCCAGCTGAGGCACCTAGGACCAAGATACACAAAATGAAATAAAAGTAAACAAAACCGGATAATAAAATAAAATATAAATTGTTTTTGTATCCCAGTGTCCCCCAGCTGAAGAATTCTCCATTTTACTCTAATTGGGCCAACCTATAGACAGCCAAAATACATCACGTCTATTTCACTGGGGAAAAACCCATAAGAAAAGCAAAACAGGGATTTTTTTTTCTCCAGTACATTACACCTTCAAAAAGTGTGTGTGTGTGTGCGTGCATGCACACATGTGCACACCTTAAAGTTTTCTATCAATTTATGGTGACCCCATAAATTTCATAGGTTTTTCTTAAGCAAGAAATACTTAGAGCTGGTTTTGCCAGTCCCTTCTTCTGAAATATCATACCTGAATGGGGCAGGGGGATCAACAGATTGGTTGGAACATTTTGCCCTAACCAGTTTTTCCAAATGGGGAAGTCATTTGTACATAGCAAGTAACTGAAATTGTGGGGCATAGGCCTAAATCCTATTGTTCCTCCGGACTAGAGTAGAACCACTGAATCAACTGAATTAACCTATGTGTTGACTCACCATTAAAAAAAAAAATAGATTCATTGGGTTCACTGTAGTTAGCAATAACCACCATGATTCCAGCCACAATTAATATTGGCCATTTAGACTTACTTTTGTTCAACCTCTGCAACAAACCAAGGCTGTGGGGTAATAAAATGTATGACTGCATTACAAGAGTGTCAACAAAGTTGAATCATAATATAGAATATATAAGAAAGTAGCTTTTGCATCGTTGCCAGTCAGATTTGACTTAAGATAGATCCACTACTTCAGTCAAGATTTATAGCTCTGGATTTCTTAACAAAAGGTTTCTGAAACATACTAAACCATATGTTATTTCTTGTTGGTTTGGCTCTGCTGGAGCTTTGGTTTGACTCCAATTCTGTGGGTGAGTTAACTTTATTTTCCCTTCAACCTTTTGCCCACTGAACTACTTTTTTTTCCAAGTTGATCATTTGGGTCTTTCTGTCCTGAGGACTTGAACATAATAAATGGGATGGAATCAATTTCTTATGTTTACCCACCAGAGCAGTTAAAAATGGAAACGGCTTGTCCAAGTATGCACAATAAATTTCCACTGCTGTGAGACTGAATTAAGAAGAGTGGGGGAGAACCATTTCCTTTCTTTTCTACTTTCAATTTGACCTCCATTTTTTAAATAGGGTCCCAGTATCACTTCTTCACAAGGGAAGCTGATTATACCCTCTGAAGAACACTTTGTTTGTCTGTGTTGGTTTTCATTCTACCTCCACATGTTTGCTAATGGGAGCAGACTTATTGGCCCTCCCCTCCCATTAAAAAAAAATATGACAAGAGCCTTATGTGTGTTGGATCCTATTCACAGTGAAAAATTACTTGTAATTTGATAGAGCTGCGAGTAATTTTGGAAAAATGTGTGGCTGTTTTTAAGCCAAGTTTGTGTGCTCTGGGGCCTTTTGCCTCACTGATGTAAGTGTGAAGGTTCTTAGGCCTGCCCTGATCAGGACCAGCTGTTTCTGTCACACTCGCCACCAACTCTGTATATTCAAGCTTAAATAAAGGAAGTAGAATGGCACTCTTTCAAATGCAAGAACCTAAATTGTGAAACAAACAGTCCAATTCTGTTTAGAGATACTGAGAAGTACTGCTGATTATAATTTGGTTTAACACCAAAGGTCTATAGCCAAGAATATTTATTTACAGTTCAATACAGTTCTGACTATGGCCCAGAAGCATGCGCCTGTATTCGCAAGGACCATCCATGCAGATGAACAAGAGTATCCATTTCAGTGGTTCATCTCCTTGCCAAAGCCATAAGATGTACTGTTTCAGTTCCTTTTATCTCCCTCTCTACTTTGTATGAAAAAAAAAGTGGTTTGCAGCCAGTACAGTTAGCCCTCTATATCCACCAGTTCTTTATCCTTAGATTCAACCATCCACAGCTTGAAAATATTTTTTTTAAAAAAGATATAAATTCAAAAAAAAAAAAAAAGCTTGATTTTGCTATTTTATGTAAGGGACATCATTTTACTAAACCATTGTATTTATTGGAACTTGAGCATCCGCTGATTACGGTATTCACTGGGCATCCTGGAGCCAAATCCCAGAAGATACCAAGGGCCCACTGTATCTATCTATTTGACCATTCACTATACAAACATGAACATATATACATATGTATATAGTTAGGCCCACTCCAGTAAAAGCACTAGGTATTCTTCCACAGTCATGAAAATGCTGCTTCATACATCTTTCTCCTTCTACAACTTTCTCCTGGTTTTTTTTGTTTGAGGTAGTTTTTGAAAAATCCCTTTCTCTTGTTTTGTCTGTGATGTTGGATTATAGATGTCAGACACAGGCAGCCAGGAAATTAGCAAGCAGCCTTACAATGGGGAATCGAAACCCACTGAGCAGAAATATCAAGCTCCTGTTGGAATAGCATTTTACCTGGCTCAGTGCAACAGCGAGGCTCACAGATTTGAGCATAAGAAGGACATTGCTCTCCTTGTTAAAATAAAATACTAACAGTGCACATAGAGTCAGGGGATTTCCCCATGTTACACATTCAGCTCAAGTCGGGAGTGACAGGATTATAGGGGAACAAAGGACTGAATTGCCAGGCTAGAATGTCATGCAAAAATAACAGTAAAAAAGAGAGCTCTTCTGTTTTTCAGTTGGATATCAATATACTTCCAGGTTTGCTGGGGCTCAGGGATCTATGGACAGCTGCCCTGTTTGTTCGTGATACACCCAATTACAAGTTGATTATCAAGTAGCCTACACCTCTGGGCCAGGTCAATGAAATCTTTCAGTTTCATTTTCCCCATATTTGATTTTAAAAAACAACAACAACACGCAGTTATCTGCTCCCTAAATATCAAGATGGATATTAAGATCTATGGAATGTGCTTAAAGAAATGGTAGTGTCACTACATCTGTTAGTCCTGATGATGAATCTGTACTTAGGACAAGAGGCTATATATCCTGTAAGAAATAGGATATGGAATAACAGAATGTTTCCTAATTGGGAAAGGGGTTAAGGAAGGCTGCATTTTATTATCCTATCAGTTCACCGTGTATACAGAAAATATACGTAGAATATATTTAGATTATTATTATTATTATTATTATTATTATTTAGAATAAGGAGGAATGAACATAAGGGGAAGGAACAGCAACAATCCAAGATATGCAGACGACACCATACTACTGTTGGAAAGCATCAGAGACTTGGAACAATCACTAAAAAATTTAAAGAAGAAAATGCAAAGGCAGGCTTAATGCTATTATTCATTCTATTGTTCCATATCCTGTTCTTACAGGATATATAGCCTCTTGTCCTAAGTACAGATTCCTCATCAGGACTATCAGATGTAATGATAAATAAAGCAAAAATAATGACCATGGAACATTTATATACATTCAGCCTAGTAACAAGGAAACTGGAATAGTTAAAGATTTCCCATAACTTGGATCAAACATTGATCAGAATGGAGACTGCAGCCAAGAAATCAGCAGATAAGGAATGGGAAGGCAGCTATGAATGAACTAGACAAAATCCTGAAGTGTAAAGAAATACAGTAAAACACTAAAGTTACACTCATGCAAGCCATTGTATTCCCCATTACCATGAATGGATGTGAGAGCAGGACAGTGACGAAAGCGGATCAGAAGAAAATTAATCAATTCAAGATGTGGTGCTGGAGAAGAGAGCCAAGGATACCATGGATGGTCAAAAAGATGAGCAAATGGGTCCTAGGAAAAATCAAGCCTGATCTCTCCCTGAAAGCCAAGATTACTAAATTGAGGTTGACGTATTTTCACCACATCATGAAGGAGGCACATCTCAGTAGAAAAGACATTGATTCTGGAGAAGGTAGAGGGCAATAGAAAGAGAAGAAGACTGCATGCCAGATGAATAGACTCAATCAGAGAGATCATGGGCCTGACCCTACAAGACCTGAGCAGATAGGTAGAGGATAAATGGGCTTGGAGACATCTCATTCACAGGGTTGCCATGAGTCAAGGTCAACTCAAATGTAGCTAACAACCAAATATCAAGAATTTGTGAATTTGAGCAAGTTGAGCCTTCCTTACACAGCAAGGAGTTCCTGACCTCTGATGTGTTCCTATGTCCTTGTTGTACTCCAACAGTACACCACTACTCCTCTTCCTTTCTATAGCAAATACACTAAGATCTAATCTTCTTTGCAGACTTTGAGCAGGAGTGCCATTGGGGTGTGTGTGTGGGTGCAGACCAACTGGGTGACACCCTAGAAGAGGGGTGACACCCAGCCGAGTGGCCTCCCCACACCTCCCTGCTACACACTACAGCATGTGGCAGGTAGGGAGAGACCCAGGGCACCCCTTCCTCCCTGGTTGGCATGTCTTTACACACATGTAAAGCCACACTGAGTAGGGACGTGAGGGCAAGTCCTTTTGGCCCCACCCCTGAAGCCCCACCCACTGAAGCCCTGCCCCTCACACCAGGCAATACCTTGGTGCAGGACGGCACCACCTTTTAGTACTCTTGTCTAGCTTATTCCTACCTCCTAATTTGCCCTCCAGCAGGGGCTTTCTCTTTAGTCTAGTTTTCTGGCTTGATCCTCTATTTGCCTTCCTGTTCTGATTTATCATTCAGTTCTAATGTCTCTGGCTTGCTCCAAAAAGCTGCCTCCTGGTTTGTGCTTCATTTGATCGTTGTCACGTAACTGTTGTCCCTGCTTCACATCAGACACCTGCCCATGGATCTGTCTTGGGTTCAGAGTATCTTTGGCAGTCATATGCAGATAACTCCTCACTCACAAAATAATAAAATTGCAGACTTGAATGGTCTACCACGGACTGCAGCAGTCTTCTCATGTGAGTCAGAATTTCTTTTAGTACAAGCAGAATCCATTGGGCCATGCTCTATCCTCTGGGACAGGAGGTAACAGCTTGCTTAATCTTCTACATGATAGCTCTTCAGCTATTTTAAAATGGACAGCTTATCACTTCTCAGTCATGTCTTTGCCATCCTGAACATACCCAGTTCCATCAACCATTTCTCATAGAATTTAGTTTCCAGACCTTGTACTATCTTGGTTATCCTCTTCTAGACACATTTCAGCTTGTCTGGTTCCTTAAACAATGTGCCAAGAACTCAACCTGGAACAGAATCCACCTTTCACTAAAGAAGAAGAAACTAAAGCTGACTCCACAAACTTTACGAAATATGGTGTCTGAAGTGGCTGGACCTCAGAATCCAGCTAAGATTAAGCACTTGGACCTAACAGAGGTGTTTCAGTAGTAATCTGCCACTGTCTGACAGGACAAATCTTTCTGAGAACTTAGTAGATAGCCAGTGAAAATAATTCAAATATTTTGTGAACTCTTTTTTCCTGTTTCCTGAATCCCTATTATCTGATTGGGGTGTCTTTGAGATCCTTTCCCTTCAGTGTTTTCATCCAAATGGGATATGGTAAGGAAGAAGATTAGCTTTATCCTATAATTTGTTAAAATGGATGTAAATAGGTGGAACTGATCATCTGATGGAAGGCTAGTAGTCTAGATTTCTAGGGAGTTTAGTGCACAGTTTTAAAAAAGGGACTTACTGCTGCTGAATTAAATTCTAATTTGGGATGTATCCTGATATTATCACACATGTTTTGCCACTGACAGTGCTGGCCAAATGAATCCTGGATAACTTCCATCTAGAAACTGAGCTCAGCCAGCCTCTTTTCAAAACTGGGAAACTCCTGGCTCTGCAAATCAGCCAGCTGAGCTCGGATTCTAGCCAGAGGTTACCTGGGATTCACACAGTTGGCGGCGTTGGTGGCAAAACGTGTATGATAATATCAGGATACATCCTGAATTAGACTTGAACTCAGCACTTAACTCCTAAGATTAGTTCTTCAAGAGGAGGATTTTATGATGCAATCGCTCTGTTTCATTCATAGAATTTTATTGGGGAAGCATTCCAGGTGACATCTTCCTCCATTTCTAAATCTCCAACAGTACACCATCACTCCTCTTCCTTTCTATAGCAAATACACTAAGGTCTAATCTTCCCTGCAGAAATAATGCAGTTTGACACTGATTTAACTATCATGTCTCAGTACTATGGAATTCTGGGATTTGTGTTGTTATAAAATATTTATTCTTCCCTGTCAGGGGCCTCTGGTGAGCCACAAAACTAATAATTCCAGAATCCCATAGCATTGAACCTTGGTGGTTAAAGCAGTGTCAAACTGTATTATTTCTGCAGGGCAGATTAGACCTAAGGAGGAAAAGCTGTTATAGCAGCACAGTGTCTTTTAATTGGTAACACTATGCATCCTCAGTTTGCATACACATTATCTAGTTTGCTCAACAGATTTATCAAAGGAATTTGTTCATACTTTTCCTAACTGCTGTGGTCGTCTCGAAAATTCCTGTCATCACTAAAACCTTAAGCCAGTTCTTCTCCTTGGCTCACTTTTATTATCAAACATCTGATAATTTTAACTAACTGAATAAAAACTGGCCATAGTTTGATTAGATACTAGAATATAACCATGAATGCTGAAATATAGTGGAAAGAAGTACAAAAGATCTTTCCAAAGAATTAAACATAATCAGGTTGAATTGTATTTCATTAATGAAGAAGATGATTTGTTGGTGCTGAAGCTTATGCTTATGCTTTTCTGATAATGATCAAGCAAACGACTGGAATTTAACTTTTCTTTCTTACATTAATGAGGTTTTTGTTAAACAGGTGTGGGGGGAGAGAAAAATAGACTGACTTTCAAAGCACTAAACTGTGAATCATTTTTATCTTTCTGTTCAAAAGAATGTCAACTGACTTTAGTGGGGCATGGAAAATTTGGAACATCTTTTTTGAAGAAAATATTGTAATATAACAGAAATTCACTGAATTCTAGAATCTGGGAACTCAGCTTCTTTTATATTCTATTGCTCTAGCAGGATACTGTATCAGTACCCAAACACATATTTTCTGTACATTGGAAGACAGAAGACAAAGTATATTATGCTATCATGAAAAATATTTTAAAAGTGTAGCAAACGTGCCAGCTGCATCTCTTCCTAGAGCAGGAGGACCTAAAATTGGTAGTGCATGCACTAGTAACCCCAATGCTGGACTTTTGCAATGTGTTGTACATTGAGCTACATCTGTACCAAGTTTGGAAACTTCAATTATTTGAAAACATGGCAGACAGATTGGTTACTGGGACATCCAAGACCGATCATAACCCACCAATATTAAAAGCACTCCAGTGGCTGCCACTTAGTTTCCAGGCAATGTACCAAGTATTGGTTATCATCATTAAAGCTCTACATGTTTGGGTCCAGGTTACCTATGGGATTGCCTCCCTCTGTATAATCCACCCTGTACACTCCGGTTCTCTGGTGGCCATTTACTCCAGTCAGCCAAGACTACGTTGGCAACAGTCAGCCAGATGACATTTTCTTCAGCCACCCCAGACTATGAAGCAACCTGCTGGAAGAGATTTGGCAGCTGAATACACTGTTCAAATTTAAAATAGCATTAAAAAAAAAAAAACAGCATTAAAGACCAGTCTCTTCCCACAACCTTATGCAAATGATATTTAAACTGTGAATTTTAAATGATGAATTTTACATGTGGATTGTAATTTCCATTCATAAGAAACTAAGTGAGCTAGATCTCAACAAAAATGAAATCCTAAAGCTTGATGCTGATAGAGCTAAATCTATTATTAAACAAAAAATTATAGAAGCAGAAAGACACATGGATTCTGCTTCCCTTTCAAAATATGTTTTGTTCAGTTCTCAAGTCTTGGTCCCCTCCCCAGCTCCGTATCTATTCCATGTCACTCTCCCGAAGTTTAGAAGGGCTCTAACTCTGGCACGGTTCAATGTGTTGCCCACGGCCGTGTTGGAAGGTAGATTTAAAAAAATACCTTTTGAATTTCGTTTTTGTCCATGTGGTTCGGGTGTTGTTGAAACCAATGAGCATGTTCTCCTGTATTGTCAATTCTATAGGGACATTCGTTACCAACTGATTAGTCCACTACTGAGTAAATTCCCAGGTAAAACTGACTCTTTTTACTTACACCTCCTACTGGATAACAACGATTCTACAGTATCCCACAGGGTGGCTAAATTTTGTTACATTGTTTGTAAACTGCGCCCTCAACTGACAAATGGACATTTTATTACTGTGTAGTAAGATTTGTTTGGATACTGTATGTATATATATAGTTTATTATTAGTTTATATTTTAATCTGTTATTGTTATACTGTTATGCTATTTCTGTGATTTGGTTTTTTATACTGGTCAAAGACCGAATAAATATTGACGTGACATGTGGATTGTTTTGATATGTATATGTCTTATTTGTCCTTTTAAATGTATGTTTTAACTGATGTATTTTAACTGATGTGATGTATTTGTTAATTGTTGTTGTTTCCCACCTCGATCCATGGGAAAATTTTTATATTATTATTATATTCATGCAAACATGCATAAATTAGATGGGGCTGATCTATCAGATCTACCAAACCATGTGAAGTGCCAGTGACACTTGTGCTCACATGTTGCTGCTTCATTTCATGCCTACTGACCAATTCTTTCCGGATTTACATCAAACTATACTTTTATCTTTCATCCAAGTCAGCAAACAACATTTTCTTCTTGCTCCCATCCATGAAAACAAGATCAAACTCTGGGTTATCATCCTAGTTTGAATGGTACAGATTTGATTTACAGATCAGATATACAAACAAACAAAAACAAACAGCTTCATTTATATACCACTTCATACCCTTAAGGAGTGTCTAAGCGGTTTACAATTGTAAGCTATTTGCCCCCCAACAATTTGGGTACTCATTTTAGCGACCTCGGAAGGATGCAAGCCTGAGTCGAGCTTCAGCCCTTTGCTGGTCTTGAACCCGCCACCTTATGGTTTTGAGTGGCTGCAGTACAGGCATTTAACCACTGCGCCACCTGTTTGTTGAAAACCAGAATATAATGATAGTTTAGAAATGAAACAAGAAATGGAAAAGGAAGGGGCATGAACATATATAATAAATAATATTATGTATTATGTATAATATAATATATTAGAATAATGTAATACAGCATAATATACTAATATAATACCAAAATATGACGATGCTAAATTTGAACAAACGCATAGGCATAACATCAAGAAATATTGTCAGGCAGATAAATTGCCTATTAAGACACAGAACTAAATCTAGTGTTGCCCTTAGGGTTACAATTCAACCACCTACAGCCCTTCATACTATTAGGTTTCTATCATTCCAGAATTTGTTTGTGAGAAGACAAGGAGGGGTAGTCACCACTTGCTGTATTAGTGGATTCTACTGTTTATCCAGCAGAAATTTGTTGGCGGAGCATGCTAAATTATTATTGGTATGTATGTATGTGTGTATGTATATATCAGGTCTCTGATGCTTCAGATGAATGATCAGAACAGGGACCATGATTCTCCAGAGACTACTACACAAAACATTGACGTAAAACTCATCAGCTTAGATGAAGAGTTGTCCCAAGCAAGTGGAAAAGTACTTCCACAAGTACAAGGCAGCTCCACAATGTCTGTATTGTTTCTCCATCTTGAAGTAGATCTATGATGTTCTAGAACAGTAGTTCTCAACCAGGGAAGCTTCACTACTAGCATGGGGACTTTACTAGCATAGTAGCTGAAGTTTGGGATGAATTGGAATGCAGCAACATGTGCACCCCCAATTTTGAACCACTATTCTAAAAAGAATATTGACCCTTATTATTGATATTTGGTGGAGAGGCAAATGGGGCTGTAGTGGAGGACAAGAGGGGTTAGTATGCCTTATAAGTTTATTTTAGCATGCCTCATACATTTATGTAAGTCAGCTCTAAGAATAATCATTTCCCTTATCTGATTAATCTTCCAACCAGGCATTGTAAGGCAATAGTGCATGTATAAATAAATAATCCAAAATTGGGGGAAGTGATATTTGGATAACATTCGTTCATTCAGTGGAGCATTAACCACTGACTTTACATGAAATAAGAGGAAGCCAGATACGATTCCACAGAGACAGCTGGCTTAGAATTTCAGTGATGTCTTTCCCTTATTTGTGAGAGGCAGCATTTAGAAGAATATGTGGAGTGAGCTGATGTGACTTTGTGCTGAAATTACTATGGAACTCAGACACATGATGATGTGTCTGGATAGAATGATGCATATGGAAATGTTAAGCATGGCAAATGAGTGCACTGCTATTTTGCAGTCCCAAATTGGACTAAATTAATTCATCCACTCTCTGTCCCCCCTTTCTTTCCTTTCTGGAAAAGCACTCTTTCAGAATACCATTGGGAGACACAAGTGCAGTGCTCTTATGAGAGCTGAATAAAAACTTGGTGATACTTACTGAAAAACACTAGAGCGTGGGCCTTCATACTTGGTGAGTATTGACAAGTGAAGAGGCCACTTCAAACAGGTAAAGCTGCATTAGTACTTTTAAATTTGTCCTTGGGAATACGCTCATCTGGAACAATGATTGCAGTGAAAAAAATCAGATGAATGCTGCTTTCAGAACTAAATTACTGCTCCAAGAGAACAGCTCTGAAAGAAATATATTTGAAGAGTCTAGAGAGTAATTTCATGGAAAACAAATTGGGTAGCCAGGTTTTTTAAAAAGAAAAAGACAGAAGGGGGGGAATGGAAAAAGAAGATGAAAATAATACAAGAAACAATTTCTACAAAATACTATAGCATGTCTGGGAGTTTTGATTACTGGCAACAAAAAGAACTTCAAAAAGCAGAGAGTATATATGTCCTATTTTTAAAAAGTGTGTGTTCCCTAAACAGAAACTTTTCTTATTTCTTTGACTATGAGTAAGCACGTCTTTTGTTATGTTTATTTCAGAGGGGCTATATGATATCTGTGTTAAAGGCAGCCAGTTTAAATCATGTGGTTTCTTTCTTTCTCTATTGCCTCATACATACCAGGTATAAATATAGCACTTTTCACACTTACAGCTATTAAATGGTGCTGAATAATGGAGTATGCAATGAGTATAAACATTAGTTGTTTGGCTGACTGGGTGATCCCACACAGCTACTAAAGGAAGCACTTTAATCTTAGTAGTCCCTCTACTAATTCTTTTGGTTTCCAGCAGTCACACTCAGTGTTTTCCATGTGTTGTGTGCAGAAGTATTTTCTGCTGCCTGAAGTGGGAAACAAGCTGCCACCTTCCACACATCATACAGTGGGCATCCCTTGCAACTCCCACATGTGAGCACATGGCAATAGAGTGGGGCAGCCTTGGCCTGCCAGAGCATTACACCTATCTCTTGGGCATACACAAAAGCAGTAGATTCAAGAGGGGGAAGTCACCTGCTATGTGAATGAACATCACCTGCTAAGGGGAAAGGAAGGGAAGCAGGAGGAATAATCACAGATTAACACCACTGTTCCCGTTGTACCTGCTGTGCAGGTTTTCCCACATGCTGCAACCCTTACCTGAGTAGGAGGCAGCTGCACCTACCTCATTCCTCTTTCTGCCACAAAAAGAAGAGGTGGCACAGACTTCCTTCATCCTCACCAGAAGCTAGCTCTATATAGAGCTTGATATTTCTTCAATTATTCCCCATCTCTCAAGGGTTCTCCAAACAAAAGCACTATGGGAGAGTGAACAAAGAAATAACTGCATCACGTTTCCTCCTGGTAAGATGAAGTGGAGATTTACTATTCCCAGCATTCCACCACATGACATGGCCACTTCACTCAGTTTCATGCAAAGACCTGATGAAATGAAGGGAGAATCAAAGGTGTATAGAGGCATAAGACATAAGATATATTGCCTGATTCCACGGCAGGGATGGATCCAACAGAATGGCCTTATTTCCCCTACCTCCGAGTACCTGTCTGAGTCTCTGTTTTATGAATTACAAATTAATGGAGGGCATTTAATACCAATTGCATAGGAGCCAAAAAGGCAGTGTATAAAGTCAAATAAATAAATAAATAAATAAATGCATACATAAATACATTTATTAGTACCTGGGCAGCAAATTCCATAAAGATATGGAACCATAAAATAGCCCCTGTCTCTAATGCCCACCAAACACTTGCTTACTACTATGTTCTAGCCATTTGCATACATCTACAAACATAATTTCATATAATATTTGGAGAAATAGCCTAAAATATCAGTAAGAAAAGGGATCTTGTAGCACCTTTGAGACTAACTGTGAAAAAAGTTGTAGCATAAGCTTTTATAGCTTTGGTCTACTTCCTCAGATGCATAGAGTAAACAGGTACCCAGGAATGGCCTTTATAATCAGACTGTAAAAATAGCCACAGAAATGCAAAGCTTCTGGTTATGGTGATGAGGTAACAAGTTCAATTTTAACTATAGTCACAATTATGGACAATAAACTAGAGTAGATTATGTCTCTGTAGCTTGAAGCAGCTCTATTGATATACTGTCACCTCCTGGTGATTCGTTTCTCTCTCATGCTCTGAGTGCAGCTCTCACTTCAAATTAGAGATTCCTCTTTATATGGTTCTTCTTTAAATGAATTTCAGTCTTTAATCCCTTTTCTTCTTTGTACTGTTTCCATCATCTTTTTATTTGTACTCTGTCATATAATGTACTTCTCTGCTGGCCACAGAGCATCCCCACTCTTGGGTTAATTTTCCTTTGATTTCTTGGATCTTGTGAAAAAGATCTCTTGTTCTTCCTTTTTTGTTGTTTCTCTGAATTGATTTTTATACTAGTTCTCCTTGGTCCTCTGCAAAAATCATTGAACAGTTACATTCAGGGATCTGACTTTATTTCCATCACCTTTTAATTTTGCTTCTCATCCATCCTTATTTTGAAGAGTTTTGACTGCCATCCATTGAGGCTTCTCTTTCTGTTTCGCTATAGATAGTCTCTTTTTGCATACCTCCCCAACAATGTCCCTGGTTTCATTCCAGAGTTCTTCTGGCTTCTGTTCACATTATCTTTAAATTCTTCACATTATCTTTAAATTCTATATGGATGTGTGTCAGGTTGTATTTTGGCAAGATGGTTGGTCTAGTGTTTAACTTTACTCTAAATTTTGATATTCGCAGGTCTTGTTTTTTCAGAGAGAATAGAGCATCATCATCTTCTACTTTCAATTATGTACAATCTGCCCTCCTTATCCATGGATTTTTTTTATCCATGGATTCAAGCATCCATGGCTTTAAAATATTCCAGAGAAGTATAAATACCAAAGAGCAAACATTGATTTTGCATTTTATATAAGGGGAACCATTTTGTTCTGCCATTATATTTAATGGAACTTGAGCATCCACAGATTTTGTTATTCACAGAGGGTCCTGGAACCAAACCCGAGCAGATAACAAGGGTCCACTGTAATCTATTTGATTTCAGTATTAGTCATCAGTTGATGTCCATGTATGTAGTCACTTCATGGGTTGCTTTAAGAGTGTGTTTTTGATGAATAAACTGTTGTTCTTGCAAAATTCAGTCTCTCCTGCTTTGTTTCTTGATCCTAGGCCAAATTTTACTATAGTCTGATTCTTCTGTGTCTTCTATTTTTGCATTTCAATCACCTGTGATTAACAAGAAGTTATGTTTTGTTGTGTGATCAATTTCCTCTTGGACACCAGCTTAAAATCTTTCAGTTTCTTCTTTTTCTTCCTTAGTAGCTGGAACATAACCTTGGATTACTGATGGGTTTTCCCTGAAGTCTTATTGGCATGAGTTGATCAGACTTTGCATTATATCATTTGACTGCTTTTGCTACAACACTCCTCACTATTAATGCTGCCTCATTTCTTCTTAGATTTTCATTTCCTGAGTAAAACACTATGTAATTATCTGAGTCAAAATGCCAAATTCCTGTCCACTTTAGCTATCTCACCCCAGGAACTGCAATATTTATACATTCCTTGTGTTATTAAATGATAAAATGATAAAATTTCCCATGAATCATGCTTCTCACTTTCCATGTTCCTACAAGATGTATTGTGCAGTATATGGCTTTCCTTTCACCTCTGGGCACATCAATAGTTGAATGTCCTTTTAGTTTGAGTCCAGTTCCATCATTAATGACAACACTAATCGTATACAGTAGTCCCCTGGGTTACGAAGGTAATCCGTTCCGGGATTACCTTCGTAACCCGGAAGCTTTTGTTTCCCGGGGGACCGCTATTCGCAATGGACCGCGTGGCCGATTTATAGGGGCGCGTGGTTTGTTTGTTTTTTTTCGTATCCCGGGGGATCTTTCGGATCCCGGGGGATACATTAGCGGTCCCGCCGCTTTCGGATCCCGGGATTTTCACAACCCGGGGGATTCGTAAGCCGAGGGACCACTGTATGTCTTTTGCTCTTCCCCAGTAGTTTGTTGAGTGCCACCCAGCCTGGAAGTCTCATCTTCTGGCACTATCTCTTTTTTCATTTTGAACTGACTCATCATATGGTTTTCATTATAAAAGACATTCAAAAGAGGGTTTCCATTCCTCCTTCTGCACAGTATTAACAAGTGTTGGCTGTGGTGCCATTGTGTCTGACAGGTATTCCACCAGCGTCATTCTCTACTACTGTTGTTGCCCAATACTTGTTCAGCACATTTAATCTGGTTCCTCAGCAAAAGTCCATCTGACATAGGAAACCCTTCCATCAGCATAGTCTCTTCCCGCACAGGAGCAAGCAATCCCACCACCATAGAATAGTAGTGCCACTGGTGAGACTTATTGGGCGAATCTAGATTGGCACTTTACAACGCAATAAGGGTTTTAAAAAGTGCCTTTAGGGTTAGGGAGGGCATAGCTTTTACACCCTCCCGAGGCCTAAAGCGTCTGGGCGCCGCCACCTTGAAATGGCGGCGTCCAGACGGACGCGCTATGAAAGCGCCATCATGTGCGCAGCATTTAGATACGCTGCGCACGTTGTGACACTTTTGCACTGCGGGAGGGCACCAATCGTGACCTTTCTACGGCGCAAAAAAGGAGCTCCAAAAGGAGCTCCTTTTGGGGGGTGGGTCTTTGCTGCGGCTTTTAAACAGCCGCGGCAAAGACCCTGGGAGAAAGGGGACGCAGCAGCAGTCCCTTTCTCCCCTCAGCCCTGCCTCCAGAAGCAGGGTTCTGTGGGCACCCAGGGCACCTGCTGCACCCCGCTTAGAGGCCTTGGGGAAGCGGCAGTTTGCTGCTTCCCCACAGCCTCCAGAAGTGGCGAGATGGGGCCACAGAGGCTGCCGGTGTGGCAGCCTTGGCCCCATCCCACTGATTCTTGGGGAGGGTGGAGACCACCCCTTTTGGGCGGTCTAGATCACCCCATTGTTAAGATCTTAACCTAAAAGCTAAGGTATTACGACATTGATTCTGATTGTAACTTTATGAGATAACTTAATTGTTTTATTTTGTGGTGTAACTGAAACATTTTTTCTCATGATATATATACATACACATTATATCCATTCAGTGTTAGCTTGTGGACTGGATGGGGAAAACCTCACCCCATAATAGTGGTAGGGACACTCCACACGCTCAGTCAATGAGCTCCTAGTTGGAGGAGGTATATCATATGATTCAAGTGCTGGTTTATGCTGCTGAATGAAAAACATGATTTAAAAAAGATTTTTAAAATTAATTACTTTCAAAAGGCAGAAAAGGAATTATTTATTTTTAAAATAATAACTATAATAGCAACTAACTACTTTTGAGGCCATGGAATTACAGGTATAATGAATAGTGACTTCCCACACTCTGGCACTCCTCTTTTTCTGACTGAAAGTCTTTCTTTGGAAAAAAAACTCTTCAGGTTAGAGGAAGGTAACATTTAATCCAAACCACTGGCTTTTTCTTTTTCTTTTTTTCTGTCTTAAATTGGTTTTTAAATTAGAATTTGTTGTGTTTGCTGAGTTTTAATGGTTGCCATGAATTATCTTGTAAGATTCTTTCACAATGCTAAGATGGAAAGTGACATATAAATAAATAAAAGGATACATATGAATATGTTCCCATTTGTATGAAATCTAATAAACTGAGAACTACTGTATAAATTCATGATTAAGATTTACAATGACTTGGCACAACATTTTAATTAACTATGATCTGTCTTCTCCCGTCTGACTGTAATGGTATTATTTAAAGGGGAAATAAAGTTCTACATAATCAAAATCATTTTTTGACATTCTATTATAATTTGCAATTTGTTCCTCTGCCAATTATTAGCATTTATATGTCAATTCCAAGTTGACTGGAGATTTGTGTAGCTCAGCCAAATCTTCAATTAGGAAAGATACTTGTACCAAGAATTCAATAAATAATTGTTGTCTAATTGTGGACTATTAAGTAGTAGTAGTTCTCTTTTCAAGTGTGCATGACGTATCAGTTGCCAGCTTACAACACTATTACCATGATATGAAATCCAGAGATTTATAACCTTGTTTACTACTTTTCTGTCCTGCCCAATAATTGAAAAAAAAAATTCAGTTCTTCATTGAAAGCAAAGTACTCCCTGATAGACAGAATTTTATTTGTTACCTTGGTAACAAACATTCCCTAGAATATTAGCTTCCTATGTGGCTTTCCTCTATGAAATGACTGTTACTGAATTTAATAGGCATAGTTGTAAATAAGATACAGTTAGCATGATGGCCTCAATATGAACTTATTAAAGTTACTAGTCACCAGAAGAGAACTTTGCAAGGTGTGCACAATTGTTAAACTGCAACAGAAAAAGGAGACTGATTTTTCACAGCAAAGCATCCAAAATGCACGTAGTAAAATAAAGTTGTATATCATTTAAGGAAGAGTTGAATAAAGGTAGACAATGACAACATCCACAGATTCTCCTGCAACCTTCCAAAGTATGCAAATACTGTATAAACCAAATACCTTGGCCTAAATCCAATTGTGAATCCCAAATAGAATAGACCAACTTCATTAGTGGGAACTTCAGAAGTGAACATTTGTTTTATGTTCATTGTTTCAATGGATCTACTTTAGATTTGACTAACAATTAAATTTAGACTATTGGATTAAGTAGAGCTAGAAAATAAGTTATGTTTTCATGCATAACAGCTGGATGATTCTGGATAAGTTTTGTTGTCATTTCCAAGTTATGATAACCCCAAGGCAACCTTATCATGGGGGTTTCTTGGCAATATTTGTTGACAGGGGATTTGTCCCTGCATTCCTCTGAGGCTTAGGCTTTGTTTGCACTGGCTAGGATACTCCGGGGCCTGCCCAGAGTATCCTAGCCCCAACCTGCCCCCGAATTATCTGGCCCTCTTGTTCCTGCACCAGCATAGATATCTGCATGGATGTCCCACTGAGCCACTCAGCAGATATGCTGCAGCCACAGGCCACTTGCTTCTGAGATTCGAATGATATGCCTAGCAAGCATCATATGAATGGGCACCTGGCCCCAGAAAGAATGACTCATGGCAGCGGTGAGCATACTGGGTGGCTCAATGAAGGCTAAGGCTGTTATTCACTGTTTTTTGGTGCAGAATATTACAGATGTCATCTGGAATGCTTGCACCAGAACTGGGATTTGGCACATGTATTGTCCAAACAGGACAATGCTTGAAGGGAGGGATGGGGGGGGGGGGCAGGCTGGGACAGGCTTTTCAGTCTCTGCAAATGAGTGTGAGTTTCACAAGGCCACCCAGTGGGTTTCTGTGGTCAAGCACGAATTTGAACCCTGTTTGCCCAAAGCCCAAGGGGTCAAACAGACCAGCAGCTTGCAGTGGCCTTTGGCTGCTCCAGCCCCGGTTGCCTCCCAAGTGGTGTAGGACTGGCCATTGCTCTCGCCCTGACTGGGCCACTGGCAAGGAGCAGCTTTTCACCTCTCTTTTTTCAGCCAGACTTTCCCTGCCAGACACACTCTCTGTATGGCTTCTGACCACTCTTGGGGAGTATATCATCTGCACACCCCAGCCCCAAAACGGATGGAAACTGCTCTTTCCTGTTCATTTGTTTCAGGCCTCAGTCCATCACTCAAACCGCAACACTGCTCTACCTTACTTATATTTGGAATTAAATAGAACATATGCATATATTCTGATAAATTAACAACAGTATTTTCTTTTTTAAAAAATCCCAAGAATAGTTTATAATTGTGAATTGGCAAAGATCTGTAGCATAGTTCTGCACAGAAACCATTGTTTGAGGAATTAAACCAAGATTTTAGTTGGTTAGTTAATCATTCTTGGTGAGTGTTCACAAAAACTAGGGGGATTTGCTGGCCATGGGGTGCTTGAGAAATTTTACATTGTTGCAAAATTTATCATAAATCAAGATTTGTTTTAGTAGCCATAGTTTATGCATGATTGTGGTTTATATATAACTAATTATCAGGCTTATTTCTCAGAATAAGAATAATTTTTCTAGTGAATCTCAAATGTAACTTTTACTCCCCAGACATAGTTATTTAAACTATAAACACAGTTCTGGAACCATAGAAATTGTTTTATAGACTTCATTCAATAGCTAGCTTCAAATACAGTAGTTTGTTGAAGAGTAAACCAACATTTACCATTCATCCAGTGTGGGTCTACTCTAATTGGGACTAGCATTTGGATATAGGCCACAGTTTTAGATAGAATTCATCTAATCCATTTATAGAATGTTTAGACTGCAATCCAAAAAGTACAGAAAGTACATTCCATTGAGCTCAAGACAGCTTTTTTTCTGAGCAGACACAGATAGTACTGCACTGTTAATTTCTGAATTCATTGGCTTATATAAAATTAATATATTAAACTGATATAAAATATGGATTATGGCCCCATAATACGGGCACTGAAGGGAGCCCTCATCATGTGCTAGGGTTGCCTGGGAGCGAAGCCAATAGATGCTCCACAACCCTAGCATATGACGAGGGAATCCTTGCTCTGCAGCACCCTACAGATGGTGCGCAGAGAGATGACATCTCAGGTGCGCAGCAAGTAAATGGAGTTGCACACCTGTGATGTCATGAATGCACTGGCCAGAGCTTCATACGTCATAACTGCAACACAAAAAGGAGCCCTGTTTTGGCACTCCTTTTTCTGCTACACCTTCACCGCTTCATCTGGCTGCTGTGGCAACAATGTGGTGGAAAAGGAGGCAGCTCCAGACCATCCTTTTTGGGCAGTCTGTAAAGCCCCTATTAAACTAGTTAACAATCTGAGAATGTAAGAATAACAGAATTATATAGTATTAGATCTTTTTTAGTGGAACCTGTGGTAATGTCAAGTTATCTCAAAATGGGATTCTTTAGCATAGTAGGCTGAACTTATCCTGAATGAGAAAATAAAGTTGCAGTTTTAAAAATGACTATCACAACTCTCTCTCTCTCTCTTCATCCAGCTGAAAGAGATCAAAACTTATTACAAAATTAAGTACAGACCATTATCCATTTACACTGAACATTTCAAAAGAATTCAAAATGGGCTTTCAAGTCTTTGAGGAAGGCTTGAGATAACAACTCAAAGTTCTCATTTTTGTTAGATATCAGGCTCTGGCTCATCAAGGAAAGGGAGACACAGGAATACCAATAAAACCAGGAAACAGCTGGAACAGAATCATCTGACCTTTGTAGGCTTTTACTTCTTCAGGGTAATAAATCCTTATGGGAGATTGTCCAAGCATCTCAAACACCTGAGCTTTATAAGGTACAGTGGGATGTTTAGATTTATGGCAGGCATTTTATGTACAGAGCTTTTCACAGTTGGTCCTCTGGCTTTGTGTATACAATGTGTACTTGTGGATAGGGTTTCTTGTGGTTGGGGGAATAACAATATTGTGCTAGTTTTGCAGTTACAGGAAAGTGGAACAATGACTGATGAAATACATCCCCTCAGTCCCACTCAGTTTTAACCATTCCTTGGATCCATTTATGTAGTTATGGAATGGGACAGGTAGATACAAAAGACAAGGGGAGGCACATCTTGTGTTATTTGTATATCTGTACTAGGAAATTTTCTCTGTTGCCCAGGTTGGTATTGATTTGTCTTACTACAGAAAACCTATTAAGGAGGAAAAGGCATCATGCCTTCAGACTAATAGCACTAGGAGACTTTCATTTTGAAGTATCCTAAAATTTATTAAAAATAATTTCATGTTTGTGGATTTCAATGCCTTCCCTGTCCACAAATCCACAAACACCAAGACAATGTCAACAGGAAATAAACCTTTAAAGTAAAGAAAGTTTGGCTACCAATCCTGAAAAACACCAAAATCAAGACCTGGCAAGTGCAAATGAAAACTACCCCGGCTTAGGGGGATTTCCCAGCAGACAATGGATCACAAATTAAATCGACACCCTGAGGCCTGGCCATTCAACAGACCAACATACAGATTAACATGTAAATCACTTCCTGTCAACCAAGGGTAACACAGTATATATATATATACCCCACTCACTTCCATGTCAGCATTCTCAGAACATGCCAGATGCTGGTGAAACATCAGGAATAAACTCTTCCAGAACACAGCTATACAGCCCTAAAAACCCACAAAAAACTATGAAAGCCAGCCATGAAAGCCTTTGACTTTGCAATCTATTGCCATGTTACCCAGAAAACTACCTTTGGCCATGCTGGTCTATAAAGGGGTCTTTTAATTCCCTTTCCATTGGCCAAGATCCTACATCATAGACATTGTTAAGAATACTTAACTATGGTGTGATACAGATGGCCCAAAAGGGCCGTCCCTGCGCTGTGATTAGGGCTTGGGACTGTGCAGCATTTGCACACTCCCCAGCCCTAACACATATGGGGGCTGCCATTTTTAAATGGTGCTGTCCATATGGGCATGCTGCCATGACATCACGGTGTGCGCCGCATTTAAATGGCACAATGTGCACCTTACATCATGGCGCCGCTAGAGGGCACTTAGGGTGCCTTTCTGTAACGCAAGAAAGACCTCCAAAATAGAGCTCTTTTCACATGAGCGCATCGCTGGCACAGGATTTACGTGGTCTCACCAGCAATGCTGAAGAGAAAGGGGTCAGGCAGCCCATTCCTTCTCTTCCTCGCACCTGTCGCGGTGTCCTTGGGGCATGAAGCCCCAAGGACACCCGGTTCCAGGCAGTGGGGAAGCGACGTTTTGCTGCATCCCCACAGCCTGTAAAAGCAGCAGATTGGGGCCTGTGGGGCAGCTGGTGAGGCTGCCCTGGTGCCAATCTGCCACTCAAAGGAGTGGCTACAGACTGCCTTTTTGGGGCAGTCTGTAAAGCCCCTACGTAGCATCTCCTGACCTGACTCCCCAAACCTACCTTAACAACCAGCAGCCAAACTGGTTGTGTCTGTGTTGACAGGAAACCCCGCCTTACCACTGGGGCTTCTGGATCCATGGGAAGGATGAGTTCTTCACATAACTGGCACCCATAATAGGCTGATTATTGCAACACTGTCTGCACATTCTCCCATCCTGGCTTGGTCCTGTTAAAATGTAGTATGCACCAGAGGAACTGCTCAAACTTGAAAGTGACAGTGCTATGGCAGCAATTGGATTTGCTGGGGAAGGGGAAATAATAATAATAATAATAATAATAATAATTATTATTATTATTATTTATATCCCGCTCAATCACATGGAATCTGGGTGGGTTATGGGGAAGTGGTCAGTGGCTCACCTGGTCCAGGTAATGCCCTCTTGACCACTTCTGCCCACCTGCTGATGTTCCTTTTCCTGTCCCTGTACTGGCATGCAGTCTGCTCACCTTGTGGAGTCTCAGGAGATTCTGGCCTGATTTGGAGCAAAAAGGGATTTTTTTTTCACTCCAGGGACTGCCCCTGGAGTGTGGATTGGACTTGTGTTTTGGACATTTTGGAGTTGTGCATCATCTAAACATGTCAGTGTTGGAAGGGATGGGAACATTTATTTTCCTCCATGGAGAAAGAGCCCCAGAGTGACAGAGGTCTGTTCTGCTGGTGTTGAGACTATAATAGGACAATGTTTCCAGACCCCTCCTAGCAACACACTTCAGTGCAATGGTAAGAAGAAGGACTCCATTACAACTCTTTGTCCACTACATATCTTTGAAAAAAAGCCGGTTGGAAACATCATCCTGCTGTGTTCTGATCACCAGCATAAGAGATCTCCATCACTTGTTGTGGCTGATGACTGTTAAGGCAGGGTGGTGGAAGCATTTGTGATTGTCATAATAGTGCTGCAGTCATAAACATTATTACCAAACAATTACAAATGCATTAAGTCTAGCTTACACATTCATAACTGCTCAACAGGACGCCAGGCCCTGTTGATATTTCACTTTTCTATAACTTACATTCAAAGTGGCTAACACAGCAATAACGTAATCAAAACAGGCATCAAAATAATGAAAAAGCTGAAAATTCACACACAATAAAATGAAATCATTGTCATTGATTAAAAGCCTGCTTAAAAGAAAAGTCCTAGTTACACATATGGATTGTTGTTGTGTGCTTTCAAGTCATTTCTGATTTACAGTGACCCTAAGGTGAACCTATCAAAAGGTGAACCTATCATGGGGTTTTCTGGGGCTGAGAGTGTGTGACTCACCCAAGGTCATTCAGTGGGTTTCATGCCAATTAAACTCTGGCTTTCAGGGTCATTGTCTGATGCTCAAACCACTGCTCCATTGTGACTCTCACACATCTGAATACAAGCACTCGGAAGTGTGGTGAGCGTGTCCAAGGAGGGCATTATACACTGTAGAGAGGGCTCATATTTCTTGCCTACTTGCCTTTCCTCTGTGAATGATGGATTAGGAGACCAAAAAGGGCTTCCAGTGCTAAAACTAATAAAACATTAGATAGGTAAAGAACCTAAAATGGTCCTTTAACAGGGTTTTTGAAAATCAACTGATACTTACCTTTTTAATCACCTATCAAATATATTGGACTCTCCAATAATTTGTTAGCCACATCCTGTCAGAATAGAATTCTCTGTAGCTGCAAAGGAGGTAAAGAGGATTTAATTTGCTCCCAGAGGTCTGAAACTGGATAATATATCTATAGAGAACCAACCTTTAAAGATTCGAGTATGTAAGTATGCATATCAACAAATTATTTTTAGCTCCTTTCTTTTTGCTCTTTTTTTCTTTCTTTTTTTCAACAGAGGGAGGGCAAGAATTGGAGTCATTGACTTCCTGACTATGTTGATTTCATAGCCTTAAATACACAGACTGTCTAGGGAATCCAAAGCAGACATTACTGCAGATTTGGAGTAAAGCTCACAGTGGACTTCAAAGAAGAATTAATTATTACCCTATGCCTCCCCTTGTCTTGTTTGCTAAGTGAAATGTTTTAAAACAGTATAATGTACCAATCTTTTATTAACCTTCCTTAACTTCAATCAATAAGGCTAATTAGTTCAATATGGTTGTGTTGCTCAGTTCTTATATTTCCCAGCTGGTGAAAATAACCTGGACTACAACATCAGTTTATATAAATGAGGCATGTCTGGAATGAGGCATGTCTGATGCTCCAGATGTTGGACTGCAGCTCTCATCATCCTTTATAATTGGTCATGATGACTAGGGATGATGGGAGTTACAACCCACTAACATATGGAAAAGGAATGCAAATTGTCCACACATTTGAGTATGAATACTTATGGTAGTTTTCACTTCACTGCAGGAGAAAAGCCAGATGTCTCCCTGGAAGCCAGGACGACAAAACCAAGGCTATCCTACTTCAGACATATCATGAGAATGCATGACTCACTGGAAAAAAACAATGAAGCAGAAAGAGAGGATGGTCACATGCTAGATGGATTGATCTTGTTAAGTAGGTCATGGATATGAGTTCTCAAGAACTAATCAGAGCAATGGAGGATAGGGATTCTTCGAGATATCTCATCCACAGGGTCGTCATGGGTTGAAATTGACTCGAAGTCAGTTAATAATAATCACAAGGATTTTTAAGGGGTCTTGAAGCGCTAGGACCTCAAATTTGTTTGAGGCTGCATATAGCTCATGGTCCATACTTTCCCTACACCTGGTCTAAATTCAGCTTTTCAGGTAAGGTTCATGGCATGCCTAGCCCCAGTTTTCCCAGTAAGCAATGGCTGAGTGGCAATTCTCTGCTTTGGCTACTGTCCACTCTGGCCACTGTGTTCCATTCACTTTAATTCTCTGCCACCTTTTCAGATTTCTATTACTGCTGTTGGGTTAATAGTAGTAACATATTTGGAAGGACCTCTAGATACCTAAGAAAAAAAAGTATACTGTGCATATTCAAATCACCCTCCTGAGCAGGTCTGACATCATTTACCATAGAATCAATATTGTAAGAACTACCCTTGCCTAGAAAAATGCATGTAGTCTATGGATGTGCATTTTTAAATCTTTTGTTTTAGTGAAAGCAGAATAAAACTAGAGCTTGGAAATTCAACTTTTGCACCATACACAGCATCCAGGATCCCACAGCCAGGATCCCACAGCCAGGAATTGTAGTCCAAAGTCCAGAATGTGATTTTTCCAACCTTTCCAACCAATTGGGACTACATGTTTGGAAATAGAATGGAACATGGCTTCTTAATTTATCAACATAACTGGTGGTAACCTACCAGTAGTTACCGTGCTAGATGGGGGAATATGGAATTTGTAGTCCACAAATAATTTTTCCACACTCTCCAACAAACTGGAGATGGATGTTAAACAATCAACATTGAAGGTGGCTCTGTGATCTATCAGAGTACCTTATGATAACACAAATAAATTAGGCAGCTGGATACAGGACTTTGACTGTTCTTAGTGACCAGCTGTACTAATAAGCAAGCTTGAATCACCGGGGGTCATTTCTCCCTTTAATGCACTTAACCTGCCGGAGCTGTCATTTTATTGCTAGAATATTGTTTGTAATTCTGGTCAGTCTGTTCCAAAGTGCCAGATGTTTTGTACAAAGAAATAAACACACGATCTAGCAGAGATTATAAGTTTTCCTCTCTGGAATATGTTAGTCATGGCTCTAGTGTAATAATCAAAGCTGGAAAAGCCTGAAATAAATAGCATAGATGGCCAGCATAGTTGGTGGTTGTTGGGGTTTTTTTGGCAAGCAATATGAACAAGTAGAGAAAGATATTCACTGGGCTAGGGGAATAACATAGCATTAATTAATCAAACTATTGATTCTGTTATACAATACTCTCGGGTTCCGTATATGAACAATGTAATTTCTACAGATGAATGGGAGAGGCATTTTCACTTCATCTTTTATGATGAATCAGCAAGATCACCATCACCATCACCATCAGAAGAAGATTGAACTTTTGCTGGATTGGCCTCCAGTCACCTGAGATGAAATTGTGTCATTGACTTGAAAGACTTAAAATGGGGAAAGCACCTGGTATGAATGGGATACCATCTGATTTTCTAATACACCAAGCTGACTGTTGGATTCCATCATTAGTCACCTTGTTTACACTTATTGACAGAACTGGAGATTTCCCCAATGATTGGTCGATGGCAGTTGTGGTCTCAATTTATTAGAAGGGCTCTAGATCTGATACTAATAACTATAGGCCTATTAGTCTCCTGTATGTGATTAGTAAACTTTATGCAAGGCATTTACTAGACAAACTTGAGACCTGGGTGGCCTCTGAAAATCTTTTCACTGAGGAGCAGACAGGTTTCCAGCATGGCAAATCAACAGTTGACCATTGTTTTCTTTTAAATCATCTAGTCAAGAAGTATACCTCTCCTCCTTTCTATCCTTTTTTTTTTTTTTTTTTGGCAGCCTTTGTAGATTTTAAGTCAGCTTTCGACTCTATATCATTTCCATGGGTGTGGCTTAAGCTGGCCCTTTTGAATATTGACCGAAGGTAACTGAAGAGAATCCAGGGGCTGTATAATAATTCCAGTGTACAGATCAGAACAAATGCTAGTGGTAGTCTTTCAGAAGTTATTGCTGTCAACAACGATGTTCATCAAAGGTGCCTACTAGCCCCCCTCTTTAATTCCATTTATACATTAATGGCATGATATCTTCCTTATCAGATGCAACAAAACTTCCCCCATTTGAAGGATAAAGATATCTCTGTTTTATTATATGCTGATGATGCCATTCTTCTTTCTTATACTCAGGTGGGCTTGCATAGACTTCTAGGAGAATATTGTAGGAATTTCTAGAGGATTATTATTATTTTCCTATCAATATAATTGTCCTATTTTAGGTTTAACATGGTATGCTTTATGGTTGTATTCGAAAACCTGGTTGGCTAATGTAAATAAATAAACTTTATTAGTTTAATCAAACTATTGATTAGTTTAAACAATTAAAAAAACTATTTTGGAGTGACCAGTTTGGGGGGGGGGGGATGCCATTTTATACATGGTGATTCTCTTTTCTGTCTTCCATTCTAGCATGTTTTGTCCACTATTCAGACCACTAAGCCAAAAGCAAGGAATGTGATCAGGACTGCAATTAATGTGGGGAATTTTCTAGAAAACACTGGGTGTTTCACTACAAATATTCACTCTACAATACATTAAGGGCAGCAGGTCTGGGCACTGGGATATGAAGGGAAGGAGCCAGTTACTATTATCCTCATGTGGCTCTGAAAACCACAGTTGGGTGTAGACATCAAAAGAATACTTCCACAAAAACTATAGAAATGAAACAATCAACCTGTGATCAAAATGGAACAGCAGTGAAAGACTACGTACAGTATCTACACCTGGAGCTGCTTGTGTTCAGTGACCCTGGTTTGGGAGGCTAAAACAACTCAGCTGGCACATCCTTTGGGATACCACCGCACTAAGGCCCTTTATAAGAAAATCCTGATGCTTAAACTATTGGACTCCTCTTGTGCTGGTTTTCTTTATCTGTTGTTTCAGATATTTGGGGGAGTTTTGTCTATTTTGACCATATTAATATTACTATAATGTGCTCTGAGAATGGATAATGGACAATATATTTGTGATAATATTAATAACCACGGAGCACTATTTCAAAGGAGTTTTCCTGGTGCAAAAAGCATGAAGGCTTTTTTAAAAATCCAGTGGCCTCTACTTAACAAAGGGGCCTGTGGCCTCACAAGGATGGAGGCATACTGGATTGCAAAGGAAGTGTCTTTGTTGTGATGCAAATGGTTGTCAAATTTCCTGGACTTTGAGAATCTCCCAGTTGCCACATGGCCAGAAGGAGGAGCCTGCAAGATATGCCCCTCCATACCATCTTAACCAAGAAGAGAAACAGCAAAATACAGGCCTATGACTAACATCTTCAATTTGTTTCCTCCTGTTTGGTTTGTAACACCTTGCCTGATGAAGAAGCCAGTGAAGCTTCAAAAGCTTGCAACATGTATATTATGCAATTTGGTTGGCCAATAAATGTATCACTTTTTGGTGAATGGATCATATGGTTTTGCAATTATCTGCCTGCATCCCTGGCTGGTTCCATCTTAATGTGTTCTATCATGTACCAAGCAAAACTTGGGCATAATTAATTGATTAATCAGTGTTATGTTGTTATTAATTTATTTGATCTTGGCTTCACTTACCAAATTTCCTGATGAAGTCTGAAGTTCATCCTATGCTGTAAAAATCATTTATTTTAGAATGTTAGGATTTAGATGGTAAGATTTAGAAGTGTAATTATCTCACTACTCTGATCACACAGTTAGCTACCACCTGTGATGAACATACCTTGAACCCTACACTGTTCCAGGATATTGTTGTTGACACAAGGAACTTCCAATAAGCCTCCTTCTCTTATGTCTGTATATAAGATTATTCTTTAGTCTGTTCTTTCAGGCTCTTAGCTCCACTTTGCTATGACACTAGTATCGTGATGAGATGGTAGGCATGGTTACGATGAACAACAATCACAATTTTATTTAATACAGCTTCAGATAGTATCTGGATATTATTTCCCTCTGTACTCTCCAGCTCATAAGCACTTGTTGCACTTTTCATTTCTATTTGATATTATACTAGGATTACCATGTGTCCTCCTTTTCCTGGACATGCTCTTTTTTTCAGAGTGAAATGTTCTGTCCAAGTCGATGATTTGAAGCAGTCAATTGGTAAATACATCCTCTTTTTGCCTTTTAAAATATGGTAACCTTAATAATATTAACAATGGCTGAGTTCCAACTTCAGGAAATGTACAACTGGCATGTACTTATAGTTATATCTTCATAACTACATCTGCTGGTGCTACACTCTCTACAACCACCTTTTCAATGACACAGAGATGGTCTGCAGTGACTTCAGGGTATCCTCAGGTCCATACAGATGATATTCTTGTAGCACATTGAGCTACAGGAAAGTAGCTGGACACATCTCTGATTATCACCTTGCTCTCCAACAACATGGAAATAGCCATGTTGGGGATAGGCCATGTCACTTAAAAGGTGTGTTTGGGGAAGGATTTGGGTCATTGCACAGTTTAAAGAATTCTAACCTCTGCAGTGATCAAAAGTGAGTTTCAATACCATAAAGTGTATTACACTATTATAATTCATTGACAGAGAGCCAGCCACAGCTTTTATCTATACAAAGATGCAGACTGTGTGTTTGTGTGTGTGTGTATATGTGTGTATGTATTCAAAAATCTGAACTTTCTACTCTTTGTCTTCTCCCAACCTGATTCTCACTTGAGTCTCACATGTGGATTCTCACATAATTCCAAGTTTCAATCTCTCCACCAGTCACCATTCATAGTAAGATTCATTTCATGCTATAGGTGTCCACTGGTCACCCAATCTTCATGAAATGTGCTGCTGTCCTTGATGCTCTGGTGGTAGTGATAGCAAAGAAATCTTTCTTCTCTGCCACCATATGTCTACACAGTGCCATCTAGCAGTGACACCCAAGCAGTCAGGGATCTTTTATATTCTGATTTTGAAGAGCAGAATGTAGACTACTTGGCAGCCAACTGCATGAAACTTTGTGTATAAAATTGCTCAGATTCACTCTAACTTGGACGCTATAGTTGACACTGGTCCATTTTCTAGACTTTCTCAGCTCCAGGGATCCTGGGCTATGTAGATCAATTTTAATCTCACTTCAGGACTGGATATGGGACAGAGAGAGCTTTGGTTGCCTTGGTAGATAACTTGATAGTTGGCAGGAACTGTTTGTTCCAGCTTTTGATACCAATGAGCATGGTATCCTTTGGGACTGCTTCTCTGAGATAGGACTGGGGAGCTTTGAAGTTTGGTGTCATCAACATGCAGATTACACTTAGCTCTATCTCTCCTCCCCACCCAACCTGAATGACGTTGGTAGTAAACCTGTGTCTACTGTCATGGTGAACAAATTGAAACTTAACCCAGAAAAGAAAGAGGGAGTCAGCCTGAGCTGTATGAATCAACTCCCCCCAGAATCTCACAGCTCCTGGACTCATATCTGATCCTGGAAGATCAGTTTTCAGTGATGGCAAGGCATCTGTTTGCACAGCTAGAACTAAAGAGTTTATTGCACTGTGAAAAACCATCTTACCTCTCCTGAGTTGAATTCTAATTCAGGAGGCAGTCAGGTTCTTTTGCATGTAATTCACCATTGAATTTGTCAGAAATGCTTTGATAGAGAGTTCCTGCATGGCAGGGGTTTGGGCTGGGTGGACCTTGTGGCCTCTTCCAACTCTATGATTCTATGATTCTATGATTCTGTGATTCTACGAATCCACTGGCCGAATATAGCTCGTATGCAGCCCGGATCCCAGGTGTGCTCAGCAAGCCGCTTTTCAAAGTTGGAACACTCCTGACTTTGGAAAATGGCTTGCTGAGCATGCCTGGGACCTGAACTGCATCCAGGCTGTATTTGGCTGATGAATACAGTGGCAAATTACATGTGATATAATCCTGCTGCCTCCCGAATTAGAATTCAACTCAGGAGAGGTAAGCTTCTAACATATTCGCTGCACCCTTTCTTTGACAAGTCAGACCTGGACACAGTGACATGTGCCTTTATCATAATACGGGGGAAAGCATCAAACCCTGAGAGAACCCACAGTCCAGTGGCTAAGGTATTGATTAGGCATCCTCCTGCACCACCTTCTGAGTCTGCCCATCCCATCTGGATAATAATAATAATAATAATAATAATATTTATTTCTAGTCCGCCCCTCTGAACAAGCAATCAGGGCGGATTACAACAAGACTTAAAAACAGTTACAGTTAAAATATCCCATCCTTTCCCTTACCACCCCCCTTAAAAGAAAATTAAATCACAATACAGTTAAAACATAGAATGGCTAAAATAGGCAGTAAAAAACAGGCAGTAAAAACAGCAGCAGGGAAAACGGACCTAAGGCCTAGGTCATCTAGAAATAGAGTACAAGGGAAGGAAAGCTGGAAGACAACCTCGTCTTCATGGGCTGTAGCAGGTTCCTCCCAGAGGACCAGAGCGTGCGGGGGAGGGGGTTCATATGGAAGGAGACGGTCCCTTAGATAAGATGGACCCAAGCCATGTAGGGCTTTAAAGGTTAAAACCAACACCTTGTACTGTGCCCGGAAATTGGTCGGCAGCCAGTGGAGGGCTTTTAGCACTGGAGTAATGTGCTCTCTCCTAGATTTATCAACAAGATTACTCTAACACTGTCAATGTGGGGCTGACTTTGGAAACTATTTAGAAATTATAGTGGATCTAAAATGCTATGGCTGGGCTGTTGACTGAAACTGATCAAATACCTCCTCTGTTGAAAGAGCTTAACTGACCACCAGCCCATTTCCAGACAGAATCCAAAGTGCTGGCTGTGACATCCTCTTTCCTTGAAAGTGAAGAATTTCTCCAATCAAAAAAAACAAAAACAAAAAAACCTGTTCTTGTTCATGGGGATGTCCTCTCTTTGCAGTCTTGCTGGTGATGGGGTGGTGGTGGTGGTAGGATGGTGATTTCCTTGAGGTGAGATCCTCTTCCCTATCTTCACTCCCATCCCAGGAGGTCCACTGGGTAAACCATGACCTACCACACCAAGTGATATCAACCCTAGTGACACCACTTCCAATTATGCCTTTCCCTGCTTGCTTTTTTTCCCCAGCAGACAAAGACATTTTAATCTAGGCAGGCCTTTGATTTTTAATCACATGGAAGAACAGTGATTGTAAGTGTGTGCCATTTTTTCTATCTTGCATGTTTACATTTATATTTTAAATGTATTTTGAACTGTTATGAACTATGTGCTTTTAGCAGAACTGTTATTTAATTGCTTTTAAAATTTTTACAATATAGCATTTCGACTAAACTATTACTTTAAATTATTCTAAACCACCATGGTTCCCATGGTGGGAGAAATGCAAGGGACAAATTGCATAAATTGATAAATGATAAAATAAATAACCATGGTTGCCACTGCAAAGAAAATTGCTGCACCACCTACATCTTTTCCACACACTCAGAAACATATGAAGCTTCTTGCTGAATCAAACCACTGATCTTATTAGGTACTTGGTAAAGCATCAATAAAATTGTCTATCTATTATAGCAATAATTTCTATTGATGTTCCATCTTCTCCATGTTCTTTGACAAGTTCATTTTGGGTGAAGTATTCCTTGTTTGTTGTTTGGCCCTATTACAAAATATAATGAACCCTATTTTAACCGTGGAAGTAATGTGCTTTCCCCATATGCTCAGATACATTTTCCACTTGGATTAAGGAAAATTAGCTGTAGGGAAAGTCAAACAAGGCTCATTTGGATGAGATCTAAAAAATGAAGGGAAATAATGAATGCTTTAGTTTTGCCAATTCTGGAATGTGCCAGACATCTTTTCTTTCCTCTAGCTGTCTAGATAACGATTCAGTGGCAGGATGGCAAAAACTAACTCACTTGAGAGTGATTAGATGAAGACCTTTCCATATGAAAAGTTTGCAGACCAGATGGCCTCCTTCATTTGGACAAGTCTCTTGCATCCTCCCCCCCCCCCCCCCCCCCGGTTCAACAGTGCCCAAGTAAAGCTTATTGGGTGATGTAAACTGGTGTTATTTTCATTGGAACTGAGACAAATGAAGCCACATTAATTGAAAGCAAATGCAAACCTGGTTCATGAAAGTTTTTTTAAATTAAGATATTCTGTAAAAGACTGGATTTTTTTCCCCCTGAAATTAAAATGACAGTGTTACTTACAGTCTATGATGCCAGGTCAGAGATGGATTTATGGAACAAGGTTCAAGAAAGGACTGGGTGCATCAGCTCCAGATGGAGGACTGGGATGTTGGTGGCACATTGCAAGGCAGATGGAAGTGCATCTCCATGTGTACCATACAGAGCTGACAGAATACTTCCCATTAGATTGCATCTGGCTCTGGATCCACATCTGATCCTGATCCCCATCTGTCCAAAAAGACATGTGCCATTCCTCATGCAGGAGCAGAGCTTGGAAACCTGTTCTCAAATATTAGTTATAATTATAATTCCAAGGCCCAATCACAACTGTGAATTTCCACTCTAAGAAACAATTTTAAAGATAGGTTTGCTTTACCAGTTCTGAAAAATATCTAAATAGTTACTAAACAGTTACTCTGAATGCCACAAGCTGCTGTCCTACAAATCACTACAAATTCCACCTCAGAGTTGCCTCTACACTCACCACAGCAGCACAAATCACCCTAGAACCATTTAGTGAGGTAACAACCCCATAACTATAAAAGTAACAAAGCACTTACAGTTACACCACAAAGTGACTGAAGCAGTATATGATGTAATCTTGGCAAATTGCCATTGTGTCATAACTTATTTATATCCTCAATATTGGGAAAGTGGAGTTATTAGTTATTTGTTGGGTACTAGTTACATCCCAAGTTCAAAGTAGGTGTATATGCAGCCCAGATTGTTAAATTTAGGTGTTCAGTAAGGGATCATTGAAGGACCTAATCAGCTGATGGTGAATCCTGATTGGTGGACCTAATCCTGATTGGTGTTGGCATTAGTTTGGTCAGAAAAACTTGAAAAAAACTTGGCTATTTATCAGCTGAATAATACTCAATTATTTAAGGCATTACTCTTTTTTATATAAGAATATTATAAGGGATAGAGAATTAAGCTGATAACAATACTATGGGGTTTTTTTTTGGGGGGGGGGGGTAATATTCCAGACTCCAATCTATCCTAAAGCTTCATGGAGTTTTTGCTTTGATTCCTGGTCCTGCACTCTCTGTTTTTCTTCATAGCATTCTGTGGATTTCCCAGACTGCCTTCTTTGTATTTTCATTTTGTAGACACATTTCTCATTTGTTTATGTGAATTCTTCCCTCAAACCCCCCCCCCCCCCACACACACACACAACCCATATGAGGTGCCTTATTTTCAGGATTGTCATCCCAGCATTTCCTTATGTCTTAAGATCTTTGTCAGTCATCTTTGACTTGGTCTTAATTTATTTCTCCTCAGATCAGCTTTTGCTCTTCTCTTGTTGCACACTGATGTCTAGTAAAGACTTGCTTTTCTGTTTTTCATATTTAATATTTACGAGAACAGATGAATATTTAAAAGCCTGTGGTGCCATCGGGCCCGTCGCTCTCACAGCTAACAATGTAAAAGCCAATGTATTTCGCATTAGGAGCACTAGAGACCTAGTGAGCTGTTTGCCAGAGTTTTGAACTCTGCTGAACAAGCCCCTGGAAGGCAAACTAACTCGGAAAAGCTTGTGAATATCCTGCTGATGTTTCACTCGCCAGATAGGAGATGAAAAGCAAACCTGAAAGCTGCCAGTCTCTCTCCATATATCTCAAACCTGATTTCAAGCACCATGCAAGGAACAATACAGAGCGTATTCAGGCCATCCTTGTCAGTTTTGAGAGGTGTTTCAAGTCTGTTTAAATACTAGGAATCTGAAGAATACTCACAGATTTTCTCATCCTCAACAAGGATGGGTGTCTCAGTGTGTTCAATCTGTTGAAGATGCCAATCACTGCAAAAAAAAAAAAAAAAAAGCCTCTGTGAAAGACTGAAATTATCACTGCATTTTTCAACAGCAACAGCATTAGCAAAAAAAGTTGTATTTTGCATAAAAGTAAGCTTGTGTTTTGCATTTAAAACTAGGATTTCCTGCAACCCTTCCCAGCTTTTGCACAAGAAAACCTGCATTTTTCACAAAAATATTTTCAAGTACATACTTTAGAAAATACATACATACAGTACATACATAATCTCTCTCAGCTGGGATTTTTTTAAAAAAATCATTTTTTCCTCCCGATAATAATAATAATAATAATAATAATTTATTATTATTTATATCCCGCCTCTTCCCATAGGATTGAGGCAGTTTACAATCACAATAAGGTACAATACAATAATACAATCTCCTACGTGAGATTGAAGTGAGTGAATATTTGCACCCATATCAAATATTTCTTTTCTAAATCTAAGCTGAGAGCTGTTTAAGGTAATACTTATTCTCATTCTTCTTGATTTGTCTATGGCCTTTGACACCGTGGATCACTGTGACCTTGTTGATTTACTTTCTGACCTTGGGTTCTTCGAATTCTGTTCTTGACTGGTTTAAATCTTACTTGTCAGATCTTTGCAGTGGTCACGGGTGTTCAGATTTCCTCTTCTGTTCCCTTATCAGTTGGAGTTCCCAGGGCTCTGTCTTGGGTCCCGTTTTGTTGTTTCTATACACATTGTCCCTAGGCAAACTCATCAGTTCTTTTGGTTTCTCCTATCATCTGTATGCCGATGACACTCAGCTGTATCTTTCTACCCCGATGCTTCTCTGGGGCTTAAACAGCAAGTTTCATCTTGTCTGGCTGCTATCTCTCAGTGGATGTGGCATCAGCGCTTGAAGCTCAACATGCTTAAAACAGAGCTTCTTGTCTTCCCACCTAAGCCTACCCTTCATTACTCCTTTTCTGTTTCTCTGGTCTAAAGATATTAAAGAATATATATGGCAAGATAAAAAGGCCCAGGATAAAAATGAAAGCTCTCCAGGATTGCAAAAAAAAAAAAAAAAAAAAAAAAAAAAAAAAAAAAAAAAAAAGGAGGAATGGTTTACCAAATTTACAAACCTATTAGTGTACTTTGTTAGATTAAGGATTGGATTAATTTAAAAGATAAAAGATTATTCTTATTAGAAAGTCATGGTTTGGAAAAAGGATGGCATGCTTATTTGAGATATGATGATGCTATAAACTGTAAAAACCTTAATAGACATATAATAAGAAATGCTTTACTCAAAATCTGGAACCGAGATGGAGCTCCACTTCAGAAGCCTTTCATAAAGCAGAAAAGTTTAATAAAGGAAAATGGATTACGTATAATAACATCTTAGTTAAAAAAGAAAAAGAAGAAAGAATAAAAACAATGGAGGAATTACAGAAAAAAGGAATAGAAATACACTGGCTAATGTATTATCAAATCAAAGAAAGAAATAAAAAAGATATTAAGCTTACAGGAATTGAAAAAGAACTAAATGAGTTAAATAAAATCCTATTCCAAGATAACAACAAAAAATGATAACTAAAATATATAAAATACTCCTGGATGCAGAATTGAAGGAAGAATTAGTAAAAACAAATATGATAAAGTGGATGCAGGATATGGACCATCAAATAACACTAGATAATTGGGAAACAGTATGGAAGAAAAACTTAAGATTTACTAAAAGTGCATATTTGATAGAGAATTATTATAAACTTTTTTTTATAGATGGCACCTATCACCATTAAAATTGGCTAAGATGAGAGGCAGCAACGATAGCAACTGTTGGAAATGTAAACAATATAATGTGTCATTTTATCACATGTGGTGGGAATGTGCTGAAGCAGTCAGGTTTTGGAAGATGATTCAGGTTAAAATTCAGGAAATAATGCAAATAGACATTGAAGGGAATCCCCATTTATTTTTGTTAAATATTACGGAAAGTATAAAAAGAAAATTGAATCGAGAAGAAGAAGGAGTGATTCTATATTTGGTCTTCACAGCTCGTTTGGTTTATGCTAGACACTGGAAGGATAGAAACATGGACCTAATTGAAGAATGGACTATAAAAGTATCAGAGTTATATATAATGGATAAATTAACTATGTTATTAAATGAGGAAATGGAACAGAAATTTCATAGGAAATGGGAAAAAGTAGATAAATTATGGAAGTGAAACTTTATTGATTTAGAACAAAATATTTAAGTCGACTAGACAAATAAATAAGCAAAGAAAATGTACAAAATATTGGGGTTTGCGTTTTTTGTTGTTGTTAAATAGTAAGTCAGAATGGAAAAGTGATGGACTATATAGAAACAAGAATGTTTATATATGCATGATGTAATTGTAATAAAGCAACAATAATAATAAAAAGTAGGGAGAATAAAAAAAATACTCCTTTTCTGTTTCTGTTGACGACACTTCTATTCAACTGGTTCAGCAAGCCCACAGTCTTAGTTTCATTTTTTATTCTTCTCTGTAGTTTATTCCCCAGATCCAGACCACTGCCAAGTCCTGTAGATTCTCTCTTTACAACATTGCTAAAATCTATCCATTCCTCTCAGCCTCTACTGCCAAGACTCTGGTCCATGCACTAGTGGTATTGCGACTAGATTATCGTAACCTTTTTCTGACAGGGCTTCCTCTCTCTCACCTCCATTCTTTAATCTCTGTTCAGAACTCAGCTTCACATATCATCACATCTGCTTGCCACTTTGACCATGTTTCTCCTCTTTTCTCCTCCCTTCATTGGCTCCCCTTCCCCTTCCGCATCCAGTATAAGCTTTTGTTGTTGACTTTCAAAACCCTCCATGGACTGGCCCCTCCTTATTTTTCTGAACGTCTTTCTCCTTTTGTGTTGTGTCTTCTTAGATTGTAAGCCTGAGGGCAGGGAACCATCTGATTAAAAAGATTTATGTACAGAGCTGTTTAAATTTACAATGTTATACAAATAAAGGTTAATAATAGCAATAACAATAATAATACTTCCTGCAAGATTTTGGGCACTCACACATCTAAAGTAACTTAGATTAAAAAAAATAGGAAAATTGGTTTACAAAAGTAATTGGTGACAGTTACAGTGGCCCTAAGAGTAGTTAGTTTCCACTGTAGCATCAGTCTTCTAAAAGTAAGTCTTCACTTTATTCAGAGCAGCTATTTCCCCCCACTACTTCAAAATAATGTAAGGCACTGATCTGTGATACAAAACAAATCTAAGTGGTGGGGACATCAATTTGGACCCAGAAATCGTCATTCTCCCAGCAGACAAAGGCAATGCCACAGTAATCATGGAAACAGAACAGTACAAACAAAAAAATCAAGGAACTCCTGGATTCTGCAATATACAAAAAACTGAAACAAGACTCAACCAATAAAATCACCAGGAAAACAAGCACCCTGATCAAAAACTCCTCAATTCAGCCAACCACAAAACAAAGTTTGTGCAAATCCGAGGCTCTTCCACCAAGACTGTATGGACTTCCCAAGACCCACAAGGAGTCCATTCCACTCCAACCCATAGTAAGTGCCATTGGATCCCCCACATACGACTTGGCCAAGTTTCTGGCCACACAACTTCAAACCTATATAGGGCAAACCTCCCACTACATCAAGGACTCAACTCACTTCATATGAAATATCAACAACCTTGAACTGAAACCTGGAGACATACTAATCAGCTTCGATGTGGTCTCCTTGTTCACCAAAGTCCCCATAATGGACACCATGACACTCATCTGAAAATTTTTTCCAGAAGTAATCACAACCCTGTTCGAACATTGCCTCACCACAAGCTATTTCCAGTGGAAAATGGATTCTATGAGCAGAGAGATGGGGTAGCAATGGGGAGCCCTCTAAGCCCCGTGATAGCAAACTTTTACATGGAGCACTTTGAAAAACAAGCCCTGGAAACAGCACTGAAAAAGCCCACAACATGGTTCCAATGTGTGGACGACACTTTCATCATTTGGAGCCATGGAGAAGAAGATGTGGCTGTATTTCTGAACCATTTGAACAACATCCATCCTAACATCCAATTCACACTGGGAAAAGAAAAGGATGGAACACTACTATTCTTGGATGTCCAAGTCATTCACAAACCAAACCTATGTTTGGGCCACACAATATACAGAAAACCTACACATATGGACAGATACATGCACAAGAACACCAACCATCACCCAGGACAAAAAAGAAGCACTATAAAAACACTGGTAGACCGGGCAAGACGTATCTGTGAACCCCACTTCTTGGAAGAGGAACTGAAACACCTGGACGGGCTCTACAGGCCAATGGTTACTCCAGCGCAGACATCAGAAGGGCTGCCAGGCTGAGAGTAACCCAGAAGACTCAAGACAAGCAACCACCCAAAGGGAAGATATTTTTGCCATACATCAAAGGAGTCACAGATAGAATAGAGAAAGTGGTGAAGAAACGCAACCTTCAAATGGTTTACAAACCGACTAAGAAAATCCTGCAAATGCTTCACTCAGCCAAGGACAAGAGAGAGCCTCTCACAGCCGCTGGAGTCTACCGCATTCCATGCAGCTGCGGACAGGTCTACAGAGGGACTACCAAACACAGTGTGCAGACAAGAATCAAGGAACATGAGAGACACTGAAGACTGGGTCAACCAGAAAAACCAGCAGTAGCAGAACATCCTGGGTATAAAATGCTATTTGAAAGCACTTAAATTCTGGACCATGCCAACAACTACCATGTCAGAATGCACAGGGAGGCCATTGAAATCCATAAGCACCTGGACAATTTCAACAGGAAAAAGGAAACCCTGAGAGTAAACAAGGCTTGGCTACTAGTCCTGAAGGACAGCAAGGTCAAAACTCAACCTATGCAAATGAGCAACAGCCTAAGGCCAGGGGATTCCCAGCAGACAATGAGCCCCAGTTAGCAGACATTAATCCTTGTTTGCATATCCTCCCACCCTGAGGACTGCCATTAGCAACAGAACAATACATTTGCAAATTACTCCTTCCTTCCCAGGGTCACACAGGATATATATCTCCATCCTTTTCCAGGCTATCATTCTCTGAAGATGCCAGCCACAGATGCTGGCGAAACATGAGAAAGGAACTCTTCTAGAACATAGCCCGAAAGGTCCACAACCCCCGCCCCCCAAATTACTATTCCACACTGGCTCTCAAGGATGTGTACACTCTGTAAAATGCAAAAATACTTATAACAATTTCAACTGTTATATTACAGCTATAACAGTTATAATTGTTGCAAAATAAAATAAATGCTATTATCCCTAGTTACATTAAAATCACAAAGTACCTGAAATAGGTTATCATTGGGGTGAAACAGATCGGCAGGTAAAAGTGGCTTGAAGCTGCCTTTTCTGAAGCCACATTGAAACCCCACCAACTGCACCACCGGCTCCCAAGGCAGCTGGAGTGCTGATGTCATGGCCACATGACATGGTTTCAAGGCAGGAAGAAGCAGAAAAAAGCTGCTTCTTTTTGAAATAGCTTTTCTCTGCATAAGGCGCCTAGAGGGCACTTTCCTGCTGGCATCAAGGCATGTGTCATCTAAATGCCACGCCTTCAAGCCAGCCTGAAAGCATCTATTTTTGCCTGTCTGTTTAGCCCCATTCTTACAAAAAAGAACATATTACAAGTTATTAGTTTTTGTGGGGTTTTTGGGCTATATGGCCATGTTTTAGAAGAGTTAGCAATAGAATAATACATAAGCAAATCACTCCTCCCTTCCCAGGGTCACACAGGATATATATATCTAACCCTTTTCCAGGCAAGCATTTTCTGAAGATACCAACCACAGATGCTGGCAAACATCAGGAAGAAACTCTTCTAGAACATGGCCATATAGCCTGAAACCCCCACAAAAACTATGGATGCTGGCCATGAAAGCCTTCAACTCCACATTACAATTTATTATTTGTACCTCATTACTTTTTAGTTCTGCTCACATTTATCAGCATCTCTAAACTAATATTTTAACAAAGACTCCAAAGAACTGGATTTTGACAAATATGAACTCCTTTGTTGCCTGTTCCTTTCAGTTAGATTCCAGCTAACATATTGTACTAGATCCACAGATCCCCGTGTGCATACAGCCTTGCTTTCATATGGCTTTCATGGACTCCAAGATTTGCAATAGTCAGATATTTCTAATATCTCTTTATAATTCCCAGGCACTGAGACTATAAACTCTGTTTGGCTATTGTGTGGTTTAAAAAATAATAGTAATAATAAATTAGTTTGAACTGTTTTGAAGGAGATGAAAAAGAGAGAATTGCTCATCAAGGGTAGATTCCCTCCCACCAAGTACAAGTTAATTCCCACTGGTTTCAAAAGCTCTTGCTCAATGAATCTTACTTGTATCCTGCAGGGGGATAATAGGCAGGTTTTTCTAAACTCTTATAGATCTAATTTGCACTTGGAATGAAATATCCTGCTTTGCAGACAGAGTTGGTGTTGCTGTATGTTTGACTTCTTGATGGAACAAATAATAAGTATGACTGCTGATAAATGTCACTGCTAGAATCTATTTCCTTTTTGCTATCAAAACCTCCAGAATATTTCACCCACCAACAATTGGTGAGAATTTTAAAATGTAGTTAATTTGAATGATGGAGAAGCAATCTAACTGCAATGTTTAGATATTTTTCTTATGCTCAGCAATTTTCAAAGATGTGAGGTTGATCTACATGTTGAAGGCACTGCATTGAACTTGCTTAAAATAGCACCCAAATGTTTGTTGTCTCCAGTTCTGTAGTTCATAACATACGGTATCTCATCACACAAATTCAGGGTTAGGCAGTCATTTTTGATGCCAATGAAGGATTTACTGATGGTGATACAGGAATGCTTTGCAATATGGAGCCATATGATAAGCTATCTTAGATATTGTGGCTGTCTCCACAAGAGGAGTACAAATCATAGACCATGACTATGCAACTGTGTACAAAATTACATGGCACATTTAAAAATGCTAATAAACTCTTCTGTTCTTGACCTATACTCTTGATGTTGTTATGATTGTTATGATTGTCTGGCTGAAAATGGCAGCAGGCCTGTGTTAGACCAGTCAATATCTTGTGGAATATTGTAAAATCTAGATTCCTTGCAAGACTTTGGCACAAGATGACATGGAAATATTCTTGTTCAAGTCTTTCATTGAGATTTCTTACCTGAGCCAAAGCTGAGCAGGACACTGGTAAGGCCTCCCCTATTTTGTTAAACTCCCAGCTTCCACACTCAGTATTGATATTCGTGTGTTACTTCTCAAACTGTGCTGTGCAGTGTTAAAATTACTTCCCAATCTATAGCTTAGAGGGTTGGCTCAGATATTTGGTTTGGAGGGTGAAGAACAAGATGGTGCCCATGTTAGTTTCATCTACAGAAGCAAAGCAGACTCATGATTAAATCTTATTTCAGCTGTGTTCTGCTATCATAACTGATGGCAGAAGGTTAACCCTAATCGACTCAGACAAGGCATGTAGCACATACAGGTCTGTGCTTCCACACTCCACTCCCACTCACTCTCTGTTCCACCTGTTGCTTGCCCATTTCCCCCTCAAATTCTGCAGTACTATAGGAACAGCTAGCAATTGAAATATCAAGCTAAGACTTTAGTACTCTTCATCACCTCCCTATAATTTTATAAATAGAAAAACCCCACAGCATATATTTACATATATCATAATTGTTAATTGGACAATTACTTAACCACTTGAGAACCAGAATAGTGTAGTGGTTAGAGTGTTGGACAAGGAGAACAGAGACTGAGGTTATCGTCTTTGGGAGGTCATGAAACTCCTTGGTTGACTCTGAACTAGTCACAATCTGTTAGCCTGACCTGCCTAGTTGGGAACTTGTGATAATGAGGTGGAGAAGAGAGTCAATGGGGCTTTACAGACCGCCCCTTTGGGTGGTCTGCAGCCACCCCTTTAAGCATCGGGATGGGGCCAGGGCTACCTCACTGGCAGCTCCAGAGGCCCCATTTAACCACTTGTCCAGGCCCATGGCCTGAAAGCGGAGTGCAGCAGGCACCCTGGGAGCTTGCTGCACCCCGCAATTGACGGTGGTTCTGAGGGGAAAAAGGGGCTGCTGCCGTGGCCCCTTTCCCCTCGGGGTCTTTGGTGCAGCTGTCTAAAGGCTGTGTCAAGGACCAGGCACACAAAAAAAAGAGCTCGGTTTTGGAGCTCCTTTTAGCGCTGTGGAAAGGGCGCCCTTGGTGCCCTCCTGCAGCCCCATTACATCATGGCACGTGCCACACGTCTAAATGTGGTGCACACCATGACGTTATTGTGGTGCGCGCATATGGACGGCAAGGAAACAAGATGGTGCTGTCCATACACACTAGGGTTCGGGAGGGACTAAATGCTGCGCTCTCCCAAACTCTAAACGCGCTGCAAGGGGGCCTCTTCGTGTATTGGGACAATATGTATTTGTTCAATATGCCATGAACTATTTTTTTTTTTTTTTGGGAGGAAAAGCAAGGTTTAAGTACATCAACTACATACAGAAACCAGGTTGTTCCGACTGCAGCATTCAGATGTTATCATTCCATACATTTTGAATATTTAGGACATAAATCTAATCACTGTTCTTTCCCCACTACCACCTGTTACTTAATTTACCTAAAATTATGTTTGCATAATTGGTCATAAAGAAATCCAATCGCACAAAGGAAGATCTGTCCAAATCAGTATTTGTGCTTGTTTCACTTTCTTTTCATCAGCTTTTAATCATAACTCATGTGATGGCAGTTATTATTCATCACCTGAAATGCTAAGTAGGCACTGGGACATCATTGTCAGTACAACAATCGCAGCTGAGAAAAAGCCTCCCAGTGGTGTCTGAAGAATGTCTGAAAACTTCCTCAGTTATTCTCTCAGTTTTGTAAACACCTTGTCCATCTGAATTGTACAATCTGTAGTACAATAGTGACATGCTTGCATGGATATCTATAATTAAAGCAATGTAAGTATTTCTATAATGAAGTTATTTTTCAAGGGCTGCTGGCGACATAATAGTTTTCAGTATGCATGTTCTACTTCAGTAGTAAATTCTTATGACTTGTTTGTGTGTTGTGGGGGTTGTTTTTGGTTTAATGTGGCTTCTCCAATTTTTGAAATAGCACGAATGGAACATAAAAGAGCTTGGTCTGCTCAAAGCTTGTTTATATTCTCCCATAAAACTCAATAATGCATTTGTTTATGAAAATGGAATATAGAGGACAATTAGTCCATAATGTGAGCATAAAGAAAAATATGTTCAAGATTTTGAGGTTACAACAGCTGCTGTGCATTTCCAGTAACCTTGGTTCTAACCAATTGAAAAGTGACTGTTTTGATGCTACATTAAACTGATGTGAATAGAATTTTAGATAGTGCATATTGTAAATAACTCATTTTCACAAAGCTCACTGCATATATATCTTTAAGCATCAAGGTCACATCATATATATCTTAAAGCACTTTTTCAGACAATCACAAGTAGTAGTCCTTGTATTAGTTACAGAATGCAGCTCACAAAGTAATACTGTTATACAACTGTCACTCCTTAAAGGTTTGTAGAATACAAGATGTTGTAGGATTTGAGGAAACATAACACTGATTATCCATTTGCATGGAAGCTGCTCAACCTCATATTAAAGGTGGATGGGTGGGTAGATCAATATAGAGAGAAAGACAGAAATGTGATATTCCTTTCCTTTTCAAATTTGGATATTCACAGCTGTTGCAGAAGAACTCAAAGCTAAAGCCAGAATCCTGTTGGGGCAGTACACTAACATAAAAAACAGCATTATTACACTTTCTCAGAGGCTGATCCCATATGGTCATAGTACAGCCAAATGTTTCATAAGCATACATGCTGACCTCTCTCTCATTCCTTACTTGATGGATGGAGAGCTAATTGTCTTGTGTAATAGCTGAGTGCAAGGTTGTGCCATCCATTGTGCATTTGGCTGAGTTACACTGTACCTATCTAAACTGGCATAAATTGATGTGCTAAAAGAAGAGGGAGAGAAGTGTCTGGGCAGCCATTTTGAGTGGGTGAGTTCCCTCCACCCCAAATCTTTGTGAGTATGCTTTCTTGAGGGGGGTGGGGCTTCTGTGAGTCACTGGGGTGGGGCTAGTAGCCTAGCACTTTATAAATGCTGCCAGAGGCACACATCTAATAGCGTCCAAAATTTCACAGTAAAGGAAGGCTTGGAGCGGAGAGTGAGCTGGGAGCAGTGTTTCAAGTCTTCTCCTTTTTAAAAATTGTTTCATTTCTTTAAGGGGCTGGTAGAGGCTTTTACTCAGAAGAACTAAGTCAGAAACTTTCTGGGGCAAGAAGCTAGCAGCTAGCAGTTCTCCCTATAGCTATAGCCCTAGTCTCTTGAGCTTGGTGTCATAGTTTGGGGAACAAGCCAGGCCAATAGGGGGCTTTTACCTGGGTGTTTAATAGGCAGGTTTTTTTAGGGGAAAGCTCATACTCCTGTTTCAGTGCCTCCTTAAGACTTCTGAGGATGGACAGTAAGGGAGCTGCTGTAGTCACCTGCAACATTTGTAGGATATGTGTTGTCTTGACTGTAGATGAGGAGAACTTCACTTGCACCAAGTGCAACTTGGTAGCCCTGTTGGAAGAGGAGGTCCAGCATCTGGAGGCCCAGGTAGATGCACTTCAGCATATTAGGGAGCAAGAGATTTTCATGGACAGAATGGAATGGACCATCCTTGATGTGGAACACACACAGGAAGTTTCTGGGAAGGAGGTCACTTCACATATATAGGAGGTTGACTGTTGGAGGAATGTGACACAGAAATAAGAACACCAGGAATTGTTTTGCTAGCTTGCAGCTACAGAATCAGTTTGAAGCCCTCTCCCTTATCAGGGATGATGAGGGAGACCAGAAGGGACAGTCCTCAGGATGACTTGAACTATCCTGACATTTTCTGGAAGTCAAACTCAGGCAAAATCACAAGTTCCTCACATGCCTGGAAGATAATTTCATTGTCCAAAAGGTGAAAGAGGCAAAAAGGGGGTCAGCTATTTTGGATCTGATCCTAACCAACAGGGATGATCTGGTCAATGGGGGGCAAATGGTGGGATCCTTAGGTGGGAGTGATCATGTTCTCCTGGAATTTGTTGCATGGTGGAAAGGAGAAGCCAGACATAGTCAGACACACATTTTAGACTTTAGGAAAACTGGTTTCAGTAGACCACCATTCTGAGTAGAATCATTTACAGTACTGGAGCTGCACTCTCTCTTTTACTAAACAAAAACAGCCTTGTCCAACTAAATCTGATCCAATTATCCTTTTTTAAAAAAGGAATACCTTGTCAATATAAATGAATTTAAGTCTCTGGGATCAGGTGAACTACAGCCAAGGAGTATTAAAGGAAATGGTGAATGTAATCTCAGAGCCATTGGCAAAAATCTTTGATAACTCCTGGAAACAGGAGAAGTCCCAGCAGACTGGAGGAAGGCAAACCTTGTATCCATCTTCAAAAAGGGGGAAAAAGAGGTTCCCAACAATTATCGTCCAGTTATTCTGATATCAATACCAGAAAAGATTCTTAGAGAAAGAGTGAGTGCACATTTAGAATTTTGGTAGGTAAAGGGAATGCTATGGATATCACATATCTTGATTTCAGTAAGACTTTTGACAAGGTGCCCCATGACATTCTTGTAAACAAGCTAGTAAAATGTGGGTTAGACAATGCAACTGTTAAATGGGTTTGTAATTGATTGACCAGATAGCTTGCTTCCTCGACAATAAATATAAATTATAGATACTGTACATTGTGGAGGAAGGAAGCTAGTTTTCTGCTGCTCCAGAAAACAGAACCCAGAACAATGGATGCAATCTTCCTGACAGTAAGAGCTGTTCAACAGTGGAACACACTCCTTCATAGAGTGGGGGAGTCTCCTTCTTTGGAGCTCTTTAAACAGAAGCTGGCTGGCCATCTGTCAGGGATGCTTTGATGGAGAGTTCATGTATGGCAGGAGGTTGGACTGAATGGACCTTGTGGTCTCTTCCAACTCTATGATTCTATAATTCTATTATTCTAAGTATAGTATTATGGAACCTCACCTGAAGAGGGATTTTTTTGTTCCTCTCTTTGAGAAGAAATAATCTTATTCATTGTGGGAAATACTTTTAAAAGCATTCCTCACTGTGGGCAATGATATAGTATATGTTCCAAAACAATGCACTCTAAATATAGAAGAATTCATAAAATAAAATTTGATATTATTCTGATTGTTCTCCATATTCCCCTCCCAGTACACCTGCTGGATATGTTCCACTGGGCTGCACGTGTAGTTCAGTACCACCAGTGTTCCAACATGGAAGAAAGGGGAACTGGCATGCACCACACCTCTGTTAGAGGCAAGTGCCTTGCTCACTTGTCTTCTAGCTGACCTCTTTCATTGGTGCTGGTAGCAGGGATGAGGAGAAGAGTGTCATACTTGTCACATCCTGTGCTCTGACATCTGAGTTAATCTTCTCATCAGATCTGGTCTTCAGATCTCCCTCACTTGTCCAGAGCCAGGAGAACTTTATGTTATGCATGCAGATCCATTCAGACTGTAAAATTTCTTCCCCATTTTTCAGAATCAGAATTCTGGAAGAAGGGAGAGCTACATGGTTTTCCTTCCCCAAAGACAGAGGCAAGTGGTGGGGATGTTGACTGCAGACGGGAAATAATGCTTTTACTGGTGAAAATTGGGAGGCATTTCTGATTATATGTTATTGTCTAGAATCCAAAGTTGGATGCGGTTAATTTCCCAGGCTTCATTTGTCTCCAACTCCTAGATCACACTGTCATAATTTCTTGGGTAGAAGCGAATTCCTCTTTGTCCCACAGTTGAATTGTATGGTTTGGGACATATTCAAACAACAACAACAACAAAAATGAACTGAAATTCTCACCAGCCTTTAAATATTACATCAAATTGGTCCTGGCACCAGTACTTACAACATTTCTCAAAAATAATTTGAATAGGTATGTGTTACATAACTAATCTGTAAAATTATGTGTTTACAAGCAACAGCATTACTTGTAATGTGGTATTTCCAAGGGTGCATAGATCACAGACCAGAGATGGAAGAATATTCAAAAATATTTTTTTTAATGGTCAAAATCATGTCTTTTGAGTTTTCGTAAACCCAGGTAAGGAGAATCCTGGATTGACAAGAATCTTTGCAGTTTGGAACTTAATGTGCTCAAAATGTGTATATTTATTGCAGAAAATGGAATTGTATATGCAGTAAAAAAACATCTGCCAGTGAAGAAGACTTGGCTGAGAGTGTTTGTTTGCCCTGCCTTCACCTGGGCTACTCCCATGCCTTGGCTCCTGGATTTAAGGAGGAGGAATGGGCCTTTTCCCTCCTCCCCAACATCTGCCAGTGAAGAAGACTTGGCTGAGAGAGTGTTTGTTTGCCCTGCCTCCACCTGGGCTATTCCTATGCCTTGGCTCCTGGACTTAAGGAGGAGTCTTGTCTTCCCACCACCACTTTTTTTCTTTTCTTTTCTTTTTAGATTGTGTATAGTTCAAATTGTTTTAGGATTGGGATGGGGGTTGAGAATGGAGATTTTCTTTTTACTTGTTTTGATATGTTAATTGTTATGTATTTTGCTTTGTTAATTTTATTTTTTGTTATAATTACTATGTATTTTTGTTGTTGCGATAACTGCCATGTATTTTTGCTATGTTAATTGTTATTCTCTTTTGTACTCCGCCCCAATTGCTTGTTCAGAGGGGCGGGCGAAAAATAAAACTTATTATTATTATTATTATTATTATAAAATAATATCTCTATACAAAAATATCATTTTCTGTAGAGAAAATGCAGTTTTATGTACAAAAAATCCCATATGCAAATTTTGAGGGAGCAAGAGTATTATTACTGCCCATTGACTTCTGCATAAAGGTAGAAGCTGTGGGTCCTGTGCAAGGAGAAAGGTGGGAAAGAAAGTAATGCAAGCAAGCCAGAATTCACTTGATCAATTGTGAATGCATAATCACCATAAGTTATACACTGACTCCCAGCCCAACCACCTTCACCCCCTCCAATCCTTACTTATGAGGCAGAAGCTACAGTAGCTGATGGGGATTTGTTCCCCTGTCAACTGGGAAGCAGTTTACTGATTTTTCTCCCTATGAGCAATCTCTAGTGTGACAGGCAGAATTTGGATTTTCCAGAATGAGGGATAGCAGTGAAAGGGGCTATTGTGGAAGCAAAAAATAGTCTATTGGTTTTGGGGTGGAAGGGATGTTGATCTCAAGAGTATTATGGTCCAGGAACCATGGTGAAATGATTTGAGTGCTGGCCTAGGACGCTGGGAGACAATGATTTGAATCCATGGCCAGCCATGGAAAACCATTGGGTAAAGTGGACAAGTCTCCTTCTTCTGCTAAGGGGAAGGCAAAAGCAAACCTCAGAATAAATCTTACCAGGAAAACCCTAGCATAGGTTCATCATAAGGCAGAATTTACTTGAAAGCACATAAAAATAAGCACCAAAACATTTACTCAAAACTGGTGAGGGTTTGACTTCAGGGGGCAAAGTATAGGTTTTGGAAGACATGGAAATTGTTACACATTCCTAGGCCTCCCAGGGGAAGATGGAGATATTGAAAATATGGTTTATGTTCTCAGGAACAAACCCCTTGAACTTGCTCTGTGGGCTATCTACAACCACTTTTTATATCTCTTGGCAATTATCTCTTTGACCAAAACACACATTGCAATAGACCTATTTGTATACACTGTTTATATTACTTACATTCTTATACATTATTATATTATTATATCAATAAAATTTATGTATCTATAATTTATATTTATTGATATATTTCAATAACATAACTGCTGGCACTGAAGTGAGAATCTGACCAAGGAGTATAAGAAATAAAAATAAGGATTGTTTAATGTCAAGCAGAATTCAATCTTGTGCAGAATATGAAAACAAATAGCAAGAAAAATTAGCCATATAAATGGGAAGAGAGTACAAAGAAAATAGAGCCCCCCCCCTTTTTTTACATGACTATGAATTCCTGCAAAGAAGAGAGAGAGAATTAGTGGTGTGCAATTACATTATGGATTGGAAAGCTGTAGTACAAGGCACTGCTGTAGTGTATATATGCTGTCCTGCATATTTGGGGTTTCCACCTACAATGTGGTCCTGATTTCCTTACTGGGCAAATAGTTATACAAAGATGTTCAAATAAAAGGAGATGTCTCAGAAAATAAAGATTGGAGATTATCTATCTATCTATCTGGAGTGAGAGACGTAGAAGAAAAAGCACATTGTCAAAGGAAATAAAGGTGTTCTAGCAGAAGAACTTGAATGTTCTCATTCATAGGCCTCAGAATAATGGTAACAAGTAGCATGTATTGTGAAGAAAGGAAACTATAGTTTCATATGCTCCTCTAATGTCTATCTGACATCCTAATTGTGACTTTTACAAATGCAAATTTTATTTTCCTGTTCCATATCAGAATAGAATGATTTCAAGAGGTCACATTGCCCAGCTTCCTCCCTAAGGCCATTTTTTGAGCCTGATACACTTATTCCTTTCCTGTGCCACTTGAACTGAAGAGTTTGGGCCTCTACTGCTTTCTTCCTTGGAACTCTCAGTGGCAGTGAACAGCCAAAGGCCAGCTTCCTGCCAAATTCTAAATGAGTCTGTGTCTCTTTTCCTTGGATTCCTGGACATTCCTTACCAGCCACGGTCGCATGCTCACACAGCTTATTTTTTAAAGTTTGTCATGATTTTAAAATCTAATTAGATTTTTTCTTGTTCCACACTGTTTTTTATCCTCTTCACTGGTCTGTTTGATTTCTTCACAATCCTTATTCCCCTTACCCTGTATCTGCCAATTATAGTGTTTATACACAATGGTAGGACTCTTCCTAGTTTTAACTGGTTATGCTGGAATTCTCCTGTACTTCACAGATGAAGTTCTTCTGCTCATTTTAAATTTCATTTGGGAACAAACTGGGCTTTCCAAATTTAATGTAATGCAAATACTAAAACTATGTAGAGGAGTAAGGTTTTCATTTTCTATGCTGGTTAGCTGTTTCCTGAGTGCTAAAAACTCAAGTCAAACTTTTGCCTAAAGACTTTGGGTTTTCTCTGGAGAAGGGTCCAGTGTGTTTGCTGGTATCAGCTCTTGCTCATCTAATTTTATATGCTAACTGATAAAATGTCCCAGCAGTTGCTGGTGGCGCCCATGTCAGCAAGGTAATGAATCTGCTCCAGGTTCTGCTCTAGGCTGCACTTCTTTGAGGACAATCTGTTAGAGATCTTAACGTCTGTGATGAGTGGAGCTGAAGCCAATGAGGGATTAGGCTAGAGTTGAAAATATTAAAGTCTACGCCTTTTTCTTCTGTGTACTTCTACCATTCACTTTTTGTGAACAGAAACTCAGCTAATAGAACAAAGACAAGTTTATGCTTGTGATTGGTGGAAGAGTCAGAATACAATGACCTTATGTCTTTTGGGTTAAGGTTGATTATTTAGATATACTGCTGAGAAGCTTGCATGTATGCCTTTCTGTGGGTTGAGTTGTGTGAACTTCCTGAGCACATGGTCTATGGAGGTGAGGCTTCTGTTGAGAGGAAGTGAGTAACTGATTTAGCTGGGAGTGGAATTGCCAGTCATTAGCTCTGTGAAGCTGCTCTCTTAGTCTCTGGAGACAGCTAACAGGGTAAGGACAACAGGCATTTCACCTTGGTGTTTTTCAATGTAGTTTGAAGGGAAGACCTAGATAAATGTGACACTGCTTATATAGGATGATGGAACATGGGAGCTTATTGCATGAGAACCTGTAATGAGTCCCAGAAACAATATGTGGAATAATGATCTGGGAACGGGACTTACTGCATTCTGCCAGTCATAATGGAAGAACAACATTACGAGAACACATTTTATCACACAGAATCCTCCTTTGAATAGGTGCTGTTGCTGAGTACATTCCCATGTTGTCCCGCTTTGGACAGATATGTATCTATACATATGACAAAATATAGATATACCCATATATATATATATATATATAGAGAGAGAGAGAGAGAGAGAGAGAGACATAATCATGCATATATATATATATATATAGCTCATATATACATTATATATATATATATATAGAGAGAGAGAGAGAGAGAGAGAGAGTATATGTGATGATAATTAAATATTTTATATTTCATGTTAAAAGTTCCACTGTGTTTTATTATTAATATATGATAATATAACATCATATAAAAGAAATGAAAAAGGATAATTGAAAATCAATAAAAAGGATTTTGAATATATACATTTCTTTACAAACTATAGGGGGGAGACCATTTCTGCATTGAGAGAAAATATTCCGAGATGTTTAGATGTTGATAATTCATTGATTTTTATTAAACACGGAAAAGTAAAAAAGAAAAAAAGAATGGCACCTTCGTCACATCAACACCAGAAGAACAATAGAGTTTGTAGATGATCTAGAACAGGAGAAGAGGAAATTGTCCCAGCCGATCAGAACACGAGGATAGGTGGAGAATGGGTAGTATTATTGCACTGACATCACCTGGACCAGTATGAAAACATTCCAGCCAGCTGAGAACTCATTTTTATGGTTCTCACCCTGGAATGGGGGTGGAATACATTGAGATTAGGATTAGAACTCCATGAGAACCAAGGTGTGTGATAACGTTCACATCACTCATTAGGAACCCAGAACGTTAACATAATGCTGTGCAATAAGCTCCAATGGTTAGGGAGCTGCTGCAGTGACCTATAATATCAGTGTTGTGTTTGTGTTTTAGCCTGAAGATGGGAAGAACTATAGCTGCAAGAGAGAGTGCAACAGGTCTGCCCATCAGTGCTCAAACTCTGGACAGCACAGAGCAGATTCCTGGAAGAGCATCATGCAGGTGATTCTTTTGGGCAAAACAACAATTCCCAAGCACAAGGTGCCTATACCATAACACACATGAAAAGAACTATCTGGGACTATGCTGTGGATTTAGAGCTACATAATTGATTCCAGACTCTTCCCTTGTTCCATGATTATCAGGAGTAGTGACAAGAGCAACAGTGAGTCCTCAAAAAACACAAAAGTGGCGCTGGAAGATGTTGCACATGGAAGGATGCCTGGCTAAACATGAGTCAACAGTGTGGTACAAAGGCCAAAATAATCATAGCCTGAATCAACAGGAGAATAGTGTTCAGGCTGAGGGATATAACAGTATCACTTTATTGTGCTTTTGTCATATCTCACCTTGAAGGCTGTGTATATAGTTCTGGACCAAGAAGTTCAAGAAGGATGTTGACAAGCTAGAATGTGTCCAGAGAGGGAGACCAAGGCTAGAAAAGATCTAGAAACCAAACCCTAAAAGGAATAACTTAGATAGCTGACTGTGCTTAACATGGGAAAAGAGAAGACTGAGAGGTGATATGCTAGCCATCTTTAAATATTTGGAAAGATATCATGTACAAGAAGGAGCAAGCTTGCTTTCTGTTGGTCCAGACACAAGGACATGAGCTAATGGATCCATGTTGCAAGGAAAGAGAAACATTATGAAGAATGTCAAGGTGGAAAGAGCTGTTCACTAGTAGAATGGACTGTCTTGTGTTCTTAACTGGAGGTTTTTAAACAGAGATTGGATGCCCATATCCTCTGAACACTTTACCAGCACATACCTGCATGGCTGGGCACTAGATGAGTTCTGAGTTCTATGGTTCTATATGTCTTTATTTTCTCTGCATCTCTGTCTCTCCCTCTCACCCACTCCCTCTCCTTCCCTAGGGAAGAACAGATAATTTCTCCAGAACTGATTATTTGGAACTAATCCTAGGGCTATATATGTCTGTAGGGGTGCAGTGGGCAAACCCAAATTTAAAAGTACAAAACTGCTATGAGATTAGTATTTGAAAACATGATTTTCTTTTTCTTATTTTCTCTCTTGCTCAGGAACGAGCACAAGTTGCAGTTCTCATGAGATGTCTGGGAAATTTCTCTCTTTCTCAGGGAGTGATCCTTCACATAGATGTGAACAATAGGCACAAAATGTCCTTTTGTTGCCTACAGAGGTGTCTTGACATGTTGAGACAGTCAAGTGAGAAAAGACCAACATCTATAAGAGTTCTTATCTCCAGCAGAAGAATGTAGAAAGGAATGCCTCCCCCCCCCCCAATTATGGAAGGTTTCCATAATTTGCCGATTCTGGAGAAATGAAAGGGGCAGGTCTGCAGTCAGCTTTGCGTCTCCTGATTAGGGAAAGTTAGGTATCTCTACCTTCTAGGACTAGCAGGCTACAGACATATTTTAATTAACTAAAATTAATTAACTAATTTTTAAAAACAGAATAATCCTGAGATGCATAAAACAAAATTCCCTTTAGCATCCATGCCAAGTTTCAGGAATCTTGGTTTCACAGTCTTGTACTTTTTTGTACTTTCTGTCCAAATAGTTCATTTTCCACAAAAAAGAATGATCAATATCACATCCAAGGGTTTCATTTGACCATTTTGGCTTTGTCTTCAGTGACTGAATATATATTTTAGCAGCTGGCCCAAAAATGTCACTTCACTTCCCAATTTTATTTTTGGATTTTTTTAAAATAAAAAAGGAAAAAGAAGAAGAAAAGAAAGCTTTGCATCATTAGTCAATCACTCATTGTTTGATTTCCTCCTCTGCTTTTTGATACATCCACTTCCACAAAAACACCATCCTTTAGGGATGAATAGATAGTCCTCAAGAATGACATCTCACACATTTAAAAGATACAGCCTCAGCTCTCTTAAAAAAATAATACAACAGCACAACTCCTGTCTAGAATGGACTTTGCTTGTGCTTTTTTTTTTTTTTTTGTCATTGCTGTTGTGCTAGTTTCCACTTTGTGTACTGCAAAGACTTAGACTCTGCCTTCAAGGCACCTGAAGAATTGTTCTTTCTTCAAAAGCCTGCAGATTCACACAGCTCTTCAATCATCACCAGCTCACTGAAGTTCTCAGCCACTTATCAGTTGGATCACAGTTTTAGATTTGCAGAAGAAAGGATGAGGAACAAGAAACAAGGAGTTGTTTCCTTCTCTTCCTTGACTTCATGCTCCACATTCACTTGGTTCTTTCTGCTTGTGTAAATATATTTTTATGGTGTCCCATATCCTTGAAGATCTTTTCCTGATTTCACCAGGGGGGAAAATGCACTTCTTCAAATTGTGAAAAAAAAAATCTTATGATTGGGACTGAACTGAAAGTGTTTTCCTCAAACTGAGTACTTTGTTTATAGCTTGTGGATTTGAGGAGCACCTCAGTCATTTCATGGAGAAAGAGCTTTCAAATTTTTATCTTTGCAGCTTCAGTAGTGTGGAGTCTGTTCCTTAAAACAAACAAACAAACAAAAAACAAAACAAATACAAAACAAAAAACAAAGACCAAAGCCAAAAACTTTTTTAATTGTGTGAATATGCATGTTTGGAAAGGATGACTTGACATTACACTATATAGAAACTGACAGAGATAAAGTTATTGTCCTGAAACCAAATACCGAAAAAAGTGTTAGTTGCACAGCTAGTAGTTCCTCTTGTTCCATAAAAACTGAGTTGGTTCTCTGATGTTTGATTAAAAATATTCATGCTGGTTCGACATCTAATCATAGTAATACTTCTCCTGTAACATTCATATCCATATTCTTATGGTCTTTTTCCTTTTTTCATATGTGGTGGACTTGTAAGAAGGCAAAAATGTATTAGTTCAAGATTTATATGTTAATCCAAAAAAATTTTACAGGGAGATTTTCTAACATTTCTGTTTGAAATTATGGATACAGAATGGGATAAATAAACATGGATTAATAAATAATAATAAATAATAAAATCTTTATTTTTATACCGCCCTTCCAATGATCAGGGCGGTGCACAACATATACAACAATTAAAAACATTCCAAAAATAAACAATAACAATATCAATACAGCAGTACAATAGCAATATGACAAATCAGCTCACAGTGGGGGAGGATGAGGGAGAAATAACAACAGGGAGAGGAATATCAGGGGTAAGCCTGCCCGAATAAGTGTGTTTTTAACCCCTTTTTAAACTGGGCAAGAGAGGCGGCCGAGTGGAGCTCAATGGGCAGCGAGTTCCAGAGGCTAGGGGCCGAGATGGAAACGCCCTCTTCATGGTGGTTGATGATCTGGCCTCTGGAACTCTTAGTAACTGTTGCCCGGTGGATCTGAGTGTGCGGGGCGGATTGTATGAGGAGAGGCGGTCCTTCAGGTACTCTGGGCCCAAGCCATTTAGGGCTTTATAGGTAATAACCAGCACTTTGTACTGAGCCCGGAAGCGAATAGGCAGCCAATGGAGATCTTTCAGCACCGGTGTTATATGGCAGGCTCTGGGAACACCAGTGACCAGCCGTGCTGCCATATTCTGCACTAATTGCAGCTTCCGAGTGTGATACAAAGGCTGCCCCATGTAGAGAGCATTGCAGAAGTCCAATCGAGAGGTTACCAGAGCATGTACTACAGTTTCAAGGTCCCTCCGGTCCAAGTAGGGGTGCAGCTGGCATAACAGCCGAAGCTGAAAACAGGTGCTCCTGACTGTCGCATCCACCTGAGAAGTAAGATGGAGCAATGAATCAAGGAGCACCCCCAAGCTGCGTACAGTGTCCTTTACGGGAAGCGTGATCCCGCTCAGGACAGGTGGAACCACCACCATCCCTGGGCCGGGAGAACCTATCATGAGTACTTCCGTTTTCTCAGGATTCAGGCTGAGTCTGTTTTCCCTCATCCAGTCCATTACCGATTCCAGACAGGCCACGAGAGGAGCGACGCCATCCCTGGTCACTGCATCAGTCGGAGATATAGAGAAGAAGTAAGGGATTACTTCTTCACAACATGGTAACAGTAGCAAGAACATTGTTTGCTCAAACTTTGAAATGGATTGATGATGGAAGAATGGGCTGTTAATTTTGCTGAGTTAGAATGGGTTGTTAAGGTCACTGAGTTAGCCCAAACTTCCAAACCAATGCAGGTTTAAAAAAATAAACCGTCTAAAGATATATGTTTTTGAATGATTGGAAACTGTTTATAGACTTATTTGAGTAATAAGAAATCCACTGATGTAATAAGATGTGATTATGGTTATTAGTAATTCTAGTAGGATTATTTGGTTGGATATGTAATTGTAGAATAATATATTTATTTTTATCTTTTCATAACAGTTAGGATTCAGGAAGCACAGCCCTGTTTTGTGGTTGCTGTTATTTTCTCTTTTTCCTTTAAAACCCTTCCTTCCTTCCTTCCTTCCTTCTTTCATTTTTCTTTTTCTTCCTTTCTCTCTCTTTTATTTTCTGTCTTTACTTCATGAATGTATTCTCTGAATGTATATTACCTTGGTTTTGATTGTAAATTAGATTGTTACTATTAAATTAATAAACAAATACATTGAAAAACAATATTATAGGATTTTGAACATTTTCATTAATATTCTGGTTAAAACAGATACTAGAGAAATGAGTTCTGATAAGTCTTTGGGGGGGGGGGAAGAAGGTTATAAAAATGTGTATGATAACATTTGCCTGTTGTTGTTACATGCCTTCAAGGCATCTCCAATTTATGGCAACACTATCCTGGGATTTCCATGGCAAAATTTATACAGATAAGGTATTGTCTTTTTCTAAAGCTGAGTGTGTAACATTCCCAAAGGCCAGTCAGTGTGGGTTTCCATTGCTCAATGGAGATTCATACCTAGGTGTCCAGGAGTCCTTGTCCAATGCTCAAACTGCAACATCACACTGGCTCATTAATTATACTACCTGTGAACAATTAATGCCACAAAACAAAGGATTCTCTTTATGCGTTTTTCACTAATCCAAGAATGGGTTAAACTATTCGTACAACCAAGGTGTTCATGGATATTCCTCAAGGGTATATTAAGATGGAGTAGAAAAACCAGAAAGCCCCTGGGTTTTGTTCCTTAACCCAGTATTTCCCAAAATGAAATGTACCTCTCCATGTCTGTCTGTCTGTCTGCATGATCCTAGAACTAGCTAAGATGGGTGCTAAGAAACATAGGGCTGAAATAGACAGCCATGAAGGGGCAGTTTGAAGCTGCCTCTGCCAAAGATTCCCCGGGACCACACCAAAAACACATCATGGTCTCAAAGGCACCCTTCATTACCAGTCCAAATAGGAGCAGAAAAAATCTGATCCTTTTTGGGCCTGGTTTGGACTGCCTTGAGCAGTCCCAGCACAAGCCTTGGGCAGCTTCCAACGGCTCTGAGGGCGTGCAACATCAAAATGTTACACCCCCTGAGCGGGTTGAATCCGCCCTCCTGTCTGATTGGCTATTTCACCCCAGGGCTGCTTCCAGGCACCTTGGGGGTGTGCGTCATCAAAATGGCATACCCCCAAGCCCCTGGAAGGTGGCTTTTGCAGCCAGTCTATTCGGGTCAATTGTGACTATTCCCAGGATAGCAGATTTAACAGAGATCATGTGAAGGAAAGAGCAATACTAGCAATTAAAGAATAACTCTAATGCTTAACTAGTGTAATATTGCTAAAGCACCCCCCCCCCCTTTTCTGGATAATCCCTCTAGCTGGTTGAAACAAGAAATATATATGTATATCTAGCTAGCTAGCTAGCTAACTAACTATCAACTTGTTTGAGGAGTGGAGAGGAACCCAACATATTCTTGCAAACTGGGACAGTCTTACCCATTAACTGTATCGGCTGAGAAAAGAAAGTGCGTTTCAATCACCACACTTCTCTGTTATTCAGTCTTTTATAAAATTGAACTATCCCAGAAATAAAAAATCCAAAGATTCATCTGCTCCAAGATGGATATAGAGGATTAAGTTGTTACTGGTTCAGATTATAGCAATTTTTACAGCACTGTTCTTACATACTCTGCCATTATGTACACAAATACAAAACTACGCTAGAAAAGGTTTGTGAATCTTTTCCTCTTCAATGCAATAATTTTCTCCAAAAGCATGCAATAGTCATATTCAAACGGACTACACTTATTTGCTATCATTCTATATTGATAAAATACAAACATTTGTGAACAGCAGTAATAAAGTTTTGATTGAGAGAGAAAATAGTAGTTCTATGATATTTAAATGCACTAATATGAAACATGTCATTTTGTATCAGCCTTTTAATGAAGATTTCCTGTGCTAACCTACCCTTAGTCTAATCTACATGATTTCAGATGGGTGATCCACTTGTGGCAGCCATTTAAATTCTCCTCCAGCACTGCAGCCTATTTGTATACTTCTTTTTATGGTCTGTAACATCTGCTCACTTTGCAAACACCTGCAAGCAACAACAAAATTCCATTCTACATAGGACACATTATGTCTTTCTGTATGATATTCCTATCCTCTCTCCTACCACATACTGAGAATCCAGATAAAATTATGTTTTCTCTGGGTATGGCTTTCCTCAACATTCTCCTCCCTGACCTGATTTGTAGCACTCCCACCTCCTCCTACAAACACACCCTTAAAATCCAATAGCAGTGAAAGGTAATTTGAGTGTGGAAATGCAAAGCATTGTTAAGACACAGGAGGGAGAAATGGGTTGCTGACTATTTGCTTTGTTCAGTTTCATCATTTTCTGGCTGAGTATCATTCTTTATCCTCCAGTATTTCTTCCCCATTACTTTTCAGTGAGGTTTCCTAATTCCAAAGTAATGATGCTGGTCAGGGAAAAAAGGGGGAAGCTTTGGGAAGAGGCAGAGCAGAGAAGAGAAAGGAGGAAGGGAGGGAGGGATAAAGGAAAGGTTTTCTCAGCCTTCATCCAAATCAATGAGAACAGAGCCTTGGGATCCTTGGTCAGAAGAAAGATGACAGAGACTCTGGAAAGGGGCTGGATCTTCCCTGATCACTATAATTTATTCTCTCAAAGCATGCTCACTGACCAACCAAAATCAGCAGAAAAGTGCTATTGAACTTTCACACTGGAAATCATACGTGATAGAAGTGTTAAAGGAGGTCATTATCAGATTATTTCTGTAAGTAAAAAAGAACAGCTTTTGCAATGGTCTTTTGTGCTATATTGATGGAACAACACATCTTGCAGGAGGGGGAATGAAGCACATGGTTATCCAGTTATATTGCTGTATTATTGGCCACATGCAATAAGCGCCTTCAAGGACTGGCTGGTCTGTTTTGTACTTCTGTCTCAGTCTCTAATGAGAAAAGAATTATGTCTCCTTGTGAACTCAAACACAAAGATAATCCAAATCAACCCCAATGAGTGGGGTTCCTGGAACTAAACTCCAGTGGACAACAAGGGCCCACTGTACAACTTCTAATATGGCAAAGAAATGTCTGAAACTAAAAGCCACCCTCTCATGATTAGGCTCTGTGATGGAAAAGGTTTCTGAATCCATCCCATAGCTTCTGGTTTCGGGTAGCATCAGCCTGACATTTGTTACAATGAAATTAATGCCACAAAGCATCATGCTTCTGGCAACCAGAAGACAGATTTATCAGCAACTGGTGTTTTTTGTGGGAAGGGAAAAGTCCATTATCATGGCAGTCAAAACATCTGGGTGGAGGCCATTCATCTAGTCCATCCAAATTCTCCCCATTAACTATCTGATGAAACATTATTGGCATTGCTTCATCAAATTTGTTGCCAGTCCAGTGGTAATTAATGAAATTATGACCAGCTCTTATTTCATTCCAACTTTTTAAAAGGGGGGGGGGGAGATTTCCCCCCTAGTTTCCTCCAGAGACTGAGTGAGTAAGAGACAAAACAGGCCATATTTCTGTTGAACAGAGCAACAAAAAACAATAATCATGTAACTGCTTGCAGAATTACAACTTAGCCCAGGGAAACCAGCCAAATTATCTTTGTTTTGATTGACACTACTCAAAATTTTCAAGCCAAACCCTATTTCTTCATACTCGAACCTGAGCATATGCTATCTATCAGCAGAGCCATGATGATTTGTCAGAGTAGAACAATATAGATGCCAAGCAGTGCACATCATTCTTTTCTCTTGTTATGTCTGTCTCATTCTATTCTTTTGGCTTTCTGCATAAAAGAGCAAGCCAAGGACTCCTATGATATCTAAGCCACATTAACACCACCTCCAGCAAGGATTGTTGAGAAATCCAACTTCCCTCCATTTACTCTAATCTAAGAGGAGCAACACGTCACTCTGAAAGCAATTTCTGGAAAAGGAAGGGGGGGAATGCTTTTTACATCTCCCAGTGTCGAATGCCTGAGTTATGCCGGGTTAACCAAGCAGCCATCTCCCTTTTAACATGATTCCTGGCCTTTTCAATCCCTGCTCTCTCTGTACTATATTCACTCAGTTGTAGCCCCCAGAAACAGACAGATGATGCATGCCAAGACTGCTGATCCCTGTTACACACACTGATCAGAGTGCAGCCACTCGGCTCATTCTTTGCAAATACATTACATGACGTCTAAAATGTCCTTTAAATCTTCTCAGAACAAGAACGACTTCAAAGGTTCTGTGTCAGCTCTTGCCCACTCTTTTCATGCCTCTTCTACAAGCGTTTTATATTTAATGCTAGTAGTGAAAGCAGCTGGTGGCACACAGAATAGCCAAGTCTTTCTTAGAAGAAAGACTAATCTCCTTAGAAAATGCTATAGAAGGAAAAAATTGATTCAGGTCCAGAAAGTTGGATTGACTGGACTTTTCCCATCAGATAAATGATTTAGCTTACATTCCCCCAAATGTTAATTTACCAATGCTTTAAAGAACTGGGGGGGGGGGGGGGAAGAGAGTTCCTTATATGTAGTGATCTTTTCCCATTATGTTTGTAAAATAAGTTTTAGTTCACATGTGGAAGTGAATTCCATATCCAACCATGTCCTCCCAAGTATTTTCTGTCAAAATTAGCATTCTGTCAAAATGGCTCTTCTACTCATTTTAGTGAACAGAAATTATTGCTAGAATCCTGTTCTATACATGGATATGAATCTTCCATTACTCCTGCATGAGTCATTTTAAAGTCATTGCAGGAGGAAGTATCTAGTACCTTGTTGCACAATGGTCCCAGGTAGCAATAGGGGAATAGACTCCCTCAGAAGGCCTCACCTTCATTGAGTACTTCTTAAAGAAGGATAGATGGTCACCTCTCAGAAATGCTTTACCTGTGGATTTCTGCACTAACATGACATTGGAACTGATGGCCTTTGTGGGAGCTTTCAGCTCTTTTATTCAATTCCTGGTGTATAATTCCGCCCCCCCCCCCCAAATACACACACATAAACACATGGAGTGCAGTATTACATAAGACATGTTGTAAAATAGTGATATCTACATCAGAAAAGCAAGTAGTGTTTATGATTTTAAAAAATTCCCTTTTCATCTCCCAAGCTCTATCATCATCATCATCACCACCACCACCACCACCACCACCACCATCATCATGAGTTTTATTTCTAGCTCACATTTTCCCAGTTTGAAACTCAAAGCAGCTTACAGCAAATTAAAAAACATATTGTTAAAATCTACAAGATACAAAGGAGGAGGAGGAGGAGGAGGAGGAGGAGGAGGAGGAGGAGGAGGATAGTAGTAGAAAAACAGGACTTGTTTTATATAGTCAATTGTTTAATGCCTGTCTAAATAGCAAAGTCTTTACTTGTCTGGGGGTGGGCGAGTAGGGAGGATACCAGTCTAACTTTTCTAGGAAGGGAGTTGCAAACCCTGAAGGACCTTTCTCATATTCCCACAAGGTGTACCTGTCAGGGTGGTGGAACAGAGAGATTCCATATCACTCTCCTGCACAATGTCAAGCTAGAAACACACTTATGCCAACTGTTGTTATTGCTGGTATTGCTATTGCTGCTTCTTTAGCTTTCTACGTTTTTTCATTGTTGAACCATTGGTGAGCACCCTTTGATTTCAGTCCATCAACAAGCTACAAATCAATCTAAAAGTAGCATTTTCTAGCCCCAATTTTATCTGCTAATGTTCTTGTGAAGAACCTTTCTGAAATCAAGACACAGTGGGCCCTTAGTATCTGCTGGAGTTTGGTTCCAGGACTGCCACCCCTCCCAATGTATACCAAAATCCATAGATGTTCAAGTACTGTTAAATACAATGATGTAGTCAAATTGCATCCCTTATTTAAAATAGCAAAATCAAGATTTGCTTTCTGGAATAAAATTTAAAAAAAATTTTTTTTAATATATATAAATTCCAAAAACCAAACCTTGATTTTATATAAGGGACACAATTTCAGTACACCATTGTATTTAATATAGGTACATTGTTGTAGTTAATGGTACTTGACCATCCATGGATTTTGTAGGACAGTGTTATAACAGTTAAAGTGGTGTCAAATTGCTTTAATTCTACAGTGTTGATACACCCTTGGATTCATTGACTTCTTTCTGAGAGCAGAAGAGCTCTCTTACCCATGGAAGGTTTCCAGTTCAGTGGAGTGCTTTCTCTGGTGGAATGAATGGGAAATCTGTTTGGTGAGGAGGGAGGGTTTCCAGAAGAAGGGGGAATCAACATGTATTCCACTCGACAGAACTGCACTCTGGGAATGCTTCTGCCAGCTAAAAAGAGGCCAAGTTCAACCTGATATCATTTTTTTTCCAGTTAAATATGTTGGACTCTCAGCTTAGACTCTTAGTACTAATATCATAGTACTCAAGAAAGATAAGTCAAACATCCTGCTGAGTGTGTAGAACTTGTCCTACTGTTCTTAGGACTGTGGCCAAGATGTGACAGGAATATTGTGGCCAAGATATATAGGCAACTAAATGACAGATGGGAGGGTGTGGGAAAGGAAAACTAAGAAATGATATATCTTTTTTTCAGCTTTGTGGCAAACATGATGCCAGAATTGTTGTTGGAAATGTGTAGTGAAAGATGACAACACTGGAGTACCAGAGAGAGCCGGTGGAGAGCAGTGCAATAATTTGCCATTTGCTGATCCAAAGGAAGTACATGGGAGCTATTACACTTTGGCAGCAATTTTGTTTTTCCCTTCTGGAGTTTCAAAAACTGTTTTATACACGGAGACGGTTTTCATCTGTTTTTTTTTTTAAGTTCCTTATTACCTTCCTTCAAAAGCAAAGCGTTTTGAAAAAAAGAAAGAAGAAAGGACGGAAGGGAGGGATGCAGGGTGGGGGGAAAGACCCACAACATCGTGGAGTGATGTTGGGGTGGGAGAGGGGCAGTAATCTTGCCCGGATAATGTTGTCATACTTTGTAAAGCCTTTAATGCTGGAATTTATTTATTAATGATGCATGGGTTATTACCCACCATCTGTCTTGTGTTAGCAGTGGGCTGTTTCAGATTATGATAATGTGTTTCTGATTTGAGTTGCGTTGAAAGCCAGAACAAGGCATCTCATGTGCAGTCCTCTTTGAGGCCTGCTGTTTTCAATTCCTCTTCATAGAATGGGCTTTTATTTGATTTGTTATGGGGATTTTTTTTCTTCTGTTGCCAAAACAGCTGCAAGCCTGGAAGGGAATGAGACACAGGGCCACATCAAACTTGTTAGCTCGTAAAAGAAACAGAATGTTCCAGGAACAAAAAAGGAGAGAGGGAGAGAGAGTGAAAAAGTGCAGAAGACAGAGAAAGAAAGAGAGAGAGAGAGAGAGACTGAAAGCGCAGGGTGTTCAGGAAAGGAAAGCAGAAAAAAGGCAAAGCAGAGTGAATGGATTAAGCTTTCATGGGGGTATTTGCTTGGCTCTCATATCAAGGTTATGTCAAAAATGTTTTGCAATTATAAGCAGCATATAACAGATTGTTGTGTTTTTAATTTAATGGCCCAGTTGACACAGAAAGAGGCTTCAGTTCCAAAAGGCTTTTGCAAAGTCTTATTACTAATGGAAAGCAGAGTAATATAGAAAACACAATTCAAAATAAGCTTCAGAAAGAAAAGAAAAGAAATTAGGGTTGTACAATGTAAAACAATTTCACTACACCGTTGTATTTAATGGTACTTGAACATCCATGGATTTTGTAGGACAGTGTCATAATAGTTAAAGTGGTGACCCAAACATAAGTTCCACTGACACAGTGATATTTATTTATATTAAAAAAAATAAACATAAGATTGGGTTGTACATATTTATTGAGACACTAAAAGCAGACTGCAGCATGGATACCAAAACCATAAAGGCATGGAGAAATAATGCAATCAGTTCCTCTACTGTGAATGCTTATTTTAAGTCACATATAATCTCTTCCTTTCTCTCTCTCTCTGGATTTCTAAGTATGCAGAGAGATCTTGTAGCACCTTTGAGACTAACTGAAAGAAAGAAGTTGGCAGCATGAGCTTTCATAGACTTAAGTCTACTTTCTCAGGTGCCTTTGCATATTCTGAGGAAGTAAGTCTACAAAAGCTCATGCTACCAAATTCTTTCTTTCAGTTAGTTTCAAAGGTGCTACAAGATCTCTCTGCATACAGTGGTCCCCTGGTTTATGAAAGTAATTCGTTCCAGCACCCCTTTCATAAGCCAAAAATGTTCGCAAACCGGGGGACCACTGTAAGTATAGGAAAAAACTTTGCGCCATTTGAATTTCGCACCGCTTTTCTTTCGCAACCCGGGTTTTTTTTCGTAACCCGGGGCCATTTTTCCAGCCCCGGCTCTTTCGGATCCCGGGGTTTTCGTACCCCGGGGGATTCGTAACCCGGGGGACCACTGTACTTAGAAATCCAGAGATAAAGAGAAAGGAAGAGATTATATGTGACTTAAAATGAGCATTCATAGTAGAGGAACTGATTGCATTATTTCTCCATGCCTTTAACTGTTAATTCAAAGGTGCTACAAGATCTCTCTACATACTGATTTTTCAGACTAACATGGCTATATCTTTGAATTCTGGATTTTTAAGGCTAAATAAACAGGTGACCATTCTCCCAATCTCTTGTTTGACTAGCTTTGTACTCCAGATGAACAGGCTTTTCACCTGAAGAGTTCGGAAAAGCTGAAGGACAACTCTCCTATCATTTCCCAAAAGGATTGTGGCTAAAAGTTTTCAAAAGTGAGACACATGGGACAACATTTGATGGCTGGACAATATTTTTTGCAGATTAAGACTGAGAAAACATGAATCCAGATGTCTGGATTTTGGAATTTCAAAATCAATTTTAAAAAATGAATCATTTTTTTTTTAAAAAAAAAGAAAATGACCAGCTTCTGGCTATTATGTGAAGAAAGGAAGAATGAGAGCATTTTGTTTAGCACTGTCAGTAATACCGATGTTTGCTAAAAAGAGTTCTCATTTATAGGGTCATAAGAAGTCAAAGCTCTTTGAAGACACATGGCAACCATAAGCAACAACTATATTCTTTATTATTTCCACTCTTATTACTTCCTAGGTTGACCTCTGAAACTGAAATGTCTTCTGGACCTAAAACTCTAACTAAATCCAGTCTGATACTAGGCTGCATCAATAGGAGTGTAGTGTCTTTCAAGGGAAGTAATAGTGCCACTCTACTTTGCTTTGGTCAGAATTCATCTGCAATAATGTGTACAGTTCTGGGTACAACTATTCAAGAATGATGTTGACAAACTGGAGCATGTCTAGAGGAGGGTGACCACAATGGTGAAAGAGCTGGAATCCATGTCCTATGAGAAGCAGCTTAGGGAGTATGGGTGTGTTAAGCCTAGGGATGAGAAGGTGACATGATAGCTATGCTTAAATATTTGAAGGGATGACATACTGAGAATGCAGCCAGTTTTTTTGGTGCTGCTCCAGAGACTAGGACCTGGAGCAATACATTCAAGCTAAAGGAAAAGAGATTTCACTTGAATAATAGGAAGAATTTCCTGACAGTAAGAGCTGTTCAACAGTGGAATATACTGCCTCAGAGTGTAGTGAAGTCTCCTTCTTTGGATATTTTTAGAGAGTCTGGATAGCCATCTGTTGGGAGTGCTTTGATTTTGTATTCCTGCATAGTGGAATGGGCTTGGACTGGATGGCCCTTATGGTCTATTAAAGTGGGGTAATCATAGTGAAATGGTGAGTCAGGAAGCACTTTAGACATTGCTGGACTAACACTTGTGTGTCTCACTAACAGGATGCTAGTCAATTGTCCACATTCAATTGCTAGTTCCAAGTAGAGTAGATCCACTGAATCAATCAAACTTACATAAGCATTAATTTACCAAGTCCCTATTGATTCAATGAATTCACATTGACTAACTGGATGTAGGCCAAACCCACTCTTGATTATGTATGTATAAAACCATACTATTTTGAAAATACTACAGTGGAGGAAGAAAGACCTTCCTAATCTGGCTCCTCAATCTTGATGAACGCATCTGATATTTCCTACTATTTCTAGTGGCACAATGAAGCAATGTGAAATATATATTTCCTTTGTTCATTCACAGAGCATATGAAGCAGAGTTTGTAGAGTGAAGGGAATCTACATTTTTGTGACAGAACAAATTAATAGATCTGTGAGAAACTGAAGAATGAGATTAGAAGAAAAATCTCACAATTTATACTAACTGGTTGCTTTGTCTATGCTTCATTGAACTTAATTGCTTACCTGCTATTAATTTTGTTCTTGCTTTCAAAGGACGTTGTAAGAACAAAAGGGGAAACCAGCTATTTGAAGTTGTTTACACAGTACAAATGAGGGCACAAACTGAAGAGGATTTGCATATTAATTAGAAATGGAAATGAGGCCCAGCATTGAGATCCAAATTTGGACTTTAGTTTCCATAAATATAAGAATGTAGGATGTGTTTTCACTTGATCCAGTTCTTAATTCTATTGTGTAAAGTCACTGGGGCCTCACAAAATTCTGGCATTAATGTGCTGTAAACTATGAAAATTTCACTCTCTTTGCTTGAAAAAACAAAACACTCAGGAAATTAGAGCTTTACCCTAGTTTCAGAGAAGTTAGTAGAATTTTCAGAGTTAATATCATTCTAGTGGAGTTTTTATGATGAAACAAAAATCCCTGAAACCAACACCATGTTTAGGGTCAAACACAACAGGTGACTTATCTAGGTCGCCAGACTTCTGGAGCACTATGCTTAAGGGTATCTGTGATAGGGCTTCAATTTGACTATCCACTCTATTGTTGAAAGAAAATAGTACAATACAGTCATCCTTCCGTATTTGTTGGAGTTAGGGGTGAAGGACCACCATGAATGTGGAAAAAACACAGATTAAAAAAACCTGTTTTTTACATAAAAGAATATCTATCTAGGAATCTCCAGGTGCTCCAATGCAACTCTATGGTCAATATCTGCCACAGGCTGGTCATAAAATCATGCTCGAAGGCCTACAAATACCTAGAGAAGTGTTTTCTCTAGGGAAGTCGAGGTTCTCCAGCACAATGACCTAGAGATTCCTAAAGAGAACATACTAATCAAAACCACAAATAATCAAATCCACAATGCCAAAGCCACAAATGAGGAAGACTACAATCTAATTACTTCTGTTAGTGGCCTGGCCAGTGATATTATAATTCATTTTCATTTGCAGAAAACCTGAGATCTGTGTAATTTGACCCATGGAGTACATCAGAGTGACTGTGATCAAAACAAGTATCGCACTATACTGTTTCATAAGATTGAGATGAATCATGCATAAATATCTGAGTAGCCATGGATGTGTGTGTGTGTGTGTGTGTGTGTGTGTTTGAGCATTGGGAATGTGAAAGATATTCAGCATTATTTGTTTCCTGGTCCCACCAAAAAGGTTCCCTGATACTCAGAAAAAGAATAACACAGAAGTAAGAATTCTATCCAGCTTTTGAAAGGTATTTGTACATCTCAATGTGTTTCATGAAATTATCCTGCAAAGAAACAAATGTGGATTTTTATACGATAATCATAAGAGTTTTGTGTGAAAAACATTTGTTTTCATATGCTGGGGTTTTGTGCAAAAGGCACCAATTTTGTACAAAATATGTGTATTTCTATGACCAGTGGCTGAAATCCTACTCAGGAGATGTGCGTGTCTCACAAAGATATGTGTCTATGTCTGTGTTTCCCACTGCTACTCCTAATACCTAACTTACCTTGTAAACTTTTTAGGAAATTATAAATACAGACTGAGTATCCCTTATCAAAAATGCTTAGAACAAGAAGTGTTCCATACTTCAGACTTTTTTTTTTTTGAATACCTGTGTTTGTATATGCATAATGGGGTATAATGAGGCTGGAGAGACAGTAAGGGTCTGTGAACTGGCAAGAGGTGCAGATTCCTGCCATTTAACAGATCGTTGCATCTCTCTCCAGCCTTGCCAATACACTACAGACATGAATTCCTCTACTTGTGTTGTAAATTTAAAAGTTTTGGATTGTGGAGTATTTCAAATTTTGGAATTCTGGAAAAGATACTCAAGCTGTCTTGAAAAAAACAGTTTCCCTCTCCTCCCAACATAGAAAATGGACCACCTTCTCTCTTGAACATCCAGTCTCCTCATCCATCCACACAGTAGTAGACAGGATTCTGTGCCTACTCTGTCATTGATCTGTGCCTCTCTTGGGAGACATGCTTCCTATTCGTCAAGCAATCTTGGTTGCAGTGTACCACAAGAAGAGTTTTTGTAACCCACAAAAATGCCTGCTCAAGATTATTCAAACAAATGAGCAAATATATGTGGTACAGCTGGTCTGATTGGTTTTCTGGATTAAATAAAATCTGGTGTGTGGTGAGACTAACCAGAGACACATTCAGGAAAACTGAAAGGAAAAGCATAGGCTAGCAGAAACTGCCAAATACCCTTATGATCCAAAAAGATAACATCTTGAAATTTTAAATTTTTTAAAGCTGCAAAGGTTTTGATGAGTCGTTCATCCAATCTAACATTCTTATTATATTTAATATGAAAAGAGATGAGAACAGGAATTTCTCACTTGCTAACGTTAAACCAAAATTTATCTATCAACCCATGCAAGGCACAACAGGATCCCAAACTAATGTTCACAAACATTGACTCTCTGAAATGAGAATTCTGCTCAATTCACTGAGTTTATATGAAATGTAGTATGTCATGATTTTGATGTTATTCTGTATGAATAACTGAATGATGAACTCCATAACTGTCATGGTGGTTTTTGATGTGGCTACATAGTACATGGTGTCATATGGTTTTACAGACTCTGTTTACAAGTTCTTCCCATAACACTCTGGAAAACCAGCTGTGGCATGACATCCATAAATGTGTACGCATATGTGTGAATATCCTCTTTTGCTCAATCCAGCTACCATGCAGTGTAACCAGGAATCTTTGTGTGCCCTGGGTTGAAACATATTTTTAAAGGAACATCAGGCAGAAGGTATCTTCTGCTATTGCTAGATGGTAGGGATGGACAACTGCAGGAAAGCTGGGGTGAACCTTCACCCTACGTCCCCACAGTAGGCCACACGGCTACCTTTTTTTCTTCTTTTGTCCAGAAATCAGAGTAGAGGGCCTTCTTGGTGACAGCCCCTAGACTTTGGAACTCCATGCCCAGGGATACCAGAATGGCTTCCTCCTTACTGGCCTTCCGCCAGCAAGTTAACATCTTCTTATGCAGGCAGGCTTTTTTAAAACAGAATGTTCTGAAGGGACCAGCTATGATGAAATTTTAAGTGTTTTATTTTTTTTAATCTTTTAACTGTTTTTTTTATAATTTTAATAAGTAATCTGTTTTAATATTGTAACAGTTTAATTCTGTTTTAACATATCACTTTTCTATGTTTTAATTGTATTTTTTTAAATATTGTGAAGCTGCTCTGAGGTCCAGTTCTGGGAAAGGAGTGGGATACAAATAAATAACAACAACAACAACAACAATGCCCCTTTCAGTTATAACTTGCAAGCAAACCACAGCGAAATTCAAAAAGTAACTTCATTTGTTGGAGTATCTAAAGGAAGGGTGGGGTGATTTTAACTCAATTCACTACTACCAAGGGCTTCTAGACATGGATAGGCAATTTCCAGAAGTTATGGGGCTGCATTAGCTTTCAGGAGTCATTGGAGGGCCACACCCTCACAGCAAACCCTCCCCCCAACTAAGGGTTTTTTTTTTTTAATGTCCCCAAGTACTTTCTGATGGGGTGGCATTTTCATCACATATTTTTGTGCCAAAGTGACTTCCTGTTTAATCAAAAGCCTCTCCCAGGCCTAAAATTGCAGAGAAGTAAGGCATTTTGCCTGAACTGGCAATAGACATTTGAGGGGCATTTTCCACCAAGGAAAAAAATGGGGGCAGAGAGCCCTATGTAGACTGTATGTAGATGTATGAAAGGTGCTTATCCGCATTTACTTCACAGACAGAGTGATGAAATTAATAGTGGTTTATCATCTTCTGGAGAAGTATGTCATCTCTAAAAACCATTCACCTGAATTCCAAACATAAATGTACATACTCAAAATGTTCATATGTTTGACAAAATGTCTCAGAAGCTGTGGTCATTGTCTATCACCATGTAAAATTGTTGAGTTTCATTTGCTTGAGATCACTACACAGGACAAAATGACCTGGTCCCCCCCTGACCTGGCTGCCTTAATGTTGTCTTATCAAGACAATAAAGGACCAAAGGTCCAGTTCAACAACATACTGTCAACATATGGGAAGGTCAGTCCCATGGTGAATCTGGGCCATCCATCCTTTAATGTGCTTTTTAAAAATAAAAAATAAATATACCTTTTGATTTGGATCTTTCTAGAAAATCCAGAGCACTCTGGGGTGATTATCTACACTGGGCAGTTATCTACACAGTGTCCTGATGTGCTGCCTCCTGCCACCACCACAGTAAGTCACTACTCCAAGGTCACAACGAGATGCCTAGCCATGTGAATGAAAGAGCAAGTTACACCACCACTAGCAGTGAGCGGTATAGTGGGACACTGTGTAGACAACTGCCCAGTGTTGCTCTGGAATGGGGGGGGGGAGGAGAGTCAGAACAGCTTCAAGGCCAGAATATTCTGGGGCAGCCTGGGGTGTTCTGGCTGGTGTAGATGTGCCCTGAGGCAACATGGTCTGAGGGTTTTCTATAAAACAGACAATTGGAGAGAGTGGATTTAAAGTAGGGATGTGTCCCAACTATACAATTTTTTTCAGATCCTCATTCACCTATCTGGGAAACCGTCAATTCATTTTGGAATAATGCAAAGAATGCACAACATAATTTGGCTTTGGATCCTCCCCCTCCTCCTCCTCCTCTTGCTAATTGACTTTAAGTTGACTTCATCTTGAATAAGAGACCTCCAAGCCACCCTATCAATAGCCCTGTTCAGGTTGTCCAAACTCATGGCTGTGTCTGGTTTGAATCTTTCCACTGTAATGTGGTCTTCCTATTTTCTTACTGCCTTCTACCTTGCCAGGCTTTATGGAGTTTTCTAGTGAGTTATGTTTTCTCCTGATATACCAACAATCTTTGTACCTCCAACTCACTGTGATACCTGAAGGGCAGGTCTGCACAACTGCATGCCTGGTTCCTTAGAGTTTAAACAGTGGTCTTTGCTCACATTTTATTTCCATCTGACGTTTAGTGTTTATAGAATTGAGCTTTTTATCGATGGCACCATTGGCAATCCATATTACAAAAGACTCTCTCTCACACAGCTTTTGAATCTTTTTTAGCTTTAAGTTGTTTTTACTTCCTGTGGCTTGTATTTTTCTTCTGCATGAATACATCTGTTGATTTTATTGTTACCGAAATTTATGTTTTTTTAAAAAAAATTATTGGAGCCATCATACATTGTTCCAATCTGTCCTAGAATACTTTGCATCAATAAATACATAGCCAGTGTGGGTTGCATTACTTGCTTACCAGGAAGCTCAGTGGACCTTACCAGTGAGTAGATTTGTGCTACAGATAAATAATGTGGTTTCTGGAAGAGTCATCATTCAAACATGTTTCAGAATGTGTATTGCTCTACTATCCATTTGGGTGGTCCTAGATAGTGTTTACAGCAGTGAGATTAGGAAGAAAATGGAGAGTGACCCATTTAACTTGTCATCTTTGGAGGTAAAATGATGCCTCTTCTTTGTAGCAGGGAGGAAAAGATAAGTGGTCATTAAGAAAAGTAAGACAGCTGCAAATACAGCAGCAAGGTCATTTACACAGACCCTGCAACCCCAGTTAAGATAATGTGGTTGTTTTATTTGGCCCAGAGGCCCTAGTCATCACATAATTGCTATTCTATTTAAAAGGAAATCTGGCTAATCACTTCTCTGTGCTATGATGCATTGGTTTCCCATTGACAATAAGATAACATTAATGAGATCCTTCGTCCAAAGGAAAGCTGTGTCATATCATTATTATTATGTTTTTAAAAAAGATGAAAAACTTGTACCATATATAGCTGTTCATAAGATGCAATTAAAATAATTAATTTATTAATCTCACTAATAAATTAAGGAAGTCGAAGACGAAGGGAGACATGTAATCCACCCAGGTCATTGAAGAGAAAGAAATTATATTGGAAAATTTCCTGTCTGTCAGGAAGGAAGCAAACTGTACTAAGAGCAAGGGAAGGAAATTATATTAAAATGTCTCCATCCAATTAGCAGAGAAAGGAAAGATTTGAAATGAAAAGCTCAAATGATCACTGTCCTAGTGTAACTAAAATGGCATCTGCCTCTAATTCAGGATTAATATTTTCATTTACTTGGAATGAAAGGTTCCATTAATTACAACACAACAGTCTCCTAAACAAGTATGTTTAGTATTGCAGCTTTTGTGGTTTTTCTGAAGGCATTATTCCCAAAAAATCTCAAAAGTAGTTCTGAGCCACTGGGTGCATTCTAAATTAATTGCTCATGTCAGCAATTTCAGGATACTTATTAGCTAGTTCTCCCTATAGGGACGCATGTTCCCTAGTTCACTGTGAATGATCCCCCAGCAGAAATTAAGCTGGAAGAAAAATAAAGGAATGAACTTGAAAAACAGTTCCATATGTACAGTTCTAAACATTGTGTATTTACAACTCCCTATGGGATCACTATTCAATCTTTAAATCAGACAAAATGAATACCAAGAAATGATGGGTAAAGATGGGTATCAGTGTTGTCAATGGGTTTATAGCCCTCTACTCAGCCTCTTTCACTCAGTCCACCCACCAACCATGGGTTACAGTACAAGTCACTCTGCTAGTCACTCTGGGGCTGGGTAGGATTTTTTTGAGAATTGTCTACCTGATTGGCAAGACTAGTTTTTGCCTACTCTGAACTGTTTGCCTGTGGAACTAGGGATAACTGGCTTGGGCAGCGTCTTTAAGTCAGTCATATTTGGCAGGCTAGTAATGACAAGTGGGATGTTTGGGTTATCAGTTTGGGTTATCAGGCTCCTTAACTTGCACTCCAGGTTGTACAATAATATTTATTTCTTAACCACCCCTCTGAGCGAACAATCGGGGCGGGGTACAACATGTTAAAAACATATACACTAAAAATCTTCCAAACATACCCACCTCTCTCCCCTTAAAACAGAATTAAACTAATCATGATTAAAACAATCTAAAATACATGAACTTACAAAATCCAATGTAGGCAGCCAGATAGGGGAGGGGGGGTCATCAGACGGTGGGAGATTAGTTACTATCTGGGAAGGCCTGCTGGAAGAGATGTGTCTTTGTCGCTTTTTAAAAACCTTCCAAGGTTGTAATAAGACGCATCTCATCCGGCAGGTCATTCCATAGCCTGGGAGCAATAGCAGAAAAGGCCCTCTGGGAGGTCTGGGATAACTTAATTTTTATAGGTTGAAGCAGATTCCTCCCGGAGGACCGAAGTGTACGCGGAGGCTCATATGGGAGGAGGCGGTGTAGGGTTTGGGTGTAGGGAGAGGAATCACTTTCAGGACCAACCTGGCCTTACCTTTCCCCCAGATTCTGAGTCATGGAGCTTGTCAGGGAGAGACTGGCCTGGAAGGATTTTCTTAGTTGGATCGGCTGACTAGTTAATTTCAAACTGTAGTATTATAGGATGGCATCAGAGGCTGGGTGCTCACCCCTTGAGAACTGGGGAGGTGGATGAGAACAACTCTTGGCCTGAGATGATTATAACACTTTGCAGGCCCCAATGCAGACTTTGAGTCATAATACATGTGGCCCTTAGTTTAGCCCATCACTGTTAGGTCTGACTGTTTATTTCTGGTTAATTGTGTGATAAACATTTCCAAGTTCTGATCAAGATCATATAGCTGGGCATAAGGTTTACCTCTCTCTCACCCCCAGCCCATAGAATCATAGAGTTGGAAGAGACCACAAGGGCCATCCAGTCCAACCCCCTGCCATGCAGGAACTCCAGTCAAAGAATTCCCGACAGATGGCCATCCAGCCTCTGCTTAAAGACCTCCAAGGACGGAGACTCCACTACACTCCGAAGGAGTGTGTTCCACCGTCGAACAGCCCTTACTGTCAGGAAGTTCCTCCTAATGTTGAGGTGGAATCTTTTTTCCTGCAGTTTGCATCCATTGTTCCGCATTCTAGTCTCTGGAGCAGCAGAAAACAAGCTTGCTCCCTTCTCAATATGACATCCCTTCAAATATTTGAACAGGGCTATCATATCACTTCTTAACCTTCTCTTCTCCAGGCTAAACATCCCCAGCTCTCTAAGTCGTTCCTCATAGGGCATGGTTTCCAGACCCTTCACCATCTTAGGTGCCCTCCTTTGGACCCGCTCCAGTTTCTCCACATCCTTTTTGAATTGTGGTGCCCAGAATTGGACACAGTATTCCAGGTGGGGCCTGACCAAAACGGAATAGAGCGGCACTATTACTTCCTTTGATTTAGACACTATACTTCTATTGATACAGCCTAAAATAGCATTGGCCTTTTTAGCTGCCGCATCGCACTGTTGACTCATGTTCAACTTATGGTCTACTTGGACTCCTAGATCCCTTTCACACGTAGTTTGATTCAGCCAGATGTCCCCCATCCTATATCTGTGCATTTCATTTTTGCATCCTAAGTGCAGTACCTTACATTTCTCCGCATTGAATTTCATTTTGTTAGCGTTGGCCCAGCTTTCTAGTCTATTCAGGTCATTCTGAATTTCAATCCTATCTTCTGGAGTATTGGCTACTTCTCCTAATTTGGTGTCATCTGCAAATTTGATAAGTATGCTCCCAATTCTGTCATCCAAGTCATTAATAAAGATATTGAATAGCACTGGGCCCAGGACAGAACCCTGTGGGACCCCACTGATCACTTCTTTCCAGGTTGAAAGGAGCCATTGTTGAGCACCCTTTGAGTTCAGCCAGTCAACCAGTTACAAATCCATGTAACAGTTACCTTGTCTAGCCCACATTTTACAAGCTTGTTTGCAAAAATGTCGTGGGGAACCTTGTCAAAGGCCTTACTGAAATCAAGATATACTATATTCACAGCATTCCCTTCATCTACCAAACTGGTCATTTTATCAAAAAAGAGATCAGATTTGTCTGGCAAGACTTGTTTCTCTGAAACCCATGTTGGCTTTTTGTGATTATGGCATTCCCTTCTAAATGTTCACAGACTCTCTGTTTAATGATCTGCTCCAGAATCTTTCCTGGTATTGATGTCAGACTAACTGGACAATAATTGTTGGGATCCTTTTTCTCTTTTTGAAGATGGGGACAACGTTTGCCCTCCTCCAGTCTGCTGGGACTTCTCTGGTTCTCCAGGAGTTCTCAAAGATTATTGCCAATGGTTCTGATATTACATTTGCCAGTTCTTTTAATACCCTTGGATGTAGTTCATCTGGTCCTGGAGACTTATATTTATGTAGGTTAACCAAGTATTCCTGTACTATTTCTTTACTTATTCTGTACTGAAATTCCCCTATTCTGTCTTCTTCCCCATTATCCTTAGGTTGAGCACCTTTTGCCTTTTCTGAGAAGACTGAAGCAAAGAAGGTGTTGAGTAATTCTGCCTTTTCTCTGTCCCCTGTGAGTATTTTGCCATCTTCTGCACACAGTGGCCCTACTGTTTCCTTCTTCTTCCTTTTGCTTTGGACATACCCAAAAAAGCCCTTTGTATTGTTCTTAACCTCTCTAGCCAGCCTGAGTCCATTTTGCACTTTAGCTTTTCTGACTTTACCCCTACATGTGCTGGCTATTTGTTTGAATTCCTCTTTCCATCCCCCTGATTCAAATAACATTCTACTAAATCTCCTATTAACTGTTAAATGTAAATTTAGACAGTTTTCTCTGTGTTCCCTGGATGGGTTACAACAGGGAGGAGGTGGGATTTTAAAAACAGAGTTGAGTGTAGAGTTAACTTCTCCTTTTCCCAATATCATGGAAAAATGGGGATTCAGAAACAGAATATTTGGATTTCCCTTTATTACACCAAAGATAGGAAAAATGCATTTAAGACAGGGAAAGTCATCATTATTTTTATCTGTTTATAATTATTGCTGTGAGATGCTTTGAATCATAGTTTTGAGAGAAAGGTGGGATATAACACAACACAACTCAAGTAATCAATAAGTTTGCCTTCTTCATAAAAATAAATATAGAAACATATTAGCAATCATACATTTTGGCCAGGCTATGACCAAAGTGAAGGTTATCTCATATTGGATTAAGTTCCACAAAGTCAAGAAAACTGGAAATGAGGGCTAATGCCATAACAGACATATAGACAGGAATACTTCTGTGCAATGTCACAAACTGTGTTTCCTTAAAACTGGGTCACACAAACTTAACCTTGATCCTTCAGACCTAATTGACCTATTGTGAACCACACTATATTGCCAAAACATCAGCGGGCAAAGCATAGTCCAGCATGAGCGCCCCCCTACCCCAGGGCTGTTTTTGTGGCACCTATGCTACACACAAAAATTGCTTCCCAGTGCCTCCAACTGACCTCTAGGGTGTTTTGAGGGTATTTCCATCATGTTTGGAGGCCTTCTAGATCTCCCAGAGGTTAATGCTTTTTCATTTGTTTGCTTCCAAATGCCAAAGAATATCCCATGGGGTATTTCCACAACATTTGGGGTGACAATTTATACCCAGGAGACAACCTTTTCAAAAGAAGTGAATAGGAAGTTGTTGTTGTTGTTGTTGTTGTTATTTTAAAAAGCCTATCCTGTTTTAATAAAGGCCTCTTCTGAGATTTAAGAGGTGAGAAATGCCTCCATGTCCCCTAGAGTACATTTGGAGTCATTTGGGTACACAAATATTTTTTATTTCTTTTTATATTTTTCAGGAATTAACACAGTGTGTTGATGTTCACCTCTCCAAGGTCTCCTGGGGTGGGAGCTCATATAGACTCCTGCCCTTCTACATTTGACCCCCTCCATGCTAGAAGAATATTCCAGTTAGCCTGTTCTGGGTCAGCCAAGCAATTTGTTGCTGGTGTGGTGGTGAATTCACTTTTAGTTTTATGGCTGCTACCTCTGCTGCTTTTTCAGTTGTTGGAGAATTCTTTCAGTGCTGAGCTCCTGTACAACCTGGAGCCATTACAATTAGCAGTCTTCGCATGGTTGTATTCACTAACTGCATGTATGAATTTCATTTCAGCACTGTATATTTTTATGGCATTTCCTTATTTGTTAGAATCACACACACACACACACACACACACACACACAAAGTCTTTTCTTGTAGCCTTCAGTCACTTCTCATCTCCTCCATATGACCATGTGTTTAATTATCAACCACTAATTTTATAAGTAAAGTGACTTCTATGGATTTTACAAAGAAGACTAAGCTTGCCTGTTTCCCTGCTAGAATCTGAAGTTGTGGGTGGATGTGGGACTGGATACTGTTCAGTTTCTGCCTAGTCAATCTGATAGCTGTGCTTGAGAGATTAACTGAGATTTCTCACTTTTTCCTAATAATCTGTTTGGATGGAAACATTTCCTTATTACATTCCTGCATGCAAGAATGAAAAATGCCAAATGTTTTCCATAAGCCAGTTTGATGAGAGCATTTATGCATTCAGAATATTGATGTTATTCTACAGAAAAACCTTCTCTGTTTTTAAGCTGTTATAAGTTTAGAAGGTTCCTAGAAGATGGTTTGTCAACCTATCATGCAAGCTATTGCAAGAAAATATTATTTTTATGTTCCAAAAATTGTGTTTTGCAAAACTATTGGCTTTGCATGCACAAAAAATGGATCCTGTGCCAAAAATACATATGCTGATATATGAAAGAAAAAAAAAAAACAACACCCTCTCCCTAGCTGCTGCCACACTGCAGAAACAAAGCAGTTTGATACCAGTTTCACTACCATCATTCAATGCTATGGGATGCTGGGACTGTTAGTTTAGTGATATAGGCCCTGTATAGGCTAGCAGTTTGGGCCAGGTTCAGGGCAGAGTCAGGCGTAGCAATTACATGATCAGCCCCCGGCACAATGCAGTACTGAAGGAGTGCTGTAAGGCCATGGCATCGTGGCTATCGTGCCTTTTGCACCCTGCAAAGGCCAGATTGGGGCTGTGGCGTGTGGTTGCCGCGGCCCCATTCTGGCTGTAAAAGGGACAGGTGGAAGCCACACCATATTTAGCCTTCCCTGTCAGAGAGCTCTGGTAGCCCACCAAACAACAAATCCCAGAAATTCCATAGCATTGAGCCATAGCATTTAAAGTGGTGTCAGACTGCTTTATTTCTGCAGTGTGGAAGCAGCCAGAGTTGTTGACATTTTTCTTCCAAGTGGTACTTCATCAAGGATGAGAAAATCATTAATTTCTTTTACATCAAGTTGGGGACAGAATTGTTTGGAAAGACAGGTAAGGCTACAGCTGTCCCGTGACTCCGAACTGACACTGAATTTTTTAAAAAGGTAACTTCTGGTTATATGAGAACCAGATGTACACAGAGGTTCTCTATTCAGAAAACCCAGTATGTGATAGTTTGAAATGCTTCCTCGCTCCATAAGCATCATCACCTTGAAATAATAAGTCCATAAAAATATAAAGTGAGTTATGTTGCATTCTTCATAGAGACAACACCTAAAAACTGTGCACGGTGAAAAAATATGATTCATCTCCCCTCCTGTTTTCCCGCTTGGTCACGAGAAGTCACATATTCTTTAGGTAATAAATTATGGTAATAAAAATTTGAAAACCATGATAGAGGGAACTTGAAAGCATACTATTTCTTGTTATCTCTGGGGAAATATTTTCTTTAAGGGCATCACAATGAACTCCAGATCACAACATGCTGTATGGAAAATAGCCCAGTCTCTACAAAAGATCATCTAACAGGCAAATAAAGAAGATCTCAATCTCGTTTACTGTAATTGTCACCAGAGCTATCCCACCAAAAGAAAATGGCAGTGCTTGTAGACTGTAAAGTGGAACCATATTTTGAGGTTGCAGAGCAGAAATAAATTATAAGAACATAGTTCAAGATGTTCGCTGAATAACATTCACCAGGGGGCTCGGGTGGGTGGATAACACTTGAAAACAAATTCTTCAAATCATGAAACAATAACGAAGAAATATCTTACAGTTTTGCAACAAAAACGGGAAACATTGTGGATTGGATCCAGATTTAGTCATCGTCAGACTTGATTAACTGAAAGTAATGTGACTTATAAGTCATGACTTACTTGTCATTGGGTCTCCACTAAGATGGCTATGGACCCAACTCCTTGTATGTCTCCATAGTTAGCAATGCAATTTGGGGTGTGAGGCTGGAAGAGTGAAGTTCTAGTTTTGGCACCCACAAAATTGTTCTGGCTACGTCTGCTGGATCTTCCACCCCTTGTTATCCTTTCATCTTTTACTGTATATTATTTTCAAGTTACATGAGTCAATTGAGGTCTGCTGGTGTATGCATCTGTTTCTCATCTTCTTCTCAACACCATTCAGGTTCCTATTGACTATGATAGCTTAGGCCTAGTGTAAACAATTAAATATTTGATTTATGCAACAATCCTTAAAAATAAACCATTGCTGTTCTAAGTCTGTAGAGATGAGAGAGACCATGGACTGCATTCAGTAGGATGATTCTTCACACAGACTTCTTCCATCAGAACTGAGCCAACATGAGGCCTGTTGAAACAGTACAGAATCCACCTTGTCACAGCCCAAGAGTGATGGAAATTGCTTAGTCCTAGCCTACATTTGTGCTGGCATTTTGGCTCTGTCTCCAGACTGGAGAAGGCTTGGATCTGGCATAAGTCATCTCTGCCTAGCTTCACCTTCCCTGCCACCTTTGGCAGATCTTAGTCAGTTCTATCCACAGATTGTTCTGTTGGCAGATCTCTGAGCTTATTTGGCAGAAGAAGGTTCTGCTGACAGAGGAGCATTTCTACCAGCAGAAGAGACTCATGCAACACTCACTGCTAACCAATAGCTGGTGAGACCGGTTCTGTTCAGTACTGCCAATCAATGAAATCCATCTGAATCTATTATTTTATTTGTCTCTCTGCAAGAAAAGATGAGATGGTCCTAGAGAAAGGATTGCATAATTACTACATGAAATAATACCTCCTTAGATTCATCTCTATTCTTTTTACCTGGAGACTGACTTTGATTTTTGAGGTATGGCTAAGAACAACTGTAAATTTCAGTTACGCGTATTTTCAAAAAAAAAATCTTTTATTGAAAAAGAGAGAGAGAGCGCGCGCGCACTGCTAAAGAGCTGGTCTGCTTTAAGAACCTGTTCTTGCAAATCTCTTGCAGTCTGCATGTGTGTGGTTTCCCAGAGCTGGCGCTGGTTTCTCATTAGCACTTTCACACTTGATTGATTAAAACAAGGCATCCGCCAAACTCCTTAATCACTCCAGTGTTCTTCCCAAGGCAGTTGTATTTTACTATATCACACACACACAAATACACAAAGATATGTAAAATAAACACCAACTATTTGAAATATTTGGGAGCAGGGGAAAGTACAGAATGTGTTTTTTGGTTTTTTCCAACCCAAGTCCAACTTTTAAACATCTGGACAGTATTGAGGGTGAAATGTTCTCAAGCCCTCACAATCTGTTTTCTGCTGCTCTTATTCAGTGCTCTCACCATTGTTGACAGACAGCCTTGCCTCTGAAAGGATTAAGTAGAGCAGAGAATTAGTGGACTGGTGGTTGCTGCCATTAAGAAAATGTTTAAATAATTGAGAACTTGGAAAGCTGAGCAAAATGAGGAATGGGGATAAAGAGAGGGACACAAAAAATGAATCCAAATTGATTGACAAAGAAATGTGAGAGGAAAGAGAAAAAAATCTGTAAAGTGGGATAAAAAGAGAGGGCATAAAAAAGAAAGGAAGGAAAATAATCTCAAAGCCAGAAAAATAAATAAAATGAAAGAAGACATTTCTGTTACAGTTTTATCACATGACACAACATGAATTACCTTGAATTATTTATTATAATTATAATAAGTATTAATTTTACTTTCTTATATCCCACCTTTCTCCAAATATAGGGACTCAAGGTGAACAGCAGATTTAAAACAATACAATTTTTAAATTGTACAACATTAAAATGTATAAATATAAAATAAAAAAACAATTAAACCATTTAAAAAGTTAAAACAGTTATGAATTAAAAACATTAAAAATACAAACCTTAAAATTTAAATAGCACAACATTCCCAGTCTTTACCTATTTGCAAAGGCTTGCCAGCAAAAGAATGTCTTCATCTGCTGCCATAGACTCCTCTTAGAATGGATTTTAAAAACTCGCTGGAAATTATCAGATGGGGAACGGGAGGGCTATGGAAGCAAAGAGAATTGCTCTACCGTCCTAATAGACGGTAATAGAAAACGTTAAAAATACAAACCTTAAAATTTAAATAGCACAACATTCCCAGTCTTTACCTATTTGCAAAGGCCTGCCAGCAAAAGAATGTCTTCATCTGCTGCCATAGACTCCCCTTAGAATGGATTTTAAAAACTCGCTGGAAATTATCAGATGGGGAATGGGAGGGCTATGGAAGCAAAGAGAATTGCTCTACCGTCCTTATTCCATCTTTATTTCAATCGCATGAAAGAATATCATACATGTCACGCTCATCCAGTGATTATCCAGTCAGTGAAGTGGACTTGTTCTGTCACTAGTATTAATGGGTTATTCCATCAATGAAAAATGAATGGAAACAATGGGACATTTCCCATGAAAGACTTTCTGACGACGTCACACTGATCCATTATTGTCCCTTCACTGAAGGGACAATAATGGATTGGTGTGACGTCATCAGTGTTTCGTGGGATCACAGTCAATTGCACTTCAGTGTCGGGATAACGACTGGATAAACATGATGTTATATGAAAATCATTTGCACAATCACACGAGAAGGACAGGACTAGGACATCCTTTCCCCCGTGTGATAATCTCCACTGTTTGTTCCAGATCTTACCAGAAGATTTAGAGACCTTTGTTGCAATGTTTGTGGGTTTTGTGCTAAATTTCTGCATATGAAATTGTTGTTTTATATCCTACAAAGTAAGTTTTGTGCACATTTTTTTGCAAAAAACTATGCCAAAATGTATAATAGATAAATATATAAATAAATCTTATAGTGGATGACCTTTTTTTTAATGGGTAACTCCATGTGTCATATCTCCTTTTCTTTAGGACATGAATATTTCAAAGTTCTCTATACAGTCTTACTCAGGACATGGTGGAATTTTAAAAGCAACCCAGATGAGCATCTTTTAAGGATGTACCTAATTGCACATTGAGAGGGTATTTCAATTAGCCCCCCCCCCCCCATATACCATATATCATTCTTCAATTCTCTGACTTCTTGGAAGATAGCCCTTAACACTTCTGAGTCACCATCAATCTATTCCTGCCAAACTCAAAGAGCTGCTGAATTCTGTGTGGACTATAGCAGACCTGATAGACAAAGAAGGAAGACAGCAGTTACCCATGCAGGTTTGAAGAAAGGCAGAGAATCTGTCTATGGGCCAAAGCGACATCTTTTACTGAAACACTGTGTAACTGATATTTCTTGATATCAAGATTACTTTGATAAGCAGCCAAGAAACATCTGCGGCACAGCAAATGACAAATCTATAGCATCCTTGAAGAAAATGGAATGTGCTTTCAAAATACTGGAAAGACAATAAAGACGTTGCAAAGATATACCATCCTGGGGTGATTTGAGGAAAAGGAAGGTATAAATATAATAAATAAATATAAAATATATTATGAAAATTGGAATATTTTAGCTTTCCAGAATGACCTGAACCATAACAATGATGTAAAATGATAAAAACAATGAAAATCCCATTCTCTGGTCCATATAGGTTCATATTGGTTCAACATATATATGTGACCAACATATATATTTTGGTGTGTGTGTGTGTGTGTGGTATATATGTTGGTGTTAAAGAGTTAACTTTATGGTTAATTGCACTTACTGCTGGGAAATGCTTCTCCCTATTATGCTCATGAAATTTGCAGATGACACTGAATTAGGAAGGGTAGTTAATACTCCAGGATCAAAATTCAAAATGATCCTAATAGATTAGAAAGCTGGGCCAAAACTGACCAAATGAATTTCAACAGAGAGAAATGTAAGGTATTACATTTAGGCAGTGTAGGATGAGGGACAACTGGCTTGACAACAGTACATGTGAAAGAGATCTAGGAGTCCTAGTAGACCACTAGTTAAACATGAATCAACAGTGTCATGTGGCAGCTAAAAAAGCCAATATGATTGTAGGTTACACTGATAGAAGTATAGTGTCTAGATTGAGGGAAATAATAGTATCACTCTATTCTGCTTTCGTCAGACTTCACCTGAAATACTGTGTTCAGTGTTTAGCCTGCAGAAGAGAAGGTTAAGGGATGATAAGATAGTCCTATTTAAATATTTGAAGATTGAACAAGTTTGTTTTCAGCAGTTCCAGAGAACAGGTCACAGAACAACGGATTCAAACTACAAGAGAATAGATTCTACCTAAACATTAGGAAGAACAAGAAAAGCCATTCGACAGTGGAACACGCTGCCTCTGACTGTTGTGGAGTCTTCTTCTTTCAAGGTTTTTGAACAGAGACTGGATGGTCATCTGTCGGGAGTGCTTTGATTGTACGCATGGTAAGCAGTTGGACCTGATTGCCCTTGAGATCTTCCATTCTATGATTTGCAACTGGAATAGCTGAATCAACCATGGATCTTGGGATCATCCTTTGGAAATGGGTTAGAATATTGGTTCAGTTGTATTTTATAACAACTAAAACAAATGTAAGAATGATTTCATATTTGGGATAGAAAGAGCACAAGGGTTTTAAAAAGGTATATTCTGAAACAAGGCTTTTTGAGTCCTTAACTCTTAAAACACTATCCCAGTGTATTCAAACATTTTAGTATTAAGCTACAGATGCCACCTCTTTTTCCACCAGGTGTCTCATCTTTAGCTTCTATATGTCAAGTAGGTACATCATGGCCATCTCTATGATAAGAATAGCTGAATTTGACCTATGCAGATACAAATGGCAGATATTTCAGTTAATTGTTGAAGAATTTACCAAATTTCACACATTTCTTCAGATGTAGGAGCAAAAGAACTGGTGTTGGAGGAGGTTGTTGTTGTTATTTAAAATGCATACATCAGAAACTGACAGATTTTTCCATCTCTGTCTCTATTTGGAAGCTACAGGTTGTTCTATACCACTTTACTAGCACTTTGGGAATATAATCAATGCAATAATAATAGCATTACAGAGTTCTGTAAAATGATTGTTACTTCCCATGGCTAATTCCTTTCTATTGTACAGATCTTTTTGACAGTTCAAAAATTACATAGTTGTATAATATGTACACACCAGTAGTCTGCATATTCCCCAAACTCCAAAACAGAGCTTTGTCATTTAACTCCCCTTCTGTTTTGTTTTGGTATTTAGGAATCACTTTCTTTGAATGTTTAATTTCTGTCATTTCACATCTGGGTAATAAGAAGCTGAGGCTTACAGTGCTAGCACTAGTATTTGTTAATGAACCTTTAAATTGGCTATTACCATTACAGCCTGTTTATGTGCACTGTTTTGCTTCATCTCTTCCATTGTAAAATACAAGACAATTAATTTTATTCAGCAGCCTGACAGATTTGAGTAAAGTCGAGACAAAATGGCCACTTATTTCTGAATCTGTGGTAAACACAAAGTTGATCTGCTTTTAATTATATGAGAGTATTACAGAAAAAAAAACAGGAGGGAAGGAGAGAGGAATGGAAGAAGGAAGGAAGGAAGGAAGGAAGGAAGGAGAAAGATTGTAAGTTAAATACAAATCACTGTAGTTAACTGAACAATTTGTTTTTGTAGTAATGAAAAACACCTATAAATGTAATGTTGTTGTCTGCAAATGCAAGTGGATAATTTTTATGGGTGAAAGATTTCATTAACTGTGGGAGAGGTTCCTATTTGCTTTGAGTCTTGATTAAAGTCTTAGGATATCTGCCTCATCCTTCTCCTCCAATTATTTCACCACTTTATCACAAAGAGAAATGAATACAATGTCCAAAGTAAATGTGAATTGCTTAGACACTGGGCCTCATATTGATTTGGGGAGGAGGTCTTGCTTGACCCAAACTCATTAGTGACAGCCATATGCTAGCTGTACCCATTCCTGCATTTTACCTCAGATCTTTTAGACAGTTTCATGGTGACAACTTGAAAGTTTCTTGCATCCGTTTTACTCAGTTCTTCAAGTAACACACTTGAATGCATATGAAAATTGTTCCGAAGTGGCAGTGGTTCACAAACTGTGAGCTCCTCAAATAGTAAACAAAATTAGTTCTGTCAGGAAAAACATTGTCAGGCACACACTGCAATCGTGAAGCCAGACTAGGAGCCACCATCATGGATGCCTCCTACAGGAGGAGCAAGGAGGGAGGGATAAAATGGCAGTGTACCTTGGGCACACAGACCATTATTTTCAATGGAACACAAATATCTGCAAGTCCTATGAATTGGAAGGGGCTACTCTATATGTATGTATGGTTGTTTCACCTTTACTTGACCTTGCTGGACCCACCATCAGAGCAGCAGGAGAGACAAATGGGGAACATAACAGTAATAGATGCTCCAAGAGTAATGGAGACATGGCATAAGCAAACAGCTACACCAGAGAGGAGAAAGAGTTAATGTGTCCAGCAGTGGGTTGAAGGTTTAATAGATGCAGTTATTGACAGCACTGTCTAACCTTCAGCCAACTCTGAGTATAGTCCCTATAAGCGAAGGTGGACAAAATGCAGCCTAGGAGCTTCAAGTTGCCTCCCAACACTCCCATTTTACTCCCTTTGATATAAAAGGTCATGTATGTTTTCTACAGGGTACAGGGATAAATATGATTTAAAATTGGTCTAGGACAAAACCTCTAAGATGGTTCAAGTGCCTTTTTAAAGTAAAAAGACCAATGTTGGGGGTACAGGATTTGTCAAAGGATATGATGCATTATGATCCTCTCTCTCTGTGTGTGTGTGTGTGTGTGTGTGTCTCCCTCAGACCGCTGGAATTTACTCAACTCTACTCTAAGCATATCAGGAAAAAAAAGCCCATTCTGTTTGAACAATACCTTTTGATCCACAAACAGAAGGTGCAGTTTAAAGGAACTTGTAAAAAAAAAAAAAGGCATCTGATACTGCATCACAATGGATGGCCTTCAAAGGAAACAGGCTATGTACACGTACACACACACACACACAAACACACACAATTCACTTTTTAAAAAATGGTTCGCCAGTTGATTCTATCAATCTGTGAAATATGGGAATACTATATTATCCACACTGTTACCTCAATTCATTCATTCATTCATTCATTCATAGAATCATAGAATCATAGAGTTGGAAGAGACCACAAGGGCCATGCAGTCCAACCCCCTGCCATGCAGGAACTCCCAGTCAAATCATCCCCGACAGATGGCCATCCCGCCTCTCCTTAAAGACCTCCAAGGACAGAGACTCTACTACACTCCGAGGGAGTGTGTTCCACTGTCGAACAGCCCTTACTGTCAGGAAGTTCCTCCTAATGTTGAGGTGGAATCATTCATTTAAATTTGTATACTTTGCCATTCATCCAAAAAGGTTGTTGTTGTTGTGTGTCTTCAAGTCATTTCCAACTTATGGCCACCCTAAGGCAAACCTATCATGAGGTTTTCTTGGCAAGATTTGTTCAGCGGAGGTTTACCATTGCTTTCCGAGTGGTGACAGAGGAGCGGGATATAAATAAACATTATTATTATTATTATTATTATTATTATTATTATTTCCCCTGAGGCTGAGAGCATGTGGCTTGCCCAAGATCACCTACTGGGTTTCATGGCTAAACAGGGAATTGAACTCTGGTCTCCAGATTTGCAGTCCAGCACTAAGATCACTGTAGGATGTGGTGGTTTAGTGGTTAAGACGCCAGTTCTGAAGATTGGCAGTTGGCAGTTCGAGGCCCAAGTGCTGCATGGTGGGGTGATCTCCCATCACTAGTTTCAGCCTCTGCCAACCTAGCAGTTCAAAAGCACACAAATGCAAAGAAATTAATAGGTACCACTTTGGTGGAAAGGTAACAGCATTCAGAGGAATCATGTTGGTCGCATGACCATCAGAGCAGTCCTTGGACAACGCTGGCTCTTTGGCTTAATAACAGAGATGAACACCATCCCCTACAGTCATTTATGACTAGACATTCATATCAAGGGATCACCTTTATCTTTACTTTTACTTTTGCTCATATCACTACACCATGCTGGATCAGAAAGTTTCTTAGAGCAGGTTAAAATTAGTTAGCTTGACAGCCCCCTGCCCTCAGTCTTAGAATCTGAGGGTCTCATCACATTTCAAAAGACAATTGAAAGGCAGCAATACAGAAGCTGCTTCTAGCTTAACTTCCCCCATGACACAGGGAGATGGTCATAAAAACTTGGCTTTTGCCAAATGGATTTTTCCATCAGGACAAAAGCCATGCATTTATGATTGTCTCCCTCAGCAGTAGAGTAGAAGTACTTTGTACGCATGCTGGAAGATAAACCAGAAGCCACTTCTGCCTCGTTGCCTTTCGTCTTTCTTTTGAAATGCAATAAGGCCCAAAGTAAGAATCAACACACAAAGAACAGGGGATAGTAGGGCAGGAAATAGGTTCAGCAGTTCCTGGTTGTTCTCTTTCTACTTCAGAAGCCACAGCGGTGACAGTTGGAATGGGTGAAGGGCCTCTCACCAGCTACTGTCACTCAGGAATGGTGGGTCTGTGCCTGGATACTCTACTCTTCCTCAGAAATCACATAATTGGCAGTTGGAACATGGAAGGAGGGGTGCCACATTTGGCTTTATGGAACAGCCTGGATGAAAACAAAGGCATTTCCCCCTATAATTTAGGACTTTTGGACTACGGGGGAAATGAGTATATATCGGAAGTTTAACTGTTTTGGGGAAAAATACGAAGACTGCATCTATTAGCAGAAATTAGCAGAAGCAACATGCCTCACTCTTCATTATCTCCCTGGCTGAGGCTAACCTAGGTACAGGCAGCATCAAGTTACAACTAAAGAATTTTACTCATTCTTGTACATATACTTGGAGTACCTACATCCAAACTAATGAATGAAAAGATCTGTGTCCCTCAGCAGGTACAATTCATATTACACAGCATTTTTTTAAACATATACAGATATAAGCATTACTGTGCATTCTTTCTGAACTGGAAGATAAAGTGCTTAGTAAGTAGACCACTGCAGATGGAAATGTGTGCCGCTTCAAGAAGGCAAATAACAACTGTGTAAAGAGGATTTGTAGCCTCCAGTTGTCTAGTGAACTTAATACTTGATAATGAATTACCATCTTGAAGATGAGAAAAAAAGAATGTAAAAAGTCAAAGAAGAAGTTGGGGGGGGGCGGGTTATATGACCACTGCCCCGGAAATTTCTGGGGTCCACATGGTCTGATTGTGTGGATACACAATGTATTTATGACCATGCATTGCAACAGACAGACTCATGTAGAAATCAGTGCTGAGGGACTCAGAATGAGTTTAGGCGTGCAGAGGGCTATATACTAACCAAAATCCCCAATTGCTCTAACAACAATGAAAGAAGAGTGAGAGAAAATGTTTTGTTTTGCAGCATAGGCACATAAAGTCCATCTGAACAGCAGGGAGAAAATAATCCATCTCCCAATCATCCTCATCTATTTGAGAATGTTAACTTTCCTATTGGAAAAATAGGGTTCTACCAGATATATATTTTATTCTTAAGGTAGGTACTTCTGGGAGAAAGTGTTTTACAAATTAGCTAATGTCCTTTTGTACACTGTTTTCAATGCAAAAAAAATAACAAAATAAAAAAATGGTCATATAGTACTTAAGACCATAGCAAAAGCCTTGAGAGATCAGACAAAAGGCCTAGGAATTTCTCTTTCTGTTCCCACAGTTTTCTGTAAGAAGTCCACAAGCAGAATATAACAGCTAGTTGTGCTCCCCAGGAACTGGTATACAGAGACATTCTGTTTCTCATATTGGACCACATCCATCATGAGTCATAGCCACTGATAAACCAGTTGTCCATGAATTTGTCTCATTATCTCTTAAAGCTTTACCTGAATTGGCAGTCATTATTATTTAACACAAAAACCTTCATGTATTGCTGGAATGTCTATCTACATTTATATTATCAAACACTGTTGAAGAGAAAGAAATGCATTTAATCATTTCCACAAATTTATGTAACAAAAATAGGATAGTAGATGATTTAAGAATTCTAAATTACTTGCAACTGCAAATTTCCTTATACAAATGCCTTTTAGATTCAACTAAATTAGTTATATGAACTGTATTCATTTCTATAGTATGCAGCTCCCTTGATGCAATATAGAAATGACTGCACAGCATGTCTTAATTTTACCACCTACAGTGCTAAAACTCATAGCAATGAGTAATTATGCTCTTCATGTTGAGAAGCAAAGAGGGAAAGTGTATGAACTAAAGCTTCATTGCCTCTGTGGGAAGACATACATGTTTTGGGACATGACTACAATTTTATTAATACTAAAGCAATATGAATCCTTCTCATTTCAATATCATTATTAGGAAAAATCTGGTTTTACTATTTTCTTTGCTTTCTGAAGCATTACTTACAAATCATTTCTAACCACAAGTTTTTGGAAGTAAGGGCCACTGATTACAACTGGGTTGACTCCAGATAAGTTAAACAAGCCTTCTCCAACTAATAATTACAGCTCTATTTTTTGCATTGACAGAGTGTTTTGAGTATTTATTATTCCTTCTTTTTTTAATGAGTTCTTTTATATTGTTTAATCAGAAAACTACTGAAAGTTTTATTAAATCAAAGGACATTATCATCATCAATCATCTTCAAGTCTCAAGATGGCTTACAACAGGTAAAACAAACACGGCTAAAAATTCACAACATGCAAAAGTTAAGCATGTCATTACACTATCAAAAATTTAAAGCCAGTAAAAAATATTGACCAGTAAAAACAACAAATAGTCAATTCAGTACATTATGCAAGGGCCTTTCCTTTTGAACAATCAATTTTCAAAGGTCTCCCAAACAAAACAAAAAGGAGTTCACCTGCCTGCTGAAAGATAGCACAGTCTAATCTCTCAATTGAATTCCAGAGCATGACAGCAGTCCCCCAAGATAGTCCTGTCCTATGTTCCCACCACATTTACACACTATTGCTCATATTATGCATTTAGGCATGTTTAACATGCGGTGAATGAGCAGCTTCAGAGGTACTTGGAGAAAACCAACTATCTGGACCCATTTCAGTTTTGTTTCAGGCCATTGTATGGTACCGGGAGCCTTGGTTGCTCTAACTGGCGACCAACTCCAGGGGGAATGCTATCCTGTTGGCCCTCCTGGATCTCTCATTAATCATGGTATCTTAATGGACCTGCTCTTGTATATGGGAGTAGGAAGCACTATTTTACTGGTCGCTTCCAGAGAGTGGTATTGGGAGTTTCCTTGGCCATTGTTCCAGGGGGTGCCACAGGGTTCAATCTTGTCTCCCATGCTGTTCAACATTTATATGAGGTCACCAAGAGAAATCATTAGGAGTTTTGGGATTGGATGCCATCAGTTTGTTGATGGTGCTCAGCTCTACCTCTCTTTGTCATTGAAATTGGCCGGGCTGTGAAGGTACTGGACTAGTGCCTGGATAATGCAATGGGCTGGATGCGGGTGAATAAACTAAAAATGAATTCTGAAATGATGGTGGCTCTGTGGATTAGTAATTCACAAGTCTGAGAAATGGGTAAGTTATCTGGCCTCGATGGGGTTGCCCTGAAAGAGGTACTAGCAGTTGTGCACAGGCTGTAGATTCATTTTTGTCATTGGAAGCTCATGTAGATTCAATGGTTTTTAGTGCCTGGGGCCAATTTTGACTGGTTCAGCAGCTACAGCCTTTCTTGAACAAGAACAATGTAGCAATATTAGTCCATGCACTAGTAACTTCCCAATTAGACTACTTCAATGCACTCTACATCAGGCTACCCTTGAAGATGACTCAGAAACTGCAGCTAGTGCAAAATGAAGCAACTAGACTGCTAATTAGAATTCTATGCAGATATTATATAACCATAGTTCTGAAGGAATTGCACTGACAACCATTAATTTCCATTCTGAATTCAATGTGCTGGGAATAAAATTTAAAGCCTTCAAAAACCTCAATACCTGAGGCAGCACTTCTCTCTGGAATTCTCTGTCTGAGAACTAATTTCTGTGTTGGGTGTCCTCCTGTATCTCCTATAAGTACCTCAAATAGGTACTTACCTGCAGAAGGACATGCAATACATGTGGACACCAGTATAAAGCCTTGCCACAAACCCAGATGCCAACTCTGCTCAAGCATCAATTTAGGAAATGCCATCACAGGCCCTAATAACATCACCCACAATATTAGAGGGACTTTCACGTGCTCATCTTCCAATGAGATTTATGCCACACTATGTCAGCAATGCCCTTCAACACTCTACATTGGATAAGTAGGCCTGTTAGGATTTGAGGCCTGAATTTAAAATGTATAGCTGTGCACAAAAGGAAAAATTGGAATTATGGGTAATCTACAGCCTGCTAGCCTGGAATTGAATGCAGCTGAAGGCTTGAACAGCAGATAGTGTTCAAGGTCAGTATGTGCTTGCTAGCACATAGTGCTAAGGTAAACATGATGTGTCTTCCTGACTGAGGGGGCAATAATACAGGTGGCACAAGGAAGTCACCGGAAAAGGCTGGGTATTGTGGATGCATGGCACAAGTCTATAAATAGTCTGCACACCGCAGTGTGGGTTGTTGGGTAGTCAATGGTAGTTGGTGGATGGTTGGTTGGAAAGATTTGTTAGGACGAGAGTGTGTATATTTGTAAATACAGCAACTAAAGAATAAAGAACCTCTTAAGAGATAGATTTGGCTCCTGTGTGTTTCATCAACAACTGGGAGGAAGGTTTCCTGATAAAGGCAAACAGCTCCAAGGTTGCCAGTAGTTCTGAAGGCATCGGAGATAGCTTGGATTGCGTACATTTGTTAGTTTACATGAATAAGGCCAGTCCCTGTATCAGAGGATAGACAGGTATAAATCAAAGGGATACATAAAAACCGGTTGCAGAACTGGTTTAGTCTCCTTGGGCCTTCCATCTCAGACCTCAGAACAGCAGGCCTTGAACAACAAAAGAAGATTGGAAAGAGAAATGTATCCACAGACTATGGTCCATCAGCAATGGGTTGAACAGAGATAATAGTTTCCTTGCATACTACACACTTTTCAACACTAACTTCCATTCTCATGAGAGTACCCTTGCCCTCATGAGAGCGTCACACACCCCTCTCTTGGCTTTATGAAACAGCTTTCCTCCTGCCTTTGTCTGCTAACAACCATTGTTAAAACTGAACTTGTTACCTCATCTCCATATCTGTCCTGCTTGCCTCTACTGAGGACAGCACAGCAGAGAAGTACACAAAGGAATAGTCCAGAGTCCAGTCCAAAGATCATACAGTCAGTCAGTCACAGCAAAGGGCAGAGGCAAGAGCATAGTCACAAGGCAAGTCCAGAGGTCAGATAACCAGAGCCATGAATCACAGAGCAAGGAACACAGGAACAACAAGACTACAAGACTTGTTTTTGGCTGCAAAGAATCTCTGCAGCTGGAGGTCTTTTAAAATGCTTCTGCTTCTCTCAGCTGAAACCTATTAGTTCTCCTCTTGGCTTCTAGCCTGGAAGAATGCCTCAAAGAATCCTTGACCCACCTTCACTCCACAGGTACTAGCACCTGCAGCCTGGAATCCAAAGAGTCTGTTTCTCCCTCTGCAGCTTCCTGAGTCTCCTCTGAGACTGTTGATCCAGGCAGCCCCAGATGTGCCCCTGTTTCAGCCTCCTTCATGTCTTCAGAGTCTGCTATTGGTTACAATCAGCTGATGGCAGAGAAGTAGTCCATGACAGGGACTAGTCCATGACAATATCCACAATTTTCTGAATTTCAATTGACATCCTCATACACAACCAACATATAGGTCTGTCTCTGGACTCTCCACTCCACCTGGTGCAAAATAATATTCTTCCAAAGGTATTTATCTTTCTGCAAAAGACTATATATTTACTGTAGCCTATTAACTGACATAGTGGTTCTGTCTCACACCAACATGTTATGGATATTTATCAACCAGTAGCAGGATTGCTGTCAATGACAGCTAGGTATGCCCATTAAGGGCCTTGTAACAGCTTAATTTTTGTCTCTGAGAACGTGGTTCTTATATTATTTCCAACTGGACCTGTCCAATCAGAGAAAAATCTAACTAATCTCCACTAATGTCAATGATAATCTTTTCCTCCAATGGGAAATGAGATTTATATGAGGCCATTATGGGACCAATCAGGACCAATCGCTTAATAATGTCACTTTTTACTCTTTCTAGTTGTCTGCCATCAGCTGTTTGTACCCAATAGCACCAGCCATCAGACATAAATAACCCTTTCATACCAATCCAGTACACCTATTTAGCATTTTTGTTATACTCCAGTCACTTATTTAATATGTCCTTCTCAGACTATTTTCCTTATCACTTTTAAGTTAGATGGCTTCATGTTGAGAACTAGTTGGTGAGCGGTATTTCTTACACAAACATTTGGCTTCTTATTCAACACAGATACACTTATTTCCTAATATTCATGCTTCAGGGAACTCAAAGTGTTCAGCCTGTAATGTATCTTCTATGCCCATCATATGTCTTCATATTCAGGAAATGTTGGGAGTGGAAGAGCTGACCTACTATTAAGTAACAAAGCACAACATTGTTAAGATCTATGTTTATGCCATTATCTGGGAAGATTCAAAGCCTTGGCTTTGAGTGTCTGGGGACATTCTCTTGGCTTAGAATAATAGAATCATAGAGTTGGAAGAGACCACAAGAGCCATCCAGTCCAACCTCCTGCCATGCAGGAACTCCAAATCAAAGCATCCCTGACAGATGACCATCCAGCCTCTGCTTAAAGACCCCTAAGGAAGGAGACTCCACCACACTCCGAGGGAGTGTGTTCCACTGTCGAATAGCCCTTACTGTCAGGAAGTTCCTCCTAATATTGAGGTGGAATCTCTTTTCCTGCAGTTTGCATCCATTGTTCCACGTTCTAGTCTCTGCAGCAGCAGAAAACAAGCTTGCTCCCTCCTCAATATGACATCCCTTCAAATATTTAAACAGGGCTATCATATGACCTCTTAACCTTCTCTTCTTGAGGCTAAACATCCCCAGTTCCCTAAGGCGTTCCTCATAGGGAATGGTTTCCAGACCCTTCACCATCTTAGTTGCCCTCCTTTGGAATGCTCCAGTTTCTCCACATCTTTTTTGAATGTACCTGAGTACCTGAGGAATTAAGAAACAAGTCCTATAAAGCAGAGGAGACAAATTGCTATTGAAAATGAAATAAGATTCCAAGCCAGTTTGCAATAAGGCATTGATGGGATGAATATTTTGCAAAGGGAGGGAGACTATAAAAATCCATAAAAAAACCTTTTGTGTGAGTCTAAGCCAGAGTGATATAGTAGTTTGAGCACTGGGCTACAACTCCGCTTGGCCATGGAAACTCACTAGGTGACACTGGGCAGGTCACACACACTTAATCCCAGAAAACCTCATGCTACAGTTGCTATAAGTCAGAAATTACTTGAAGGCACACAGCAATAACAAGCCAGTGGTATAATTATTCTTGGCTTAATGGTCTTATCCTCCTCACCCCAATTTTGGTTATAGCATGTTTCACTTTACTTTTTCAAAAGGTGATCAGCTCAGCCTTCTGTATTTTGAGGCCTTCTTGCTCATTCTATTAAATAGTGCCTTGGGCTTCTGCCTCCAAATCTTCACTATGATGGCCTGCCTTACAAATTGATTAATAATATAACTGGGGGGAAATTTTCATCAAAAGACAAGCAAACACGACTTCCCACTTTATTTTAAATGCTTTATAATGTGTAATATCAACACATTAAATACTTTACAATGTGCTAGTATTAAATAGCATTTGCAGTTTACTGGGTTCAGGAGCTATAAGGTACTGCCAAGTGGTGCCAATTGGAACAGGTGGCATTATGGCTGAAACACACTGATCTCAGCATCCAAAATTGACATCTCTTTGGTCTAGGGGGGAAGAGCCAATCTGTTAGTCATGCTTCACATTCCTCTTTCAGCAGCAACATAACCACCAAGTCTTGGAGGTTGCACTGTCATGCAAGGCTTCCAATGCTACATCTGTTTCTAATGTACAGTTCATAATTTAATGATGACACACTTCAGTGGTCTACCCACTGCAAATCTCAGTTGTTAAAAATGTCTAGAGCAAGACACCTTTAAATAGTAGGCACTTTTTTGGCACATTAATTTTCTCACATTTGAAAGCAGAAAATGTAGTAGCTGTCACTTTGGGTAAAGCTGTTTACATTTAAATGATGTTTGGAGCTTCGTGCCATGCTCCAAACAGCATTTTAGAGATATGCCCAAAGTCCTTTATTCAACACACCAAAGCTTTGCCCTCACCTATGGGCAGCAGCTGTTCCTTTCATCATACAGGTAACTTCTGGAGTTCCTCCAAGTTTCAGTGCTCCTCTGAATATGTCCTCTGGCATGGTTGCTGCCTCCAAAATAAGGGAAAAGATCTCAGAAGCCCCACTGCACAGCCAACTGCGTGTCATGCAGTTCTTTGGTTTGGGGCCTAGTCTTGTTCAATCTGATTAGTGATAGCAGTATTCAAAGATTTCGAAAAGCCTGTTTGTTACACTTAATGTATTTCTCCTCAGACTGTGGCTTAGGAAATCTTACACAGCCAGCTTTAAAACAAGCCTTTGCCAGGCCAGTCCTGAAATGCAGTAATCCACAAGTATTCTAAGTACTAAAATAAAATAAAATAACCATGTAAAACCTTAAGCCACAGTAAACCATGGGATATGATATTTAAATATAATCTCTTCCTTATTTTAATGTGCACAGGGATGGAGAGCCAGCAAACTACATCCCACCACAATGCCTCAACTGCTAAAACCATATCCTCATATATAATTCATCTTGGCTAGTAATATGCTTACTGACTAACATAGCATCCATGGGCATATTACAATGTGGTAGGCCAAATTATACAGAATGAAGCATGGTTATTCCATCAGTTTGGTATGTCTGACAATGTGAATATACAGACACCCATAAACAATAAAATGCCAAGTGAAAGATATATTAATATATGAAATAGGACACTCTGTTTAAAGGATGAGAATACACAGATCCGAAAGAGAATAAGTGTAATAAATTTTGGATTTAAATGCATTGATCTCAGTACGTCCTTTCTAAATGGACAGTTTATGACGGGTTTTTAATGCACTATCCCAAATAGACTTGTTTCTTCATTTCTTTGTATAGCCACTTAACCCACTTTGAACAGAAGTAATTTACTTCACAAAAATTTATCTTTCAGGTCAAAATTTCATCTTCCATTTTTGTATATCAGTGTGTATACAGTTTTAGAGAGAGGTGAGGTAGAGGAAGCAATTTCCTGGTTTTGGAAATCAATATAAACAAATGTCTCTACCGCAAGCCTTAAAGGAATGAAACAATCAAAACAGCCACCTAGAGGAAGAAGCAGTCCTGTGACATATTCTGTTAGGAAGCCACTTTTTGCAGACTGCTAGCAAAAACAAAAGTACATGGAAGCTGGGTTAGGGATCAGTACACTGCTTTTTAAAGTTAGTTGTGGCCATTGTTTTAGGAAACAGTATTTTGTATGCACAGATCCAAATGTGGCTCAGCCTGAGAAAGGCCTAAAGAACCTCTTTAAGGTTGTGTTTGAGACCAAAGCCTTGTTGTCTACAGGCCAACAAGCTGTCCATTCTTGTGGCATCCTGTTCAAACAATGCACAGCCCAAACCCTGGTTCTAGTGCTAACAGTCTGGATGAATATTCAGTATATTCAACACCAGAACCAGAGGGGATAACCCCAAAGGAAGACAAGGCACTGCAAAATGTAGGATGTACAGAAAATGTAGTATATTACAAAATAAAAAAAATGAACGCCACTAATGTCTCAGTCATACTCAGAATGGAAGACATTTTTGACTTCTTCCTGGACAGAAGCCTGAAATGAAGGATATGTCCCAGAAAAGGAGGATGTCTGGTCACCCTGACCAGGCTATATTAGTCTTTTAACAGTTTAAAATAAGTTACTGTTTGCTTTTCATCTTCCAGGAAGATTCAGAGTCCTCCAGTCCTGAACCATGGTAGCTGTCTACATGGGCCTTGTGTTCATTGCTGAGTACGAATGATCCACAGGAGCCCATGTAGACATCCACTGTGGTGTGGGAACACAGGCTGAGGTAATGAGGGGAAGACAAGGCAGCTATGGGGCCAGGATACTCTGGGCTGCTCCTAGAGCTGTGTTGGCAAACACGTGGCATGCCAATCCATGTCAGAGGGCATGCACAGCTAAAGGTTAGATGGGCAGGGAGCTATGTGCACACATGCAGCCAGCCCATCTCCTTGCTGTGGCCAGTTCTCCTACATGATACTGAGCCAAGATAAGGATGGGTGATGCGTGGCCAGACACCTCTCCCCACCATGAGGCATAGTATCCTGGGGGGATGTCATTGCTTTTTCCTCCTCCTCCCAGACTTGGGGAGGGGATGTCTTTGTGTGCCTTCAAGTCAATTCTGGCTACCTTATCACAGAGTTTTCTTAGTAAGCTTCATCAGAAGGGGTTTGCCATTGCCATTCCTTGAGCCCTGGTGGTGCACTGGTTAAATGCCTGTACTGCAGCCACTCACTCAAAACCATAAGGTGGTGAGTTCGAGACCAGCAAAAGGGCTCAAGCTCGACTCAGGCTTGCATCCTTCCAAGGTCGCTAAAATGAGTACCCAGATTGTTGGGTGGCAAGTATCTTACAATTGTAAACTGCTTAGACACTCCTTAGGTGGCATGAAGTGGTATATAAATGAAGCTGTTTGTTTTGAGGCTGAGAGAGTGTATGACTTGTGTGTATCTTTGTGTGGTGCTTCATGTTGTTTCTGCGATCCGATCATAGGGTTTTCTTGGCAGGTTTCATTAAAGGAGGTGTGTCATTTGTCTTCCTCTGAGGCTGAAAGCGTGTGTACTGCCCAAGGTTCCCCCATAGCTAACGGGGACTACATTCATAACTAACAGGGACTACATTTCTTTAATGTAGATGTGTGTGTGTAGTGTGCCTTCCAGTCTTTTCCTATTTCTTTTGAAAAAGATGAGGGTTTGCCATTTGCCTTCCTCTGAGGTTGAGAGAGTGTAACTTGCTCAAGTGCATTTCATGGCTGAGTTGAGACAGTGCTCTGATTCTCTATCGCCTTCCACTAAGGCTAAGAAAGTGTGACTTGCTGAAGTGGATTTCATGACCTGAGACTGAGACAGTGTACCTTGGGGGTGTGCCTTCAAGTTGGTCCTGGCAACTTTAAGGAGAAACTATCATGCAGCTTTCTTGGCAAGATTTAGTATTGGTGGGAAAGGAGGTGGAAGTAAGTTTTTAAAGCCCAGTGGGTGGGAAGGGCTGCAGATGCTGCTATCAGAAGTGAGGCTTGCAACCTGGGTATGAATTTGGAGATCCAGTCCTGTTAGAATAGCAGTATGCACAAGGTGTTCTATGAAAGACATTTGAGGAAAATGTAGGTCATTCAAGGAAAATGCAGGGCGTGATCAAATAAGCACTAAAAAACCTTATATATTTATGCTTCTTAGTCATGCTGAAAATGGAGGATATTTGGGGAGCAGAGTCAGCCAAATGGCTGTATAGGACTGTTCTGAATCACAGATTGCTTGGAAATGAATAATTGTAGCAAAAGCAGAATCCCAAAAGAGGAATTTTACTTTTCTGGAGGTGGATCCATGAAAATAAAGATACAAGGAATGTGTTGAGGCAAAAGATACATTTAATTTGTGTTAATTTAATCCTATTTTAAGGGGTAGGTGGTAGGGATTGGGTTGCAATAACTTTTAATCTGTATCGTTTTAACTCTGTTGTACCCTGCCCCGATTGCTCGTTCAGAGGGGCGATCTATAAATAAAAATTATTATTATTATTATTATTATTATTATTATCTTTTGAAGAGGAAAGCTTAAAAATTCTTGTTTCTGATCTGGGTGTGAAACTTAGAGTGAAGCTGTCAGCCATCACAGATTGATGAAGCACTTAAGAAGCTTCATAAGTGTAGAGAAATAAACTAATAAGCCAAGATAAAGGATTTTTTTTCAAGCCTGGGAGTAAATAAGCCATAATTTGTAGAAGGATTTATTTTAAAATGTGTTAACGGGGAATTAAAAGAAGCTGTGTGTTGAAATAAATGGAGGAAAATCAGGGGGAAGGGTGAAAAGGGCAGACTTAAAGAAAATGAAAAGGAAAAAAACAGGAGAGAAATGGCAAAGACAAAATATAGACAAAGTTAAACCATCAGATGAACCATTTGGAAGGTTAACACGATTAGAGAAAAAGGCACACTCTTTACAGGAATCTCAAATGCTGAGAAGCCCAATAAAAACAGCTCCCACAACCTCCACGAGTTCTGCAGTATTCAAAACCTCCCACAGCCATTCCAAGCTCCGATGGGGAAGGAAGGGAAAGAGAAGGAACAGAAACAAAGGGGAAACAGGTAAATTATGAGGAAATGATGAAAAGACTCATGGAAATTATAAGGGAAGAAAATGATAATAAGTTCCTACAACTTAATCAAATGTCGGAGAAGGGGAAAATATGAAAAAGGAGAGGGAGAAAGAGAGGGAAGATCTGATAAAAGGTAATAGATAAAAGAGAGAAGTTATACCAAATAAATTTCAACAACAAATGGAACTTGAAAGGAAAAATTCAGATGAAAAATACATGAATATACAAAAATAAAAAATAAAAAAAAATCAAGAGGATGTTCAAATACTAAAATTGGACAACAAATCAGATAAAGCTATTCAAGAAACACACCAGAGGGAAATTCAGGGAAATAAAAATAAGATTACTGAGATATAGAAGACTTGTATATTTGCAGAATTATCAGAGATCAAATTTTGTTGTCAAAAACATACCAGAAGCTAGGAGGGGAGATAGGAGAATTGATTTGAAAACTGAGCTATTAAGATGGTTGCAACAAATCTCCCCAACTCTAAACAGGACCGAAACTGATTTGGAATGTATTCATTGTATTGCATCAGGGAGGAATAGAATAACACCATGAAATGTGATAGTATGAGTTGTTAATGATAACAGGAAAGAAGAACTGATGAATATGATGAGGAAAACCCAGAGAAATTATAATCTGGAGAAGTAAAAGTAGAAATTTGTAATGATTACTGCCTACAAATAAAGTTTTGGAGGATATCAAAGAAGCCACGTATCATTTTATTGTTGAAGGCAGGGATTTCTATGGGGCATCCTGTGTTTTCAAAATTCCAATGGGCATGAAAAAGATACATGATTGAATCTGTGGAACAACTATTACGGTTGTTTAAAAAATGGGTATATATAAAGAAGAAGCAGAAACAGCAGGAAGATCCACAGAAACACCTAGAAGAGCAGGATCTGGAGAAGGTGGAGAAACATCTGGAGGAGTTGGAGAAGGAGCAGTGGTTGGGGCGACTCAAGGAGAAGAAATATTGGGAGCAATTGGTGAAGCTGAAGTTCCATAGATGAAAGATAACATTACTACAATCAAATTAAAAAAAGCTAAGTTTATTGTTTTTATGAGAACTCAGGGAGAGGACAAGTTTGGACCTTTTGGATGTCTTTATCATCCCTCCCCACATGGGCAACCCAGGGGGTTGGGGATAGGGCAGAATGCCTTGGTGGATGGGAGTAGAGAGGCAAATGGAGTAAGGAGAGGGAGAGAGGGAAGGAGGGAGGGAGGGAGAAGAGAAAGGGGGATGAGGGAAGGGAAATGAGAATGGGATGCACCAATTGGCACTATTAGAAATAGAATTGAACCATGTGATGTCAAGTAAATTGAAAATTACAACTTTAAACACCAAAGGCCTGGGTTTGGTGGTTAAACGGGGGAGAATTGAAGTGCTATTGAAGAAGAATTCCACAGACATTATATTTCTTTAAGAAACACATCAAGAGAGGGAGGGTGTAAATAAATTGAGTTTGAATTCGGCAAGGATTTATTTGAAAGCATAAATTCTAAATTGAGGGGTGTAGCAATAGTAATTGCAAAAAATGTAACTTTGTAATAAATAATGTGTTAAGAGATTATTATGAAAGATATATAATAATAAAAGGGGAATTAGGAGAGGACAAATATATATACAAATATATATGATCCAAATGAAAAGCAGGAAGAATTTTATAAGAAAGTATTAAAGAAAGTAGAAAATATACGAGAACAATATGTGGTCCTTGCAGGTGATATGCATATGCAGATAGATAAGATAAAAGATAAATCCAACCCATCAATAAAGGATAGATGTAGTAAAATAAAAAATTTAAATAAAATAATGAATAAAAGGGAATTGAAAGATGTATGGAGATTAGTAAAGGGAGATGAAAGGAAATAAACATATTACTCTGTGGTACACAAGACATATACAAGAACAGATTACATTTTTATATAAAAAATATGATGAAAAAACTTTGAATGCTTAAATAGGGAATGAATATAAGTATATCCGACCATGCCTTCATGAATGTAGAAATTGTTGTAAAGAAGGATTATAAACAAGTAAAAGGTTGGAAGTTAAACACTAAGATACTGAATTATAAGGAAATTGTAGAAAAAATTGGAAAGGAATGGCAAGAAACATGGGAAATAAATGATAAATATGTGTCAAAAGGATTATTATGGAATACTATGAAGGAAGTACAAGAGGAATATTGATAAAGGAAACATACAATCTAAAAAAAGACAAGGAGAAAGGAAGAAGAAATTAGAAGTTGATACTGAGGTATTGGAAACTAAATATATAGTAAATAAAGCTAAACAGACATATGTAGAATTGAGGGCAAGTAGAGAGAAATTTGATAAAATGGAGACAGATGAAGTACAAGAATATTTGATTTACTTAAGAAGAGATTTTTTTGAATATAGCAGTAAAAACTCAAAAATATTGGTTAGATCCACATAAAAGAAGAAAGTGGAATATATGATAAATATGATTAGAGTCAAATCTGGTAAGGTATGTGGAATGATGAAGGAAAAATTTAAAATCTTTGAAGAATTTTATAAGGAATTATATCAAGTAGGTGATAATATTGTGAATAAAATAGAGAAGTATGCAGAAGAAAATTGAGAAATATAAATAAAAGAAGGAAATAAAGAATTACTGGAGCAACCCATTGAGAAGGTAGAGATAGAGGAGGTAATAAAAAAAATGAAAAATGGGAAAGTTCCAGGAATGGATAGATTGGGACTAGAATACTACAAAGTTTTTGGAAATATGTTAATCCCAACACTGCTAGACTTATATAATGGTATAATAAATGAGGAGAAGATACCAGCATCATGGTGCCAATCATTAGTAATTTTATTACCAAATGTAGATAAAGATTTAACTGACCCAGGATCATATAGACCTATATCATTAATAAACCAAGATGCAAAGATTTTATCAGCTATTATGGCAAATAGAATGAATAAACGTATGTATAAATATATAGGAAAGGATCAGTGTGGATTTGTGAAAGGAAGACAAATGTCAAGCCTCGTAGGAAGAGTATTGGATAAAATACATGTAATGGGGGAAAATAAGAGCAGGGATCTTGGCATTGGATATATTCAAAGTATTGATTGTATGGAATGGCCAATATAAAAAATAATTATGAAAAGATTTGGAGTGAGGGATAAAGTAAGGGGCTTAACAGATCAACTATATTCCAACAATTCAGCAATAGTAATGGTAAATGATGGGGTAACAAATGAAGAAAGGTGACAAGAGGTACTAGACAAGGATGCCCATTATTACCAATATTATTTGCAATGGTGATAGAGATATTATCAAATAAGAAAAGATAATAGCTTAGAAGGAACAGAACTGAAAACAAAACATAAAATTGCCTACATGACACTTTGTTAACTATCAAAGATTTGATAGATTGGGAAATTTAAATTGAAAAAGATTGGGGAAAAATTAAATGTATTTGGTGAGATGACAGATTAATTGGGGAAAAAACCATAAATATTATTTAATTACACAAAAGAAGAGGAATGTGAATTTATAAGACAAAGAAGTTTAGAGGTATGACTAAAAAGTAGTATAAAATATTTAGGAAGAAATATAATGAAAGATTTAAAGGAGATGGAAGAAAAGAGTCTGGTAGTGTTAAGGAAAGAAGTGGAGAAAAATTAATAGAATATAAGAACATTCAATTATCATGGTTTGGAAGAATAGCATTAAGATGAAAATATTACAAAAATTATTTTTATTTAGAATGCTACCATTAAAAGTTTCAGAAACTGAATTAAATAAATGGCAACAAATATTGAATAAATATTGTAATGAAGGGGGAAAATCAGACTACATAAACAATTTTGACAAAAAGAGGGAAAGCTGGTCCTTCCCAGTACAAAAGGCTATTATGAAGCTAACCAACTGAGAGACATTATAGAAGGTATGTTAGGTGTGGGAGACCTAAAATAGTTAGAGTTAGATGCAGAGGAAGTAGATATGAGAGTATGGAACATTTTAAAGGGAATTTACTAGGAAAGAAATTAAGATAATTGGAAACCCATTTATGAAAAACATATTAGAAATATGGAGTAAATATAAAAAAGAGTTAATGACTGAAGATCAAATAATAATACCAATAATAATGGAAAGGAAATTTCCAAAGAACCTGAGAGGAATGTTAAATAAGGAATTAAAGAAGAGGAAAACAGATAAAATAGGAAAATGGGTGGATTTAAGGGTAGAGAAAGAGAGTATAAAAGAAAAAACTCATGGGGATAAAATTTCATGGTTTCATTGTATGCAATTAGAACAATAGATTAAAGATTGGAGAAAAAGGCATGTCGAAAGAAAAAAGTATACACAATCTGAACAATTAATTTACAAAGGATGAGCAATGGAGGAAAATGAAAATTTTAAAAGAACGATTAGTAAAATTTATAAAATATTGATGGAAAATAAGGGGGGGAACAAAGGAGAATATTTTGAGAGGAATATGGGAAGAAGAATTTGGATGTAAAATATGCAATAAGGAATGGGATCGAATATTGGAACAAAGACATTTGAAGAGCCTATCAGTACTGATTAAAGAAAATTACTATAAATTTATATGGAAATGGTATTTGACACCAGTGAGATTACATTATATTGATAAGAATAATTCAGAAATTTGCTGGAGAAGTTGTGAAGAAGTAGGGTCATATATACATATGTTGTGGCAATATACATATGTACAAGAATTTTGTGGGAAAGTGATTATAGAAATAGAAAATATTATGAATATAAAAACAGATAGAAGTCTGAATATGGTATTGTTATCACTATATAAGAGAAATTTGAGAAAGAAGAAAAAGATTTGATAACAAACTTGCTTACAGCAGCGAGATTAATCATAGCAAGATGTTGGAAAACAAAAATAACTGTACCATTGGGGGAGTGGTATAAAGAGGTATGGGAATTAGTGATTAATAATAAATTGACATGCAGATTGAAAGTAAAAAAGGGATGATGGAAAAAAAAGTGACTTTGATGGAATTTGGAAAGAATTCATTGAGAAAGTATTGAGAAAAGAAGATGGAAAATTACCTTCACAGGAGGTGAAGGTGAAGGTGATTGAGATTTTGGATGTAATATAAGGGTGAAAATGGCTCCAGGGAAGGGGAGCACTGAGGTGGGATATGAAATATGCTTAGCCAAGTTGTAATAGAGTGTAGAAAATATGTATATGGAATTATGTGTTGTATAAAATGTACATGTATGAACTTTAGTTTCAATAAAAAAAATTATAAAATTAAAAATAAAGTAAAATTGGAGGATATTCAAGGAAAATGGAGGACCTGATTTAAAAACTCTCCTAGAAATGTCAATTTACGCTTCTTAGCTTTTTTAAAAATGCTAAAAAATACTTCTATAAATATAAATTTATACTTCTTAGCCATAGTCAAAATAGAGAGCAATCAAGAAAAACTCAGGACATGACAGAATAAAAGCTAAAACATCCATGTATATGGGTAAATTCATGCTTATTAACCATGCTCAAAATGGGGGGCATTCAAGAAAAATGGAGGACATGACAACATGAATGCTGAAAAATAGTCAGAAATATGAATTCAGTTCATCGGGTTTATTTACCTTTATATTACATATTGTTCTTTTGCCTTCCAGTTTTCAAGGTTCGTTCAGAGGAGATTTTTGCCATTACCATCATTTGAGGCTAGGACTCTGTGACTCACCCAAGAACACTCAGTGGCTGAGCTGGGAATCGACCACAGGTCTCCAGAGTCATCGTCCAACACTCAAACTATTAAACCATGCTGGTTCTCACTTTATTATGTACTCAGCTCTATTTATTTAATGAACATTAAAATGGCTTGTTGGCTTGCCATACACTTATAGAACTGAGCAAGACACAGACTTAAAATTGTACTTTACTAGCCACAAATCCTTAAGTCTACATTAAAATTATTCCTTTCATTTGTCCATTGTGCTGAAATTAAGGGAAAACCCCATTCAACATTTGCATTGCGTCCTCAAGCAGCCCACTGCGTAACATGGTTGCTGTCCTTCTCCCCTCTCAGAAACAAACACATCCTGAGCCATAGCTGAGAAGCATGGATTTATATCTATGTGGGTGTTTTTAGCTCAGGGTGACCAGATTTGGTCCTTCTCCTTTTCAGGACCTGTCATCCATTTCAACCTTCTGTACAGGAGGGATTCCAAAATGTCCTCCATTTTGAGCAAGGCTGAGAAAGATGGATTTAATATTTATATGAATGGTTGTGAGCTTTTATTTGGGCAGGGTCTCTATTTTTTCCTTGCATGTTTCCCCTCCAGAAGTCCTGTCCCTGGAAATCCTGTCTCTGGAAGTCCCACCCAGGCATCTGGTGACACCCATTGCAGGAACACCACTGAGTTTGGGCATTTGGTCTCTAGAAGGTTTGTCATCACTGTCTTAGGGTATCCTGCCCAGTTCAGACATGGCCCAAATAACATATATGTATGTGGTCATAAATTTTGAGTTGGAGTTACTTAGGTCTAATGGGAAATGAAAAAGAAGCAAGACATGATATATATTAATATGGAGGTCATAACACACAGAAAAACTATGTATATATTCATCATTTATTAGACTAGGTGTTTTGTATTTGAATGGAAGACTCTGTACAACTATGGTTGATGTTTACCTTATCATGCTTAATGACATCTCAGAGAGCTACCCTTGTATCATCAACTTTTATATCATGTGGGTCTGCCCCCTGTGACCTCACAAAAGAGCATCCTTAGGGCTCAGGTTTGGCACTGAAATCTCCAGGCCTAGGATAGTTCTTATCTGGCAACCTAGAACACAACCAGGACGGTAACAGTAACAATAACCAGGCAGCAATGTGGAAAGATCAAGGACCTATCAAGGATCCCTATTCTGGCAGGGGAAGCCAGAGAGATGTTTGAGATGACTTGGCCTTCCACACTTGGTTATAAGCTTACCAAAAGAATATGTCCTTTCCTCACACAGATAGTTATGGAAGAAGTCAAGAAAAGTGGATCAATATATTACTCCAGAGCCAATAGCTAAGTAAGATGCCTGCTGAGAAATTATAACAGGGGATATCAGTGATCTTGTCTTTTTTCTGAACAAATGAAAAGCAAGCTGAAATTCATACTCTGAAATGCTTTTAAATTTATCCTGGGCTGTCCTCTTAATGACATTCCAGATAGGTTGCCCTACTATATTGGTGTCCTTTCTGTTTTTAATTGTTGTTTAGGAGCAGCTTCAGGGGCAGTTAAGAGATGAGGGTAACCAGAAGAAGAGGGGAATGCAAGGGAAGAGTTCTTGGAGGCAAACTCAACTTTATGTGTCATAATACAGTGAAAAATGAATATATTAGTTTTATCTCAAACAGGAGAATATAAGAAGATGGAGCAGACTAAAGGCCTATCCAGTACAGCATTCTCTTCCTACAGGGGTCCACCAGATGCCCATGGAAACCCCACAAGTAGAAAGTGATTACAAAAGCACCCTCCTTCCCATGTTCTTCAGTAAGTGGTATTGAACATATACTAGCTATTATCCTGGAACAGTAGTGGTCACCCTTTGGGTGGGCAGAGCCCTGGGGATGCATGTGACACTAAAAGGCTGTTTTACAGTCTATTACTCCCTTCAGATTTTCCCAAAGTATATTTTTTTAAAGAAAAATAATGGCACATTGCCCTTCCCAGAAGCCCCCAGACGTTGGCATTCCCTTTTTTAAACGACTGCAGCCTACTCTTTACTGTTTAATATACTCCTTCTCATTTTTCAAAACCAGCAGTATACATCCAGACACTTCTGCTTTTTAAAAATATATTTGATGGTCTAAATGCCCTACCCAGAGAGCTGTGAGGACAGAACACTTGCCTGGGGAACTGGCAAAGTTGCCTGCCTATTTCTTCTTCTTCTTCTTCTTCTTCTTCTTCTTCTTCTTCTTCTTCTTCTTCTTCTTCTTCCTAGCCCGCCCCTCTGAACAGGCAATTGGGGCGGGGTACAACAAGATTAAAACAACAACAATTGAAACAAAACAATCCCATTCCCACCTCTTAAAAAAGTATATAGCCATCATAACTGGTAGTCATTGATAACCCTATTCTTCTATGTTCAGCTAGACTTTACCATGTTCTGTTGTGTTTTGTGATTATGCCTCCATTCACAATGCATTCAGTAAAATAGAGGGTGATGTTATTTGTGCCCTATCAGCAGTGAGGATCAGCATTTTATTAGATTCAGACAGATTAGGAACAGACCACACACGCATGATTAATTCTTACTTCCTCTCTAACATTGTATATAAATTGAATTCATTCCCACACAGGGAGCAGAAGGTTATTTTATCTTATCAGTACTTCCAGGCCAAATTATAGTGAGCTGTTCTTTATAGAAGAACAGATTCATCTCAAAGCAGGGCCAGATTCACTCCAGCTGTCTGCTGTCAAAGATCCCATTCAAATCAAAGTGCACTGCTGGTGTCCAGCAACATTGAAAAAGCAGACATGGTCACATAAATGGTACGATTGGAAGAATCCAACAAAGGAGCATTCCCAAACCACCTAATATTGAAAGCTAAGACTACATGAGACCCTCAATCTATATTGCAAGCTTTGTGGTCACTTTTATTCACAATGGCATGAAGAGCTCACTTGACTTGGAATTTGTTCATTTACTTTTGTTCACTTCTTCCACAGGATTTTGTATGATTAAAGATCAGTGAGCAGAGTTTCTGGTCCTCTGTTTTTGTTGTTAGTCGTGTATAGAAAAATTATTATTATTATTATTACACAATGCCATTCCCTGTCATCAAGAAAAATGCAGGTTATGATTAATTTAAGGTCATGTTATCTAAACAGACATTACTCAGACATACTTGGCTTGGATTCAAACCAGTGAGCCAACCTTTTATTTTTGAGTACTCAGACAAAGAGGTGGTGTTTGATCTTCAAAATCAGCTAGATGCTAAACATAGCCATGAACAAACTGGAGGAATGGGATGTTCAAAATCCTCCCACTAGCCTGGTATTCATTCAGGCACCTGAAAAGAAATTATTCAGATACAAAAGAATTACCATGTGAATGGGGTTTCTGCACAGTTTCTGCATATGCTGTCTTGAATTTTTATCAAGACAGCAAACACAAACCAGCGTGAGAAAGCAGGTGCTCTTTCCCTCTATCTTTTGAGCATCAATCTTTCCCAGCAGTTAGCTGAGTGCACTAATGGCTAAAGAACAGAAACTTTTTTGATTTGGGTCCAAATTCCTAACCCAGACATTGGTTTGGTGGGTTGTTGTTGTTGTTTTTAAAGATGTGCCAGACTTTAGATCCAGGTTTTATTGTGTTTAAACTAGGAGCCAACAGACAAGGGTGAAAGAAGTCAACGTCTTATAGAGAAACATACTCGAAAATGGTTCATTTGACAACTACATCCTCACAGTTTTATATATTTTATATTATTAACCAGATTCAGAATCGAACCTAAAAATGTCCAACTATATTCAACAGAACCTATTTTCTGGAAAGAATGCTAAAGATTGCAGGATGAGCTAAAATGTGATGGTCACATTTTAGTCACACGATAAAGTTTGGTGGTCTCAAGCCTCATCCAGAATGGGTAAGTGTATCTGGAGGTATCGAGACTTTCCAGACTTTTTGGCTTTGATTTTTCCTTAATATTTCCAAGTTTGCATCCAAAATCTTTTTTGAAATATCCTTGGTTTCCCTTACTATCTGCCTTGTGTTCTTCCTTCTCCCCCTTTGACTGATCATATGTGACATCTAGATTCATGCAGCATTTCAAAAATTCATTAAAAAATTATTTTAAGCAATTTCAATTGACCTTTATGGAATTTTCTGGAATTATAGGGGCAAAGTAGATGGGCAGGAAGGAGTGGCTAGAAGCTGCTCCAAACCCATTCGTCCTGGGGCCATGGTGAACATATGCCACAGTCATGAGGGCACCTCCTGTTGGCATGCTTGTGAGACCCAAAGTGCATACCGCTGAAGCTTTGTGCCTGGAATACACATCATAGAAGCCACTAAAGTTCAGTGCAGGCTGGAGAACTCCTTCTCCCACACACAGAAGCTGCAAACATGACAGCACACTGAGTTTCCTCAAGGAGGCTTTTAATCTTCATTCCACTGTTTACTAACCTTGCTTACACCAAGAGAATGTCTCACATACTGTACACCACACACTAAACACACCAGGTACTTAAGCTCCTCCTTTATATATATGTCCAGTGCTGGAGATTCGAGCCCAACCCCTTGCTGGTGTGTTACACTTATTTCCTGTCCCCCATGTGGCTCTGCAAGTTTGCTACCTCACCTGGTGACTTCATGCCCTGCCAGTGTGTCATCAGACACAGCAGGCTTCAAATGCTGAATCATCATGGTTCTTTCTTGAACCAGAGTTACTTCTCATTTTTATCCTGCATCCTAGACATTTTACCTGTATGCTGCCATCCAGACACCTGCTCTCACAGCCCCAAATAGGAGTGGAAAAGATTCTCTCCTGCGGCTGGTTTTGGGTCACCCTAAGTGGCCCTGAGGTGGCTTCAGGGCACTCCAGGGGTGTGCATCATATAAACACCACACCCCCAGGGTGGCCAAATGTGCTAAAGTGCTTTAGCAATATTACACTAGTTAAACATTATGATTGTTTTATTCTAGTAAAAATTCTCTTTCCATCACTCCAGAGAATCTAGGTCCTGGAAACAATAGTTATGTTTATATGTGAAGTCCATCTTAGATAGTTCCTCGAATACCTGATATTGTAGAAGCCTGCATATTGCGCCTGATGAGGATTTTACACTTTAGTCACTTCTGGCATAGCCAGTCACAAAAATTAAGGACGCAATGAGCTGATTTTCTCAGCAACATGCACTTAGGGACCAATGATGACACTGTGGATTTCATGGCCAGTATCCATAGTTTTTTGTGGAGCTTTCGGGCTATGTAGCCATGTTCTGGAAGCCATGTTTCTGACGTTTCACCAGCATCTGTGGCTGGCATCTTCAGAGAATGATAGTCTGGAAGCGGATGGAGATATATATCCTGTGTGATCCTGGGAAGGAAGGAGTAATTTGCAAATGTATTGTTCTGTTGCTAATGGCAGTCCTCAGGGTGGGAGGATATGCAAACAAGGATTAATGTCTGCTAACTGGTGCTCATTGTCTGCTGGGAATCCCCTGGACTTAGGCTGTTGCTCATTTGCATAGCTTGAGTCTTGACCTTGCTGTCCTTCAGAACTGGTAGCCAAGCCTTGTTTAATCTCAGGGTTTCCTCTTTCCTGTTGAAATTGTCCAGGTGTTTGTGGATTTCAATGGCCTCCCTGTGCATTCTGACATGGTAGTTGTTGGCATGGTCCAGAATTTAAGTGCTTTCAAACAGCATTTTATGCCCAGGAAAGCTCCACAAAAAACTAATGATGACACTGACAAAATTTCATCAATATGCCATAATAACTTCTGGGTGATAATTATTATTTTACGATACCCCCTCATAAGGCACAATCTGCAGACTTCTACAATATCAGGTATTCAGAGGATCAAGATATGCTGGGGAAAATGTATAACTCTAGATAGTGACTACATAGAGATAAGTTAACAACTACAAATCAAAACAAACTTTCTGTCCATTTTTTAAAAAGTTGATCATTAAAACTTTTGGATGCCCCCTTGTAAGAGATTAATAATCATCCTTTTTCAATAGCCTCACAAAACTTCTATGTCATTACAACCAGTTTGCCTCCTATTGAATTGTTGGGAAGTCACCACTGAAACTAGTAGACATTCTTGGTGAAACAAAATTGCCTGAATTCAGCTTCATGTAAGCATTCCAGGCAGCTCTTAAAAGTGCAGAAAGGAGAGAAGTACCCAGAAAGCTTTGTATCTGGGGTAAAAAAAAAAAAACCCTTCATGATGACAAAAATTAGTAATATGCTTGAGATCAAAGCATTCCAAGCTGATTACAGGTTAAAAGATTTTTAGACCCAACTCTTTTATTCAAACCTGCATCAAAGAACATAGCTTTTATTGTCATAAAGAATTCTGAAATGGCAATTGTGAAGTCCATTTAATGGAAATCCTGCATCTTTATCATATCAAAGGCAAAATGTTGAAAACATTAATATGATGAAAATATGGATGATTTGTCCCAAATGAGTAAGTCCTATAAAGTCAATAACTAGAATATTTTACACTTTAATTCTCTGGCTGTTTTACTGCTTTTTAAAATTCATTTTTTTAACCAAATTTGTAAGGCCACATATTACAACCATTGGAAATGAATTGACTAATTCTACTTGATCATAGTAATCTCATTTGGCCTAACATTAACAGAAACTTCCAGCATAACAGATGTTATGACTTCTGGGGTGAAAAGGGTACTGAACTTGGGTTCATCAAAAGTACTTGCTTATTTGGCAGCATGTTTTAGTTAATTCAAATATATATATTGCAATTAGATCAAGAATTTGTTATTGAAGAACTTTTAATTTTTTTGCTGAGGCTGTCTTGTGCTTTAATACTATCACTAATAATGGCATTTTAAATGGGTAATTATTGTGAAAATTGTAAATATCCTATGTGGTCTGACCTATGTCACCTGTAGCTATTAAAATGTCAGGTGATTATTTTTATTAATTTTATTTACCCAAAACAAAACTCACAGTTATATGTATACATTTACAGGAAGGGACCTTTGAAATCATGTGTGAATTTTAAAAAACTGGATTTCTTGGGTATTTTCTTACATCCTGAAGCTTCCAATGTATTGTAGAGTGTTATATTGCCACAAATACAAAGGAATGTTGTGTTTGCAAAATCAAATGTGTTCCACTCACCAAAGCCAAGAGAAAAATGGTGAAATAAAATTAAAATAAAATTAGGTAAAATAAACAAAATCCAATATATGCTTCTTATATTTTGGGTGACTCTTATCAATTCCAATGTCCTCTCAGATAAATTTGGGAGCAAATTATTAAACCAGAGCACTTCTGCTTTGCTTCACCATGGTTTTCTGGAAAATGGAATAAGGCATTTTTATCCCAATACACTATATTGACTAAGACAAGGGGGAGGAATGAAGTGGGAAACTCCAACGATAAATATCAAGGCCACTGCCAAGACCTGTAGATTCTCCCTCTACAACATTGCTAAAATCCGTCCATTCCTCTCACCCTCCACTGCCAAGACTCTGGTCCAGGCCTTGGTGGTCTCGCGACTAGATTATTGTAACCTTCTTCTGACAGGGCTTCCTCTCTCTCACCTCCATCCTTTAATATCTGTCCAGAACTCAGCTGCATGTATTATCACATCCACTCACCGCTTTGACCATGTTTCTCCTCTTTTATCCTCCCTTCACTGGCTCTCCTTCCCCTTCCACATCCAGTACAAGCTTTTGTTATTGACTTTCAAAGCCCTCTACGGACTGGCCCCTCCTTACTTGTCTGAACTTCTTTCTCCTCACACTCCTTCTCGTATCCTCCGTTCTGGTAGTCAAGGTCTCCTGTCCCAGCCAAGGATTTTGACTGCCCTATCCCGGATTCGTCCCTTTTCACTTGCTGCCCCTCATTCCTGGAACCTTCTTCCCCCACATGTCCACCTCATCACTTCTCTAACCAGATTCAAAATTAAATTAAAGACTATATTGTTTAGGGAAGCATTCCCAGGATTGTGCCATCTGCCCCAGGGTGCCTCCTTATAACTATGTATTAAGAAGCCGTGCTCTCCCTCCAGTCCAATTGCCTTGGTCCTGGCCCCAGAGGGAGAGAAGAACCACTGGACCTCACCCCCTTTCCCATCACCTTCCCCTCTTCCTTTTGTGTTGTCTCTTTTAGACTGTAAGCCTGAGGGAAGGGATCCGTCTAGTTTATGCTTGTATGTACAGCACTGTGTAAATTTACAGCACTATATAAATAATAATAATAATAATAATAATAATAATAATAATTACATTTGTTGGAACATTTTTGTCCCATCCGGTTTGCTTATGTCTTTCTTTGTGTGTGTTGCTGTAGAAATGCAGCCAAACTCTGCTTGTGTGCTCCTTGCTCTCCTCCAGTCACTGAACTGGTATGGGAAGCACACATCAGCAACTGTTAGGTAGGATTCATGCACATAGGGTTTGTTACATGAAGTCGGTACTGCAATATTTCCTTCAACAATGACCTTAAAAGGACATATGCAAGTGTAGCTCCTCGGCGTGGCAGCAGGCGTTTTGGGTGGCCTCCACGGCTGGCCCTAGCAACACCTCCTCCTCCTCCTCAGCAGCAGCGGCGGTGCGGAAGAAGGCCCAGGACCCAGCCTCCACGGCCAAGCCCCAGCCCATCTCCTAGCCCCAGCTGTAGGCAAGAGGCAGGGAGAGGCTATAAAGCCAATCCCCTGCACCACCTCCTCCTCCTCGGCACGGTGGCGGGCATTTTGGGTGGCCTCCACGGCTGGCCCTAGCAACACCTCCTCCTCCTCAGCAGTGGCAGCGGCGCAGAAGAAAGCCCAGGACCCAGCCTCCACGGCCAAGCCCCGGACCACCTCCTAGCCCCAGCTGTAGGCAAGAGGTGGGGAGAGGCTATAAAGCCAATCCCCTGCACCACCTTCTCCTCCTTGGTGTGGCGGCGGGCGTTTTGGGTGGCCTTCACGGCTGGCCCTAGCAACACTTCCTCCTCCTCAGCAGCGGCAGTGGCGCGGAAGAAAGCCCAGGACCCAGCCTCCACGGCCAAGCCCCGGACCATCTTTTGCCAGCCACCTTAAGGCCAAGACTTAGCCCAAGACAAATCCAAGACTTAGACTTGATGAATAGGTCCTATGGTACTCTATCTTTCCAAGGGTGACTGAGGTGGTAAGATCTTGACAGGGCCAAATTAATGAAAGGGCTGATAAAATAAGCAATCTCTCCAAATTAGACATAATAGAAAATACCTTTACATAACATATCAAAATCCAGTAAGGTAAACTAGGAAAGGACATTCTTGTATTTGTACTCTCATGAATTATTACATTATCGATTTTTTTTCCTTTTTGAACAAACTTTCCTACAAAGGAATAGATTCAGAGAGTCTGTTACTCTCTAACTCCTTGGGGTATTTTGATACCTTTGGGGCTCATCCATGGCAGCCTGTTGGATGCCTATGAGCAACCATATCTCTTCCTTTGGTAGCTTCAGTTTGTAACTAGAAGCTCTTTACCTAGAGATTAACTATTGTGAATTGTTGAATGGTATTTTGAGTATTTAGATATGGGTACTTAAAGATATCTGATGAATTTAAAGAATTTTCAAAGAAGGGTAAGGAAAATGACTTATTTTTACAGATTACAGAATTTCCATTGTCAGTCTTGTAAACTCATTTTGTGTTATATACAGAAGCGGATGGCTTCAGGGACGAGAATTCAAATTGCTAAGACACTTGAAAACAGGACAAATAAAAGTGAATCCTCAGACATGTCAGCTAAACATCAAGAAATGACACAAATTCAAATGTTAATGGATGAATTTAAAACGTTCAAGGAGGAAATAAGTCAGGACCCAAAAGAACATAGGAAAGAGGTAAATAATAACATCAATACAGGTCTAGACAAGCTTGAGAAAAACCTAGACACAATAACCAATGAAATAACTAACCTTAAAAAAGAAATGTCTGAATCTAAACACAGGACACAAAATTTAGAAATTAAATTCAATGCTTTGGAAGAAAAACAAAAATTCAGAGAGAACTCATTTCTGCTACAAGAGCTCAGATATAGGGAGAGATGTTTGCATATAAGAGGTATTCCAGAATCACTCGATGGAAATCTCTACAATAAAATACTACCAGGACTAGCAGAACTGTTAGAAATAACAGAAGAATTAATTGAATTTGAAATTGACAAATTGTTCAGAGTTAATTCTAGAGTTGCTAAAGAAAGACACTTCCCAAGAGATGTGGTTCTCTAACAAGAGCAAAAATAAGAGACAAAATAATCCCCCCCCTCAAAAAAAAACTACAATAAGAAATTGCAGATAGAGGGGATAGAAGTAAAAAATTTTAGAGACATTCCACAGACTATTCTGAAAAGAAGACAGGAATATAAAAAATTGACACAATATTTACTTCAAAATAAAATCAAATTTTCCTGGGATAAATTAGAAGGTTTAGTTGTAATTTTTAAACAAAAAAGACACAGGATAGATTCCAAAGATAAAGCAGAAGAATTTTTGACTTTTCTTAAAAAAGAAACAGAAGATATTACAACATAAAAGAAGTGGAAGCATAGATTATTAAACAAGACAAATTATTTAATAAATAAAAGTGGTATTTGCTTTAATTCATTTATTCCTGACTATTTGTTATTTTCTTTCTTATGTCTGAATGTTAGAAAATGGAAAATACAACTACAATTTATTCTTGGAACATCAAAGGATTAAATTCAATATATAAAAGACAAGAAGAACAGCTCTCAAAATTAAAAAATACAATTACAATCTGAAGGTCTACGCCGATGATCTTGTGATTTTTGTTGAAAATCCAATAAATAACATAAAACCACTTCTTTTAAAGCTAGAAAATTTGGTGAATACGCAGGTTTTAAAATAAATAAGCAAAAAACTAACATCATACCAAGAATATGACTACAGAGGAAGAAGAAAGATTGGAAGAGATAAGTCAGTGTAAAACAGTCAAGAAAATAAAATATTTAGGCATTAATACAGATTTATTTAATCAAAATTATAAAACAACTTGGAAAGAAATTTTAAAAATAACTTATAAGGTGGACCAAATTAAACTTGTCAGTCATGGGGAAGGTTGCGGCAATTAAAATGTGTGTGCTGCCTAAGTTTAACTTTTTATTTGCAAATCTTCCTATTTTGATAAATAAAAACTCATTTGGCATTTGGAACAAGAAGATCAAAAAATTATTGTGGGGAGGAAAGAGACCGAGAGTACGATGGAAAATTTTGATAGATCTATGAGAACAAGGGGGTCTCAATTTACCTGACTTAGAGACATACTATCAAGCAAATGTACTCTCAATGTTAGCAGACTGGATCAGATTGAAAGATCATAAATTACTTAATATAGAAGAAGCCAACCTACAATTTGGGCTACATGCATATATCGGGTATTAAAAAAAATTGAATAGATCAGAATTTTGGAAAACATATTTTAAGAAAATCCATACTCACAACTTGGCAAAAAAAAAAAAAAAAAAACAAACCTGTTTTATAGAGGTTTACCAATCTGGCTCTCACCACACGAAGCATTTACAAGAAATCCCCTCCCTAATAATCAATGGCTAAGATATCAAGAAATAATAAAAATAGACAAAAATTCTGGTGAATTAAAAATGAAGAAACTTGAAGAAATACCAAATTTAAATCAAAAGACACACTGGATACTTTTTCATCAACTTAAAAATTTTTTTTCAAGAGGATCAAAGACAAGAGGGTGTATATATAGAGGGAAACGAATTAGATAAAATATTAACGGAAGAAAAACCAAAACAAATATCAAGACTATACAAAATACTTAAAAGGAAATTAGAGAATGAGGTAGTTAAAGAAAACATGCTAAGTTAGGCAAAAGATCTTAAGAGAACAACTGAATTGGAGAGCTGGCAATGTGCCAGAAATATAACTTATAAATACATCAAAAATCAAAATATCAGAGAAAATCTTCATAAAATGGAATATCGTTGGCATCTGACACCGATTAAATTACATAAAATTTATAAAACGCATGGTACAAATTGTTGGAGATACCAAAAAGATCAAGGCAATTGGATACATATGTGGTGGACCTGCCCACAAATTACAAACTTCTGGAACGAGATTCACAATTTTATAAAGCTAGCGGTTAAGATTGACATAGAACTGACCCCTGAAATTTTTTCTACTGAATATGATTAATACATCTAAAATACAAACAAAAAGTAAACATCAAAAAATATCTTATATATGATTTCAGTAGCAAGAATATTAATAGCAAAAAAATGGAAACAAGCAGAACCCCCAAAACTAGAAGAATGGCTTATAGACATGATAGAGATTATGGAAATAGAAAAATTTGCAAATCAAATATATGATTCTGAACTTGATAAGGATTGGGAAGCTTTCTTAACAACTACTGGAAATTATTTAAAATATAAAATTACCACACTGTCAGATATTACAACTGAATGGCTATAAAGACTTCAAGGAATGGTAAGGTTATAATAATATTGAAAATGGAAGCAGTCGATAATGGATTTGTTTTTCTAAAGATATACAGAAGTTAATATGGTCTTTTACCTTCATCTGAATATATAACAACACAAACATGACCCAACAAGAAGATTTATAAAGTCAAATAGAATTTTAGTAGAAAAAAAAATAAAAAATAAAACATGGTTGGAGAGACGAAAATGCTCAAAAGACGAGGAAAATGAAAATAAGTTGCTTGTTGTATGTTATATACGAATTGATATTAGATGTTATAAGCACTTGATAATTAGGTATGGTATACTGTGCTTTTTTCTCTTTTCTTTTTTTCTTCTTTCCTTTCTTCTTTTTTCTTTCTTTCCTTTCTACCTATTTATTATATGATCTAAGACTGTAAATTGTATACTCAGTAAGTAATGTGATTTCGTGTTTTGTCTTTGTAATTTTTTATATGTTTAATAAAAAAAGGACATATACAGGTGTAACAGGGGTTCATGTCTACATATTTTCATTTAAATCACTGTGACATGGAGGATGTAATAAAATGTCCCATTCTAGTCCATGAAAGTTTATTTGAGCACCATAGAAAACATTATGGGGGATATCCAAAAGTAGGTTGCATACAAAAGCGGGTGATATCCAAAAACATATATTTGACAGAACAGCAGTGTGGCGTTTTGTGTGTGTGTGTGTGTGTGAAATCTTCCTTTTCTTTTCAGCCCCCCCCCCCCCAAAAAAAATCCCTATTAGAGATGAATGAGGAACCCTCTAGTGTCAGCTTTCAAGTAATTTTGAGTGCTGTATGGGAAAGGGGAATGGATCAAATTCCTGAGATATGTGCCAGTTTGTCCATGATGGTGCTCTGTTCTGTCATAGTAGTCATTCTGGTGTCTCCTCATGTATCTGCAAGATCTCTGATTTACTTACAGATGTTTACTTTTTCTTTTCTATTGCCTTTCAGCACTCCTTATTGAACAAAATATAATAAGTACCTATTTCACCAGAGAGAGCCTTTTTTTTCTAAGAAGAGATAATAATAATAATAATAATAATAATAATAATAATAATAATTTTATTTATAGCCCGCTCCTCTGTCATCAATCGGAGCGGGTTACAATAATTAAAAGACGTCAAGATAAAACAATCCCAATAACCCATAACCCCACCTCCCACCCCTTAAAAATAAATTAAACCAATATCAGATTAAAATCCAAAAAATAAAAAATAAAAATAAAATTGCATACATACAACATAGAACATAGAACATAACAAGCAGCTAGTCAATTCTATAGACACTGTAGATGTAAACTTCCTAGGTAAAGTGATGGGAACTTGTAGGAGCGCACGTCCCAATGTCGTAAGCAAGTGACAGGACCAGGAGTTAAGATGTTTCAGGGAAGGCCTGCCGGAAGAGATGCGTCTTTAAGGCTTTTTTAAAGCTATCCAGGGATGTAATAAGACGCATCTCATCCGGCAGGTCATTCCATAGCCTGGGAGCGGCAACAGAGAAAGTCCCCCGGGAGGTCCGCAACAGCCTCGTTTTCACAGGCTGTAATAAATTTCTCCCGGAGGACCGGAGTGTGCGGGGGGGATTGTACGGGGAGAGGCGGTCCCTAAGATAAGATGGACCCGAGCCCTGTAGGGCTTTAAAGGTTAAGACCAACACCTTGTACTGCACCCGGAAACTAATGGGTAGCCAGTGGAGGGACTTAAGCACTGGTGTTATGTGCTCGCACCTCGCTGTACCAGTAATAAGCCTGGCTGCCATGTTTTGGACTAGTTGAAGTTTCCGAGTTAGGCACAAGGGTAGCCCCAAGTAGAGCGCATTGCAGAAATCCAATCATGAGGTTACCAAAGCGTGTACCACAGACTCTAGGTCCTTCTGATCCAGGAAAGGGCGCAGCTGGCGTATCAGCCGAAGCTGATAACAAGCACTCCTGACCGTCGCATTCACCTGACTAGTCATGTGAAGCGACGAGTCTAGGAGTACCCCCAGACTGCGAACAGGGTCCGTCGAGGAGAGTGTGACTCCATCTAGGACCGGAAGATGTATTCCCAGACCTGGCTTTGGTCCTGTGACTGTGAGTACCTCCGTTTTGTCTGGATTGAGCTTCAATCTGTTTTCCCTCATCCAATCCATTACTGCCGCAAGACAGTCATTAAGAGGGGAGACGCCATCTGAAGTCTGAGCCGATGATCTTGTCATGGAGAGGTATATCTGAGTGTCATCAGCATACTGAAGACACTGAGCTCCATGCCTCCGAATGATCTCACCCAGCGGCTTCATATAAATATTGAACAGCATCGGGGACAGGATGGCACCCTGAGGGACACCACAATTAAGCTCAATCTTAGAAGAGCAGCTGTCCCCGAGCCTCACCCTTTGGGATCTGCCGGAGAGAAAGGACTAGAACCACCGGAGTGCGGTGCCTCCGATCCCCAACTCCCTTAGCAGGTCCAAAAGGATGGAGTGATCAATAGTGTCAAAAGCCGCTAAGAGATCCAAGAGCACGAGCAGGGTCACACTACCCCTGTCGATGCTCAAGCGGAGGTCATCGGTCAGAGCAACCATAGCAGTCTCAACTGTTGTCCTGTCCTGAAGCCAGTTTGAAATGGATAAGTATTTAAGAGTCTGGGAGTTTTTAAAATAACATTTACAGTGCAATCCTTGGCATGTGTAATCATAAATTAAATTCTGCTGAGCTCATTGGGATTCCTTCCCAGGTAAATAGAAGAAAATTGCCACTTTGGGATGGGAACCAATGCATACTTACTTGGAAGTAGTCCCTTCTGAACACAGTGTGGCCAAGGGTAATGCTACTGGGAAAGGGGGCAAAATGAAGACATCCACTGTCTGCATTGACATCCTTTCATTTTGTTTAACCTGTAGGAAAACTGGTGTTGCATTTGGACTAAATCAAAATTCAAGCTTTACTTGGCTTGAGCCCATTTCTCCTTTAACCTTTTCTCTCCCCCCCCCTTTTTTTTGCTCATTCTCACTATCAGAGCCAGGGGCAGAGGTATAGTATGGGAGGGTATTGCCTCCCTCAAGTAAGAATTGTGCCCTCTCAAATGACATTTTTCTTGATATTTCCAGTATTGCAGAGACTGGGGCACTGAAAATTGTTCACATCTGGGTATCTTACATTTTGCTGCATTCACATTTCCTTGGTCTCTTTGCTCACTCCACTTCTTTTGGATACTAAACTGTATTTTTAAATGTCTTCCTGCAGTTTAAAGTTTCTATGATGCAAACAAAGTTGGAGATTGAAGGAAATTTTCATGGAGGAAGAATTCATATGGAGGGGAGGCAATGCCCTGATTTTGTCTCTCCACCCACCATAACTTCACCCCAGCTTCTGACTAGCATGCATAGAAATGTACTGTTGAGGGACAGGAACATAATGCGGCTACATTTCTTGTGTAAGGGGGGGGGGGTTTGTCCAAAATACTTAATAAATTTTTTTTCTCCCTGAATGGCCAATTTCACCTTCCATACACCAATAAAGATATGCAGCACTACTGAAAGATGATGTTTTTCTTCAAGTTTTAATTTAAATAGCACGCTGGTTAAGCAACTATTTTAGTGAACATTTACTGTTTATGGGTGCAGGAGAAGTATGACAGACAGTGGATTTGCAGAGGCAAGATTTTAAAGTACCTGAATACATTTGTTACAATAAATAACTTTTAAATGTGAGTGCTTAAAAAATCCTTCCAGGTTTTGTGACAAGACTTAATCTATCTCCGGACTAAGGATGATCAAAACACGCATGGGTTTTGAAGTCAACCCTGTTGCCCTTTATAATAAGAGGAAATGTATTTGCCTTCTTAAAAATGGAAAGCTAAATAGACTTGACTTCAGCAGTGAAAGCATTTCTTTTTTCCTTCAATAATCCATTCGTTTTAGAGTTTAACATGTCTTATTTTTTAAAATGCAAAGCATAAAATAGGGTGGTGGAATGTAAATTAATGAATATATTTATGACAAGATCTTTGAACACTGCTTATAAGCTTGCTGTCAGAATTAGTAATGCTGAAACCATATCGTATTAGTGTGGCAGAATTGCTGTTTTGCTTGGTGTAAGCACACAGACGTAATCAGCCTAAGTCTAGAGAAGTTAGCAACACTACCATCTAGCAGCACCACCTAGATACTGACATATAAAATCTCATTCCTCAGCTCTTGAATTTCAAAATGCAGTATTTACCTGAAAGCAATTTACCTGTATCTGGTTACCTGGAAGACAAAAATAAAAAATGAGTTACAATGGATTAAATCCAACATGGGACTAGTTGGAGTTGTTTAGTGAAACAGGACTTTCTTTCACTTCTCCAATCCCACCCCAACCTTCTGTGTCACCCAAAAATCTGCTCAAGAGGCAGACCTCATGAGAGTCCCGTTTCAGTGAATGGGGAGTCATTCCAAAAGTGCAATGACACCACTGGATTCAGCTCATGTACATGATCTGATTTGTCACTCAATGTAACACCAATGAGTCCACTTTAGCTACCCTCAGTGAATGGGGTATGGAAGTCATAGTATGTGGGTGCATCAAATTATTGTGGGTGCATCAAAATTTCTGCTCACTCATCAGGATTGTGCTTTAAAACCCTCCAGATCAGGATAAGGAAAAGACTCTTTTTACTCCCCTTTTCATAAATCAAGCACATGCTGTAATAGGTTTACTGAAATGTTTTATAGCACTAAGACACTGTAGAAATGCTTCTGCTGAGAAGGCTGAAAAGGAATATGATTTTCTATATTCCTTTCATGATGCAGCTCTGTGGGTTGTGCTAGTCTCTGAAAAAACTAGATCCACAATACCCTCATAAAATCTCTCACTTTAATGCCAGCTATTTCTGTTTTTGATTGATATGAGAATGCTAACTATTTATTAAATTTGACACTTCCTGTCACACATAAGACTATTGATCACAAGAGCAAACAGTGTCCACTGACGTTTCATCCATTGAGCAAGAATGATGTGTTAGGGAAATGTATGAAAGTGGCCGCTGCATACTTTAAGAATTTTGAGGGAAGTTGCCAGAAGCAGCTGTTAATACCTGTTAAAGGGTTCTGAAAGAACTCTGAATTATTTAGAATAATCCAGAACATTGTTCAAAGTCTACTTTAGTTCATGAGTTCATGTTATGAAAAATCAAATGCTAGGCTGTATTATCCTGCCAAAAAAAAAGGAGGGGGGATGTTTGCTCTTGCTAGTGAGATTTCAAACAATTCTAATCCTGCTCCTCAAATAATCTTCTTTTAATAGTGGATTAACTATTTGGGTCTGTGGGTATGTCAAACTGTGTTACATCCAATCAATTTTCATTAGAAACAATGAATTTGTTCATATTTCTTCCTATGAAGATGGTTAGGGCAATACTATCATTTAAATCAGAATATTCCAGAGTCATCTCTGCTACTAAGCCAAAGAGCCAGTGTTGTCAGAAACTACTCTGTGATCATGTGACCAACATGATTGCACAGAATGCTTTTTACCTTCCCACCAGAGTGGTAGCTATTTATCTACTTGCATTTGCATGCTTTCGAACTACTAGGTTGGCAGAAGCTGAGACTAGTGATGGTAGTTCACCCCATCATGCAGCACCTTGAACTGCCAATCTGCTGATCTTGCAATCTACAGAGTTAGCGTCTTAACCACTTGAGCCACCACATCCTTTAAAGATTGTATGATAATGCTCCAAATCCAAATGAATGTTTGTGTTTGCAAAATCAAATGTGTTCCATTCACCAAAGCCAGAAAAACACAATGAAATAAAATTAAAATGACATAACCTAAGGCCTTTTGAGTTACTGCCAGCAGTGTGGAAGTGCGAAAGGATCAGCACTCTTTTTCCATTCACTTTCTTCTATTTTTGTTGTTCTTGCTATTAAAATGATCTCTCACCGATTTCAAGCATGGTCCTAGCTATGACATAACTTCTTCCTAGGTTGGGGGCATGGCAAATATAGAAAGAATATTTGAAAAAAATGGTTAAAAATGTGGCATATGTCACATTAGACTCAGGATAAGCAAGTGGAAGTGCTTCTAATATTGTAGTGTATGTGATTAGGTTCTGTTATGATATTTCCTAAGCAGATGTGAGGGCAGAGATGGCATCTGGGTTTGTGACAAGGTCTTGTACCCATCTCCCTATCTGAACTATGTGTCCTCCTATAGGTAAGTAACAGTTTGAAATTGGGAAGCTGTCTATAGGCAAATAAAGGCCTCCCACCAAGATTCTTTGAGAGGGTGGCATTATTGGTTGTAGTTCAGTGAAGTTATGTCTGAATAGTCTCAAGAACTTGTCAGATAAACTTTAAAACCGGATCAAGCATCCTGGGCTGCAGCTGGGACACAGGATGGAGGCGAGGATTATCACATTCTGCATCGCTGCTTAATCACTGCTCACCATTAGCCCAGGTCCCAGCTGTGCTCTGCCAGCTCTTTTTCAAAGCCAGAAAGCTTGTTGCTTCAAAAAAGTGCTAGTGGAGCTTGGCTGGGATCTGGCTGGGACTGGGATTGATAGCGGGTGGTGATTAGGTGGTGATTAAGCATGTGATAATCCCTGCCTCTATCCCATGTCCCACCTCCAGCCTGGGACACTTGATCCAGTTTTAAAGTTCATCTGCTAAGCTCCTCACCTGGGAGCTGTATGCAACCACTAAGTGGGTTCTGTATTTACTCTCTTCTGTCTTTCTCTGTAATAGATTGTTCTTGGGTATAAAATTTGTTTCTTTACTTCATACGGTGGGTAGCTTGAGGAATGCTTGTTGTAATTTCATCAATTTAGTGTCCCTGTCCTGTGGATCTGAGCAGATGCAATTGTATTGGAGGGCTTGGCTGGACACAGTGGATTTGGCAATGTGTTCAGAATGGAAACAGAAGGCATGTAAGTATGTGTGACAGTCAGTGGTGCTCAGGTATCTGTCATGTAGCTGCACATTGCTGTCCAGAAAAGTGGACTTGCTCTGTAGATATTCCCAAACTGAAACTAATGGTGAAGTGGAAGCTGTTGAAATTCTGGTGGAATATCCTGAGTGAGTCCTCTCCATAATCAAAATTATGATGAAGGTGTAGGGCTGAACTCACCTTTCCTGTCTCATAGAAGTGGAATGGGCAGATCCCTTCCACAATGAACAGAAGGGTGAGCCACTGCAGAAGTCCTGCTTCAAGCTGTTGGTAGCTGTGGCTTTAGTCAGACAGGTCCAATGCCTCCAGCTGTTTGATAGCCCCTGTGCAAAGCTGGATGTGTACAAAAGTAAACAGTAAACAAACCACATTACCTTGCAGTTTGTGGTTTTGACAGTAGCAAGTTTGCATGGTATAGTATTGTTATAGCATTGGCTTAGAAATGGCCATTTTAAATGGTGCCCAGTCAAACTGTGTTTTGTTTTGTATATGAATTGTCAAGTGAAGAAAAGACTGCTGAATAGGGAAACAGGCAAGCAAGAAATGTCAGTCATGAGTACTGCCATTTCAGACAGCTGCAGTTCATGACAAAGACATCCTTTTTTTGTGTATTCTACTTCTAGAATGGAATAAAAAAACTAGTAATAAAGATGCCAGAGGTGGTGGAAGGAAAAAGGCCTAAGGATCCACAATCAACCCCATTGTCATCTCTTTTATATACTGTTAATGGAGGCATTTTCCAAACTGACATCTCTTGACTACCTGTCTCTTTCAGGTTCCAAGGACAGACTTTGCTTCACCTTTCTTAAAGGCACTATTTGCTTATTACAACGGAAGGTGCAAAAAAGGTGGAAAATAACTAGTAACCTTATTGGAGGTTTATTGCTATTGGCTGTAGCAAGGGCTATTTATCTGAACTGACCTGAGCTGATTTATTACAAGGTACGCTCAGTGCTTGAGGAAAAAAGCTAGTTCTGCAGAAGTTGCACTCCAGTCAGTGTTTAATGTCTCCTTCACACACTAGCAGCAATTTTAGCCTGTCTCTTGACATTTGTATTGATTTGCAACTGAAGTGAAATCTGCAATATTAGTATTGTCACTACCCTTGACTTGACTTAGCCCTTATTCTCACTGTAGGTTTTGTTGCCGATGGAGGCAGTTCTAGTAATTCTCAAGTGTGCACTTGTGTGTATGAATGTGCAATATTAATCAGGTAATCAGAGATATAAGACATGATCAAGCAAAAAAAAGGGGGGACTCAAATGGGATTCTTAAGTACATGCTTCAATTTCTTACATTGAAACAATATAATGAATCACTCTGATTCTGGCCTGCGTCACTTCCTTCATGTCCATTTCAATTTATTTCCACAGTAATAAGAAACTGTAAAAAATTACAACAAAGTTATATTTAAGTCAGAGCTCAGAAATAATGACCTCAGCTGTAACATTATTTTGCAGTGGGGTTAATAAGGACATAACAGTGTTCCTTTTGCAAATAAAGCAAAGAATGGTAATGTGATTATCCTTTTCCAGTAGTAAAAATTACCTATGGGCAGCTAAAAATGCTTTCTTGGATCTTCTTAGGATTTTCCACCAAAAAGTATTAACCATTTTCAGTTTTAGATGACTTTTTAAAAAAGGAACACTAAAAAGAAATCAATAACACAAGTTTTTGAACCATTTTGCAATATGAATTTGATCTCTGGGGGCATTCCTACTAAATTACATAAAATGTACCATCCCAAGCTCTGGTTTAAATGCATTGGTTTACTGGCTCTTGAAACATTTTCCCCCAAAATACATATTTCTCAACATATTTTGATCACACTTATTTTTAAAACCGAGAACAGTGTCCTAACATTCAAGATGCACAATAAAAAATTAACACTGAAGTTCCAACTCTTTTTCCTTATGATGCATAAGGAGGTATTCAGTATCTCCTTATCCAACAATTTTGTCAGGCTGCAGAGTGGCTGTTGGACAGTGGCCAGGGGAGCTTCACCCTCTCTCTTTGTTGACCTTCCTTCACCTTCAGTAACCCAGACCTTCGCATATGTCTGCCTCACCAGCTTCGTACAGGATTTCAGGCTCTGAAAAATCATTTGATCCTTTGGGCTTATTAGAAAGTCTGAGGACAAGGCTGTCTACAGGCTATCCAATAGGAGTATGAGGACACATTTGCCCATCCAGTCATTTGGGCCTACAACTCCTTTACCATTGCTCATACTGACTGGGGTTTCCCAGAGTTGAATTCCAAAATGAACATGCAAGGGTGTCCCACTTAGATGCTCTCATTGGATGTTCATTATCTTTATATCTCAATGGAGTTTATCAGATGACAGAAATTGGAAGCATAATCCAATGGCAGTCTGAACGCAATCATGGGGTTTCACATTATTGTGTGAAAGACTACCACATGCATTTTCAGGCAATGGGAAGTCCTTCCGAACGCAATTGTGGGGTTTCATGTTATTGCATGAGAAACTATCACATGCAATTTTGGGCAATGGAAATTCATTCCAAATGTGATACAGCATCAACACGCAATCACGTAAATTGAGAGAAATTCCTCCCATGTGATAAACTCCAATGACATAAATAGCACATCCCTGTTCTTCTCAGGACCAGCAGGTTAGATCACTTTGGAGATGCTAATGCTGATTAACTTTATTTACACCATGCCTTTTCTCCACAACCATGCCTTTTCTCTTTCTTCACAATATACAGTATCATTCCTCAGCTACCTGCATTATTTAATTTAATGACATCCTGTGCATCCTACAGCATAGAGAGCAGAGGACAGTTTTTATTGCTTTTGTTAACTGCAAAATAAATAGTGAGCCTCTCATGCCTTGTTACTGGAATTTCCGATTCAAAAGCTTGACATTTAAGCTTAAATATTTATTCATATTTGAAACAGCATGATTGCATAATAGCATGAAATCCATGAAAATACAGAGGATAATAGTGTAGTGTGATGCTTTGATTAGCTCTGTGCCAACCTGAGAACTAGGAAATGCCAATTTCCATTGGCTGTACTGTGCTGAACCATATATTTAGGCAGAGATATGTGTGTGGTGCCCTGTGGTGGTGGTGGAGAAAGGCAATCAGGATTAAAGTAAACCACCAGCATCAAGAGGATTTGAAAAGAAAGAAAAGCAAAAGGGAATAGGTGGAGGGAAGCGGGTGGGAATGACAAAGAACAAAGTGAAAAGAAATAGAAAAAATATTCTGTATGCTTATTGACTGACTATGTATGACTGTAGGGTGTGGAAGCTAGCCAGGCAACACTGAACTAAGTCTCTTCAGAATATACTCATATTATATTTTTATTTTTAAAGTCAGACAGAAGGTTGGAATGAATGTTGATCTCTCTTTATTTGCCATCCATTTGACCCATGCTTGTCTTTTATGGACCAGAAATTGCTTTAAAATAAATCCAGAAGTAGTAGCATTTAAGACAGCACAGCATGAAATGAGTCTAAAATTTACGCTAAGGATGCTGCAGAACAGAGGCTCATTCAGAGTGAGGCTTAGAATATTATTCAGATATCTAGGGATTTCTTCACTGCTTCCCAACTGATGTTTTTACAGGATGGTTTGTAATGGGACACAGGAACAAGTATGATATATTAGTGGTGAAGGGTATTCATTTGTGTTCCTAAATGCCATTTTTTCGGTTACATGTAAGCTGGAATCAGGAATCGATCTGGGCTTTGCTTTCATGTATATCAAAAGTCTGCAGTGGTGCAATCTCCTACCTTTTCCTCTGAAGCAATATATGTGCCTGCCCAGACCATAAGATATTTGTCAGAGGCCCTTTGCTGATAGTCCCTCCCAAATGAAGTAAGGCAGTTGTTTACAAGGTGGAAAGGCCTTTTTGGTAGTGTCACCAACATTCTGGAAAACACCCTCCCTCAAAGAATCATTGGACACCATAATTATAGTAAATCTGATGTCAGGTGAAGACTTTTTTGTATTCACTCAGGTATCTTAAATCACTTATGCCCTTCAGCTTGGCCCTCTTTAGTCAAGGTCTGTATTATAGCTGTTCTTCTAGTTGTAAGGATGTGCATTACAGTATATACTTGTGTATAAGTCAAGAGCAGGCTTTGGGGCCAAATTTATGGATTTTGATATGATCTGTGGATAATTTGAGGGAAAAACTTAGGGGAAATGTAACAAAATGTCATAACATGGTACCTTTGGTGATACTTATCACATGACATCACCTCCAGTCCATAGCTGCTGTGTATGCCAAGTGTGATTAGGGCATCCTTTTTCACTGACAGGAGAAAACCATCAGTAGTTTCCAATTGCACATCAATGCCAGAATTCCTTCTATGCAAAATGTCACTGTCACCGTGTTGGAATTTGTCTTTCTTTAGATTCATTAGAAACTCAGGAAAGCAGGAGAGATTGTTTAATCTCACCAGTAGAAAAAACACAGAGGAATACAGGTGAGCAGTTAAAACTAGACCCACTTTATCTCCCAGCTCCAAATTAAGACAAAGTCTCTTAGAGTGAAAATAAGTTTACTTACAAAATCAAGTGTATGAAGAAATCAATTTCTCCTGCTTTCCTGAGTTTCTATTAAATCTCAAGAAAGACAAATTCCAACACGGTGGCAGTGACATTTTGCATAGAAGAAATTCTGAGACTAATATGAAATTGGAAATTATTGATGGCTTTCTCCTGTCAGTGAAAAAGGATGCCCTAACCACACTAGGCATACACAGCAGCTCATGTTTCAAAGAAGATGAGCTAGAAAAGTAGACTATTAGGCTTTCTAGATTGGCATGAAGTTGCCTTTTCCTTAATGCTTAGCAGCTGCACCACAGCCTTTAGATGGAGCTGCGCTGTTCCGCAGTTTTTAAAAAAGAAGCTGGTAAAACCAGCACCTTTTAAAAGGCGCTTCTTCTCCCCTAAAACGCAAAAAAAAAAAAAAAAAAAAAAGCGTTTTCATGGCACACTTTCCCTTTTTCTCATCTAAAGGCTAGACTTTCATGCAGCCATGAACACACTTCTTTTTGCCAATCTAGAATAGTCTTCTATGCTTCTGGAGAAAGTTTCCTTTCGCATGCAACGGAAGGCATGTTCTCCAGACAAGAACAAAGGAGAGAGTGGAAAAGCAATTCTCTCTGGGGCAAAAGATGAAGTGTGCACTTAGTAAACAGGAAATGAAGAGGTGCTGTTTAGTAAGCAATAAAGCTACCATAGACATGAAATCACATTTCTTGAAGGGCTCAGCATGCAAAGTTGCTATATCACAACATGCAGCAGTTTCAATATTGGCAGTCATGTGGTATCACAATGTCCTTCTCTCTACCCTTACCCCCTACTCCTAGCTATTCCCAAGCAGCCTGATTCATCTCAAATCATGTTACCAGAACTGTAGAACTGCATTAAAAAATTTTAAAAATGCCACAAGCTGCGACTTACCACCTTGCCATCTTGGCTACACCCCCAATAGAAACTTGGAATGAAATGAGTATATGGAATGACTTTGCACTTTGTTTTATGAAATAAATTTTACAATAATTTTTTTTTAAATGAAATAATGTGGAATGAAATGAAAGCCATGGTAGATATGGCACAGGGCAAGGAGGCCCAGTCAAAGGGGAATCAGGAAAGAATGTGATGGCAGCAGCCCCAGTCACATGACTGCAAAGACATGTGATAATGGGTGCTCACAAAACTGATCTATTTGTGTTTTCACAAATAATTGGGGTGAAAATAAGGCTCATGTAATAAAGTTGTTGGTTTCATGATGTCTTGTCTGTTCAGTCTACCAAAGGGGGGTGGGGGGAGGACCTGAAAGAGAAGGTTTTATTGGTTACCCTCTCATTTGAATTGCTTTAACTACCTAACCTTTTTGTAGCCTATGCTCTGGATCAGTACAACGAGGATGCAAAAGTCAATTGCCTTAAAAAAAAAGTTAATTAACTTGCAAGGCTGCTGTAATGCCATTAATTTGACTTATCTTCAGAAACAATAACGGAAGGGAATTCCTGTCTCCAGCATGTTCCCTCTTCTAAGAAATGCTAATAAAGGGATCTTTTTGAACTGCCTGTATACACAGAGACACATGAAAAGGCCTGATCCCAAAAAGGGGGCATGTGGGCTGGTGGGGGAGGGGAAGTGTGTTTAATATATAAGTAGTCAATTCCTGAGACAGTCTTAATTAATGATAGTAATTCAGCTTTTCCAGAGAGGGGAAAGGTTGCATATCTTTTAAAACTCGTGGTCTGATAGGAATCTGATAGCTTGGCTTTTTATAAGTAAAGAAAGCCAGCAATGTTGCAACCTTTGAAAGAGTTAAAGGATTCCAATTAGCTTGCGGGTCATGTATCACACTTGAAGTGTCTAAGCTTAACGACACACTTCATTGAACTCCATCTAGCAGGCTTCATGCTTATGAAGGTGTTCCTCTTGATTGCTTTTCATCTGGGCTACAAAACGATTTGGTTGGAGGCTGACATTGATTAAGTGCAAGAGAATCGTGTTTTACTGTGACAGCTGCTAGGCCTCTGTCAACAAATCAATGGAATTTTTTTTGTCTTCTTAACTCTACCATTAGCATCCTGCTGCTACCAGAGATGAAAAACATCTCTATAGCTGCCTTTGTGATTGACCACTTTCTGATTTGCCACTCACATAAATGTTTCTGTGAAGGATGAGCCTTAACCTTGTACTTAAGAGCATTGGATTCTTCAGAATATATAGAGCACAGAAGGGCAAGGCATTTTGCTTGTTACGAGAATTAAAAACCACTTAGCTCAAGAAAGGCTGTGTCTCTGTGTAACAACAGGAGGATTATGGCCCTATCAATGCAGAGGTAGACCACTAGTTTTAGAACTGAGTCTGGTGCTTATTTATTCTAAGATGACAAGGACTGACACTTTTCAAGGCAGTCTGGAAGTCATAGTCATAGAGAAATGGAAGCAGATGAACATGAAATAATCTGTACATGCTGAGGGCTGATTTTTCCTTTATGATTAAAACCTAGAAAAGTTTTTTATTTTTATTTACAGCTCTCAAAATCCTGAAAAACAGCATGGTTAGTGACAAAGCTGGCTGGAGGTATTCTGGAATTAGCATCCAAAAAAGTAAGTTTTCAAAATTCACATGTTCTGTGGTAGTTGAGACTGAGCTAAAATGATAAATTTGTTGAAATTTTATTTTATTATATTTATTTTATTTATGCTGTTAGATGACTTCCTTGCTTTTGTTTCCTACCTGAAATCAAGATTAATTTCATTCTTGGTTTTATCAAGGAGTAATGTCAATAAAACACGTCATTCTGCCCAGATTTCCTTACACTCAGATAGACTTAATACAATTGTTACAACTGAAGTGAGTCATGATTAACTCAAATCCCATTTTGTAGGGACTACTTTATATATGAGAAAATCTGGAACCAATTCAGTGTTAAGCATTTTACTTCTGTGACATTCTTCTGCTTATGTAATTTTTCCAGACAAAGCAAATTAAGTCGAATGGACATTAATTTGGATATTAAACAGTATTTTAGGCTTTTCCAGGACTTTGGCCAACAAAGTTTGCTCATAGTATTTTGCGGAGCTTTCAGGCTATGTGGCCATGTTCTAGAAGAGTTTCTTTCTGACATTTCGCCAGCATCTGTGGCTGGCATCTTCAGCCATCTTGGCCAATGGTCTGGGATTCTGGGAGCTGAAGTCCCAAACACCTGGAGGGCCAGAGTTTGGACATCACTGATCTAGAAGGTTCTTTACTAACTGCCATCTGCTTGGCTGGTTGCCCTACACCGCTAGTGATGTCTCACTCCTCATATCTTGCAGTACCCCCTCCCATAGGGAAAAAGGCCCTGATAAATGGAGGGACTCCCATTTATCACAGCTTGCCTGATGCCCTCCCTACTCTCCACCAACAAGACAAAAGGCCATGTTTGGGGAACTACAGCTGAGAAAAGGTTTATGACTGACTGGACAGGAGACTATCATCACTACATCCCATTGCTATATCTCCTGATGTAGGATTGTGGCCAATAATTCTCTGCGCTTTCATGACACATGATGGTTGAGCCTAACCTAGGGCACATTTACAGTGCAGAAATAACACAGTTTGCACCACTTTAAGTGCTGTAGTTTCATCTATGGAGCCCTGGTATTTGTAGTTTTAAAATTTCTTTAGGCTTCTCTGCCAATGAGTGCTGGTGCCTTACAAAACTACAAAGCCCAGGGATCTGTAGAATGTTGGTGGTGTCAAGCTGCATTATTTCTACACTGTAGATGTTCCCTTAGTTTCTCAATTCTGTTTTATATAAAGATTTTGTTTTACATAAAGTCTTCATTAATTCTTTCAAAACAGATTTCTTGTTGACTTTGTCACTGAAATGCACCTTGGATTTTTTTAGGAACTATTCCCCATGCCTATAATTAAAAGATATTCCACTGTATATGAAATTTTCTGTTGTGGTTTTCATCAACCATCAGATTTCAAGCAAATCCCAATTGTCCCCTATCTAAACTAACCATTAGCACTTCAAATAATTCTTGCTCAGAGAAGCATGTAGTATATACCCTTCATGGTGACTTGATTGCAGGCTGTTTTCAAAAAATACGCGTTTTAACCAAGTTTTAGTTCTTTCATCAGATAGATTTAGGATTGTCTAGCAATTCTTGGTCTAGTCTTTTTAAAAGAAAGCTCTTGTGAATATGGAAACATGAATTTAAAGCTGTATTATTTGTTTATTAAGTTTATATCTCCTTCCAAGACGTTTTATACAGGTGGCACAGGATTCCTTCTATATCTCATTTTGTTCTCACAACAATCATATAAGGAAGGTTGAGTTCAGACCAAAATGTGAAATGGTTATTTTTGGATTGGCTGCCTGAGAGACTAGGAGTTATAGTCCAGAAAAGTATGTTTTCCAAGTTGGTGACAGACCCAGCTTGCTTTTTGAATGTGTAGAGACCATATCCCAAACTCTTCCTCTTCATACCACTTACATTATATAAGCAGTTAGATATTTATCTACAGTTCTTGATTCACTGGCCACTTTTGTGAAAGCGAGGTTATACAGCAGGGATGTAATAGCAAGATCTTCTGAACTGTAATACAGATGTGCTGCTGTTTTCACTGAAATGTGCAGGAGCTGCACCCACATAGCATCAAATTGCAAGGAAGAGATCCTGCTTACATGGAGCTCTGTGGTTTGGAGCCCAGTATCATGTACTAGAGGAGGGGTTGTAAGACTGAAGATCCTATTTTCCCTCAAAAACACCTATGTCTAATAATTAAAAAAGATTTCCTTTATTTTCTTTTGCTCTGTAACTAACTCCTCTCCTACTTTAATATTCAAAATCGATTTTTTTTCTCTTTCCTTCTTTAATCTATATGATAATCATTTCCCCGTTTTGTTTGCATTTTCAAAATAGTACTGTTTGGCATATTTCATTTTTTTTCAATTTCTTCTGTCAAACACATTGAAATTTGTTTCTGCAAAATTTGTATTTCTTTAGTAACTTCAATGTCTTTAGGATTCTCCTTTAATTTCTTTTCTTTTTCTTTAATTTTCTGAGCAATTTCCTCTATTCTTGCATTTCTTTTCTTTTTCCATATTATATTTTCTTGGATAAAGAAGCCTCTCATTACAGCCTTACTAGCTTCCCAGACTGTGACATAATCAATCCCTTTCCCCCAGATTTTCTTGAAAATAATTTTCTAATGTCTTTTTAGCCTTTTCTATTATGTCCTCCCTTTTTAATAAATTTTCGTTTAGTCACCAAGAGAGGTTTCTTTGTCTGTTTTTAAGAGTCATTTGAATAGGATTATGATCTGATAAAATCTTTGGAAGGGAGTTCATTTCAATTACATTTTTACCCATTTTTTAGAAATAAAACACATGTCTAATCTTGAATAGGATTTATGCCTATTAGAATAAAAAGTGAAGTCTTTTTCCCCGCCATGTTTCGCTCTCCAAACATCTGTTATTTCTAGATTATCAATCATATTATGAAAACTTATTGGTAATTTTCCTTGTTTTTTCTTTACCATTTTCTCTGATCTTCTATCTATTTGTGGTTCTACAACCCCATTCCAGTCTCCCATCATTTTTTATACTATCATAGTTTAGTTCTAGAATCTCATTCATTAGTTTTTTATAAAAAAAATTCTTTATCTTCTAATGGTCCGTAGACTCCCACGATTAATACTCTTTGGTCCCAGATTTTGGTTTCAACACATACATAATGACCCATCTGATCATTAAGTATTTCAGTAGGAACTAAATTCGAATTTTCATATATAATCACTCCCTTTTTCTTTGTTTTGTGAGTGGAGATAAATTATTTCCCAAGTTTTTTATTCTTTAGAAGTCCCACATCTTGTTGTTTGATGTGGGTCTCCTGAAGACATAATATATCCCAGTTTTTCTTTTTTAGGTATTGGAAAACTTTTTTCCTTTTGATAGGAATATTAAGGCCTTTAATATTCCAAGATAATATCTTCAAATTCATTTTGTGTGGTATTATTTGCCCAATCACCCCTTAAACCTTAGTCACTAACCTTAATAATTTGATATTAGGCCTCTTCTGTTTCTTCCTCTCCTACGTCACTTTCTTCAAGATTTTTCTGGCTTCTATCATCTTCCAATTCTTCCTCTTCATTAGAAGGTTTGTTTGGATTCTTCAGTTCTTTGGTAGAGTCTTGATTTTTCCTAAAAGATTGTAAAAAGTCTCTCACTTTACTTGTTGAGTTAATTCTCACTCTTTTTTTTTCTTAAAAATGAACGAGACTCCTTCTGGTAGTTCACATCTATAAGCTATGTTGTGTCCTTTCAGAGATGCTGTTAGGAACTTATATTCTGCTCTTTTCTTCAAAATCCTTGCAGGAACGTCCTTCAAAATCATCAGTTCTTCCCTGTCTACAATCAATCTTTTCTCATAACTTTTTTCCTAAAACCAAATCTTTTGTTTTTGTACATACAAAATAAATTGAAATGTTTCTTGGCAGATTTTTTTCCTCTGGCAATTCTAGAATTAATTCTAAAGGTCTAAAGGTTTTATCGATTTCTTTTAGCATTTCCGTACAAGGAATTTCAACAAAATCAGCTGGTAGTTGGAACCAAATAATTATATAAATCTTCATTCTGTAATTCTCTAAGACCTCGTTCCCTGGCCTTTAAGTCAGATAATGCTCTTAAATCCTGTTCAATTTCATGTTCCACAGATAAGTGCAATGTTTTGTCTTCCAGCTCTTTTGTTTTAACTTCTAAGATTTCAACTTTAGTATCTGTTTCTTTTAAGTCTCTTGAGACTTTTCTATTGTTTGTGTGAGGATTTTGATTTCTGTTCTGTTTGTTTTGTACTAAATTCAGTTGATGGTCTTCTCTGTTGGGAGTTTGTATATTTTCTTAGACCTGTTGCCATCTTCTATTAATTTGTTTAATTAATGTTATTTGTTGCTATCGTTGTTATTTTTATTCCAAATGTATATTTATTACTACAGTAAGTCACTCACTTTTTTGTTACAATTGTTAATGTTTGTTTTAATTAACAGTCATGTTGTTGTGCAATTAGCTGCTGAATGTGGACAAAACTTAAAGAAAAATGTGACTATTAGGTGATCATCATCCATCCCCATCCAGAGGCCAGCATGATACTCTTAGTAGCACTGAAAGTATTGTTTATTATCAAATTCAGACCAGAAATATTGTGTAGGGGAATTCAAGTTTCCTAAGGCTTCAGCCTTTGGTAAGGAAACCAAAAATATCAAAATATCAAAAATATCAAAGTCAAGCCTGTTAGGGTCTTGCTTTTAAATCAGAAGAGCAGCAGGAAGCGGTCTTTGTCTAAACAATGCTTCTAAGAACTGAGGCTGACACAAATAGCTTGTAGTTTAAAAACAAAACTTTAATAATGGCTTAAATCAACATAGCATAGAAGCATATGTAGTGAGTATAGTTCAGGTAAATAAGGAGTTTGTATCTCACCATCTTTTGGAAGAAAGTTGAGAGAGCATGGTGATGGAGAGACCTCAGGAAAGCAAGAGAGATCCTTTGTGTAAGAACTTCCTAACTTAAGGAAGATAAATCACATCACATAATCTGTTTACCAACCAAAAGGTATTTATTGCCCCTGTAATTTAGCAGGACCGAATGCATGCAGACAGATAGAGAAGAGGACAGTGAAGGGAAATGCATGCAGGACAATGCATTTCTATCTGTCTATCTGAGAAGGGGGAGAGAGAATGCAATAATTTTCCAACATATTGTTATTGAACATGTTAGAGGACAAGGAGGAGAAACAATATGGTAAAATGATCTTTTATATGTTGACAGCTGCCAGACTGATTTATGCCAGATACTGGAAAATATCAAAACTGACAAATGGATAAATAAAATATTAGAAATGATAGAAATTGACATAATTTCGAAACGATTGATTGAAAATACAAAAGAAAGTCCAAAATCAGAAAGAACGGAAAATTCCAATGTAAAAAAATTGGGGAAAATTGTATGACTTCATAAGAGAAAAATGGCCAAACATACCAAAAAATTTAAAAGATATTTAAGAAAGTTGGTAAAATTGGGAAAAATGAAAGATTACATGTAAATAATAGCGAAAAGAGAATAAAGGAGAGGGAAAAAAGTGAAGAAAACAAAAGTAGAAGAAATATTATATAAGACAAGCAGAAGAAATAACAATGGATAATGAAATGATAAAAGGTTTGATTGAAGGAAGTCATGTTTGTTTAGTGTTAGAAAACGTAACAAATGAATGTGATGCATGGGAATTTATTTGTTATTGAGTGTGTTATTTGATGTAATTGATGGGTTTTATTTGTTGGCATTATAAAAATTTTTTTTAAAAAAAACGAAAATATTGTTTATTATCAATAAACTGTCATGGAATCAAGTTCCCTTCCACCCTATAGGGATGGTTATTCTCTCTCTCTCTCTCTCTCTCTCACACACACACACACACACACACACCTGCTTGCTCTTGCAGAAATGGCTTCTATGGGTACAGAGACTATATTCTGGCCAGAGTAAGTAAGTAAGAATTATTTGCTTGGAGAATTATGGTTCATAATGCATACAAATTTTCAATGTCAATGTACAATAATTCAAAACTTGTATAAACAAAAATTGAGATGTCTGTGCATAATAAACCGTATTTCTCTAAAGTCAGGAGGAGGAGGAGGAGGAGGAGGAGGAGGAGGAGGAGGAGGAGAGGCAGTAGCAGCAAATATCAGAAAACACAAGCTACATACAAAATTGTGTAATCTTCTGCTTTGCAAATGTACCCTCACACCCTCCTATCCACCTTCTCCCCTAGATGCCTTGGAGAAAGGAAAAAATTAGGTTGTAACACATAGATCCTTTGAAATTCTTGCTTTAAATAACACTTGTGGTTAAACCCTTAGGCTCCTAACATTTCTCAACTGAAGATTAAATAAATTCAGTAGACTTCTGTAGGAGTCCATGGTTGCCTCCAGGGGAATAATTTCAGGTTCTGTTCTGCAGATAGGTATCAAGGCACTTCTATATATGACACACCACAGCCCAGGTTTTCCTCATCATTTCTATCTATTCATTAAAACTGACTTGTCGGTGGAATGTATTTTTTAGTTAACTCAGTTATAGCTGACTATGAGTAGTAAGGCGGGGTGAAATGAACATTTGATTATTATATACATCCTCATATTCAACACAGTGGTTGGCCAGAGCTAACTATTTAAGGCATTGAGGCTGACAAATTATTCCTGAATTTGTGGCCTAGATAACTTGTTGTTGCTGTTGTTGCATGGGAGGGGTGAGGAAATGAAAAAAAGTACAATGCTGACAAAAAAAATGCTCCTGGTGAAATTTGTCATCAAGTAAAAGAAGCACCACATCAATCTTACTTTTGGCAGGAATCATTATGGAAAGAGAGGAGGTTTCCAGACCTAAATAAGTCCCCAAATGCTAGCCTCTGCAGAGGTAGGCTGTACATTAAAATGTAGCACTTGGAGTGAAGGCACAAATCAGACTAATAAACCCAGGGCCATTGCGCTGAGAAGCAATGAGAAGAAAGGTGTTCTGTGTAACTCCAAGTAGGTTCTCTTAGGACTCCTAAAACCCACAGCTTGATCAGCTAATACATAGCACTGACAAGCTTACTTGTAAGGAAAAAGTAGAAATGGTATGGATGACAGGATGTTATGTGACTATAACCTGAAATTGTCCCTACCAAGAAAAGTTACTTCTGTCATTCCTCTAACTTACCATAGATTCATGTTCAGCCAGCCTTCCATAAATATATTGCAACACCCCCCCCCCCATGGCTACCTCTTTTCAAGTTACTTACTTCAAAACTTGTAAGATACCTAGAGTGCAAATTAGTGTTGATCAGAAAGGCATAAATTATATGAATATGGATGCTATGGACTATAGCCCTTTAAGAATTATCCATGCTGGATGTGTCTGATGGAAACTGAATTCCCAAACATCCAGAGGGTGCAAGGTTGTCCACTCCTGATATAAGTACAGTTCGCCTGCATTATACACAGGCGTGCCTTACATGGATTCCAGCATATGCTGGAAGCCCATGCTGGAAGAAGCTTTGGCATGTCTGAAAGGGTTTATATAGCGCTGTAAATTTACACAGTGCTGTAAATACAATCTTATAATTAGATGGTTCCCTGCCCTCAGGCTTACAATCTAGCAGAGACAACACAAAAGGAGAAGGGAGAGGTGGTGGGAAAGGGGATGAGGTCCAGTGGTTCCTCTCTCCTTCTGGGGCCTGGACCAAAGCAGATGGATTGGAGGGAGAGTTCAGCTTCTTAATACATAGTTAAAACGGGGCATCCTGGGGCAGATGGTACAATCCTGGGAATGCCTCCCTAAAAAATATAGTATTTAAATTCTCCTTATGTGGATCCTCAAGGGACATCTTTTTGCTTTGTATTTAATGGGACTTGAGCATCCACGGATTTTGTTGTCCAAGAGGGATTCTGCAACCAAACCCCAGGGGTTAACATCCTAATTTTTCTATCCTCCTCCCTCTTTTACTCCTTTATCTTCTGCTTACTTCATTTGCTGCAAACTGAGAGCAAAATGAAAAATAAGTTTCCATTCATAACTCAGCAAGGGAAAGGGGAAGGGGCAGAATTTTGTCTTTCCGTCAAAGTAAACTGCTGTAGCCTGTCCTAGCATGTGTGCTCTTCCTCATTCATAATTTGTACTGTCTTGATCACACCTGTCTTGATCACACATTTGTTCACACTTGATGTTGCTCGGCCATGTGCATCCTGGAAATGTTGGAGGTTACATAGATCAGAATCTGCTTGTAGTCTGCTCAATGATTTGCTGTACATTAGTGAAGAACGTCTGGCTCCCAATTATCTAATAATAACAGTATTAGTCTCTTATATTAACAGTCTATTAAACTGCTGAAAAAGAATGTTGGGGGATGGGCAGGACAGGATTTTGCATAAACAGACTGCAGGACTCTAAACTAGTAGTGATCACAAATTTTGTCTTTGGCGTGTGTGCCTGCCTGAGCTACTGTCTTTCACCTGGCTGTTTGACGCACCTCTGACTTCAAAGCAGACCTTGCAGGTCTTTGTTCTGCCTACATCTTCCTTGAATATTTTTTCAGATTTGTGATTATGTCATAGGAATATGAGGGTTGCTTTAGGGCCTTTAAGCCTTATGTGCCAAGCTTTATATAATTAACTTATCAAGAGTTTTTAAAAGGAGCTTCTGTTGTAAAGTCAGTACTTTCTTAAATCTATTTGCAGTTCTTTATCACAGGGCACATGCACTCTGCTAACACTTTACTCTTAGTTGTGCTCAGGTCAGGAAAAGATGTAATGATACAGATAGAGCAGATTAGACTAATGGAGAACATAAGCTGTCTCCTTTTGCAGTGAGCTAGGAGGACATCATTTTAAAAGGCCCCCGTGTCTTCCCAACGTGATTCAGTAACAGAGAGGAATGTTGTCTCAGTCAGCTCCTAGAACAAAACTGCACAGCATCTTACTGCACTTTCATTTCACATATCCTTTGCAGAGGAAAAGGGTGTGTGTGTGTAGCTGCTAAGACAAATTTGAAAGAGCAACTTCCAGCCGAGAGCATCTTAGCACAGTTCCTAGTGAGAAAAGGTTCATTTTTGGCTCCCCAGGCAAAATCATAGAAGAGTTAGCTTTAGGTGTATCGGAGGCCTAAGTTCAAACTCTGGGGCTGCAGTTGCACTTGTGGGACTTAGGAACCATAGGGTTTTAAAATCAAATAAACATGTGCACAATGTTACCTGTGTTGCATGACACATCCCTCATGTGGCACAACAATGTCTCCTAGATCCCAGCACCAACAAGGCAGCAGCAGACAGCCTCAGTTGGTCTGAGCACCATTTTGCCACCCTACTCGATCCTCCAGGAGCCATGAAGACTGCCAACAGTGCCAAAAAATGACAGCAATGTCCCCACCCCAGAAATGGCTGAAAATTCAATGCTGTATACCTCCCACTCCCCTCATATTTCAGTGAGAGTACAGATTAATCCTTTGATTTTCCACTTTTTCAGCTATTTTTAAAATGCCCTAGTTCCTTTTTCCTTGTCCTACTTTCCTCCCTTGCCTTTAGTCTACTTCAGTTGCTATAATCTGAGTTCACATGGTGGTGCAGTGGTTAAATGCCTGTACTGCAGCCATTCACTCAAAACCATAAGGTGGCGAGTTCAATACCAGCAAAAAGGGCTCAAGCTCAACTCAGGCTTGCATCCTTCCAAGGCCGCTAAAATGAGTACCCAGATTTTTGAGGGCAAGTACCCAGATTGTTGGGGGAAGCAACCATGACAATCAATGGAGGGTCTGTTTCCCTGCTGCTCAGAAAGCATCTGACTGACATTCCCCTCTCCTCCCCTCCCACAAGGAATTCCTATTGCAACAGGCAAAACAACTTGCTTCCATCTCTGAGCATAAACAATTCTTGCTGCAGCTGTCATCTACTGCAAAGTCCTTCCATAGCTCTTCCCCATTTGGTCTTGCAACATTCCAAGTAAAATTGTTTCTATCACAGGGTTTTCTTAGCAAGCTTCATTCAGAGGGGGTACAAGCTTACAGTATAAGCTTGCACTCCTGTGAGGCTGAAAGAGTGTGACTTACCAAGGTCCTCTAGTGGATTTCCATGGTTGAGTGAGGATTCAAATTCTGGTCATAGTCCAATACTCAAACCACTGCACTATACTGTTCTCTCCCCCATTGTACCCTTGGAACAAACCTGCAAGGGGAAATCAGAAGGGGGAAACTCCCCCAAAGACTGGCTATCCATGATAGTGACACCAAATTCCAAAACTCTAGCAAAACCACCTCAGTATTCCTTGCCTAAGAAGTTCATGAGATCATACACACACACACACACACACAAACACACACACACATTTACCTATGAAGTCTTCAGATAAGTAGTATGGAAGAGGCTCTAGAGTTGGAAAAATCCATTTTTGGACTAGTGCCCATTCTGGCTGTGGAATTCTGGGAGCTATTCAAATTTAGAGGAGCTTTTCCAAACTCTGACTTCCTTTCTTCAGCCAAGAGGAGGCTACCTGATAATCCTGTTTCTTGGTAGTCTCTCACTGACCACCAGAATTAGACTCCTTTAGTCTGTGCAGGTTTTCTGAATCATATGCCTTTACACACAGCCCTGGGATCTATCAGACTAATGTTACTGCCACATCACTGTATATTTCTACTTTTCCCTCCTCTTATACTTTGGCGTATTTGTTAAACACATCTCCTCACTTGATTTTGCAGGAGGATGACATTTTAAGTACAACATCTAGACTAAGAGTACTTCAGTCATGTCTCTTGATTCCAATTAATCAAATACAAGTGGGACCTATTTTGAGAAGGGGCAACTGTTCCTCATAGAACTAAATATAAGGGGAGAGGCATGTGGGTAAGAATTTGTACATGTGCACCTGTTAGTACTCAAGGACAAGCTAGAAAAACCAGCAATTAATATTTCAGGAAGAAAGAGAAAGCCAGGTCAGCACAAAACACATACCAGAAGTCATCATAACCTGTTTTTATAGATGCTTATATTTTGTTGACCCATTTTTTTATGGACCTTTATTGCAGGATATCTCTAGTTGCCCACACAGTAATTTCTTTCCAAATACCTTGAGAAAATAAAATAAAATGCAGTTTCAAATGGCAATGAATATTTTATCAGTATTCATTAAGAGCTAAACAATAATGATGAGGCCTATCCAAGTGTGTGAAGCCAGCAACTGTTCCTGTCGGGCCGGAAAATGCCACAGGGGCTCTGTCAAAATAACAGTACCATTTATTATTATTGCCAAGTGTGCTCAGGCTAGGAAGAAGTTGCCACTGTCATAAACAAAAATGTGCTGAATCTACTTCATTTCCTTCAATCCAAAAGAGTTATGTAGGGAGGGGAAAAGATGATTGCTTCAGCTTATGCCTCCCCTCCACCCCTGCAGCCATTGTTTGATATCCTAGCAGGTTCTTTCAATATTTTTCTTGCAATCATACACAGACACAAAAAAAACATCACCATTAGGAAATAGCCAGTATAACAGCACATTTGGAATAGTAAACAGTTATAAATAACATCTTAACCAATGTTAGAGAAATGTTAATTATGCTAAAAGAAACCAAAGTGTCAAAGTTACATTTTGGACTACAGCTCTTCAATTCCTCTAGCCAATTTTTCCAAGTTCTAAACCTAGCAGAGTGTGTTGTGTTAACTGAATATAAAGCAGAGAGAGTGGTCTCTTTCTTTGGGACTGTGAATATTGGTCCAGTGACTTTTAGGGTCATCCTATGCATGCTAATATTGATTAGGTCATCAGTGCGCCACTAAATATACCATTTGAGTAGCTGTCCCATTTTAGGCTAGCAGAGAATCTTTTCCCCCAAAAGGTATGCCACCATTGCAGCCTCCTCTTTCCAGGTGATTCATTTAAAACGTTCTCTATTGACATCAGATCCAGGAGTGATTCAGGAAGTGGTTCACTGGAGGCTCTTGAGTTAAAGTGCTGAAACCAACTGGTCCCAGTCCAGTCATTTCTGAAAAGCAGAAGTAACTTTCTGCGCAATTCCACTTTACAGAGAAGGGATGTGTGAGGCAGGTGGAAGTTCAGGGATGGGTAGAAATAAGGCAGGTGTGATCCCAAGACCCTCTGTGGTTGCTCACTACAATTTAGACTGTAAGGTGAAACTCAGATTCCTTAAAAAGTTTATATATTTTTAAAAAATCATACCAGTCTTCTTCTTTTTTCTTTTTTGGATGCCTCCTCCTCTTCAATTTTCAAGCAGCAATCATTGCATATCAAACTATTTATCTATTAACCACAATTAGAATATGTGATTGATAAAATAACAACAGATTTTTAAAAGAGCAAATTAAAAACTTCAGCTACTGAAAATCCAACTGGAAAATGAAATGTCTCCACAAGTTAAACTTTGTTGCCTTTGCACCCCAACAAAAATACAATGCAATATATTTGTTGACTAGGGCAACAACTTTATTAATGCTGCTTATCTGTAGCTGGAACATGCAGCACTTTCCACAGTTGTATTACTGTTTTTAACATTATGGAAATGAAAGATTGACATATTTTGTCATGATCCTTGTTGGACAATCCCACCCTGACTCATAGCATGAGATCAGCCATTGTTTAATGGTTGCTTCTCTCAGTCATCAAGGAGCTGAAGGAAATACAACTACCAGGAGAAACAAGACATCCAGCCTCTGACATCTACAGAACTGTCCCAGAAAAGTCTTAGTTCTTTTTTATACAGCAAACAGCCCTAAGGTCAGTTTGCCCCCCCCCCTTCCTACACCACAGTGGAGCTTCAGCTTGTCATTTGAGGAAGTAGACTAAACATCTGAGGACCAAACAAGTCTACAAAAGGTTATGCTACAAACTTTTTCACACAGTTAGTCTCAAAGGTGCTACAAGATCCCTTTGCGTACTTGTCATCAGAAGTGCAGCATGGCAGCTTGCTAACTGTATTATATCTTCAGCTAACAGAAGGGGAGCTAACTCTGCTTAGAATCACCTACCCCACCTGCTGTCAATAACATTACAGAAGCACTACTGCAGATCTTCTGGCAATAAGCAACCATACCTCATTGCCCTTGAACAAGTGAGGCTTCTCCTGAAGATCTAGGCAAGTTTTTATAGTAGTAGATAGTCCTTCAGACAACTTAATTTCAAGATTTTATTTATTTATTTATTTTACAGAGAGGAAAGGTGACCTGGAGCAAAATGTTCAGTCAATGTGATAGCAGCAATACAGGAAACCAAATAAAGGACTTTGTGCAACTCACTAGTAAAAGTAAGTTGAAATTAATATGACTACTAAGTTATTGTGTCAAAGGAGTCTTTATGCAGTCACTAGTGAGGATTCCTTTTGTCACAATGACAAAAGGGTGCATAAAATGTCAAAAATCTAAACCAATTTCATTAAGTCATGAAAGTCATTGCAAACAGAACATGGCCTAGAGTGCCGACATTAGTAAACACTATTGATTAAATATTGTTCAATACACTGTACACAGAAAGGCACTCCTGGAATTTTAAGGTGCTTTTGTTTGTTTCCCTTTTGTAATTCTTTTAAAGTTTAATGCCACTGTCAGTGAAATTCACATTGCTAGGATGCTTGGCTGCACCTTACATATAGGTATCTTTCTACTAGTGTGGCAGAGAACATTGGCTCATGTTGAAGGTGAGGAAGTGTGTTTCATGCTTAGTGCTCTCTTCACAGCAGAACTTTTCAGCAAACTCTTTTGCACAGTACAAAGGTGATAAAAACTACTAAGGCACAGCTAGAAACTTTTGATTTATCTTTTAAAAAGGCGTTGTGCTTCTTTTACCACTAGCCCCCCTTCTTTTCTTTTCATTAAAGACACTTTCAAAGCTAGGAAGCAAGGGATATGTGCTTCTCCAATCTAATGCTCTTGCCTCTGGTTGCAATCTTCAAACTCCAGACTTCATAGGAAACACATTGGTTTCACAGGGAATACTCCAGCAGAAAGATTTTGAGTATTTTGACCTGACTATATTAGCCAATAAAGAACACTAGGGTATAACACAGGTTCTGTCTTCAGGCTATAAAGCATTTTAGAATGAAAGAACCAATTGTCTGCCTTATGCCTGAGGGTTTAGACATGGGATGGTATATGTCTTCAACAAAGGCCATACCAGCAAAGAAAACTTAGTTGCAATACCTTTGGATCATAGGAAAGGCCAACTTATATTGAAGCATACCATTCTTGGGTTTCCAACATGAAGAACCATACCAGTTCTACACAGCAGAAACCAGCTATGAGGGGTAATCAGTCTGGCTGGTTGCATGGTACCTTCAAAAGGACCAAAGTGGGCATTGATATTGAAATGAATGCCCACTGTGGTCCTTTTGAAGGCACCAGCCAGCCAAACTAATTACCCCTCATAGCTGGTGTCTGTATCAACCAGAATGCTCCAGGTGCTCCCAGAGTATTCTGACCCTGAAGCTTCCCTGATGTTTCTGTTACCTGAGGCACTCTGCACTGATTCCAGGTGGCTTTTTGCCCACATGTCTCACCGTGCCACCTGCCAGTGCCACTGATTTCTCCCTTGAGGTCAGCACAAGGTAGCTACCATTTCTGCTTTGAATGGGAAACCAGTGTTTATTAAACTGAGCTTTTCTCTGCCCTGTTGAATTTTTATTGGTGAAAACATACCCAGTGGTAAAATACACCATTTGTGTGTGGAATATACTACATTCAGTTCCCAGTATCTCCCATTAAAGGAGGCTAAATATAATGGGTGAAGAAAAACATCCTTTCAGTGGCTATGCACCATAGACAGATTGCAGAGATTTTTAGAGGGATGTTCTAAGTGTCTATCAGCTTTGAAATTTTGAAAGAGGCAGAGACTAGGGCTGCATCTGCATTGCAGGAATAATCCAGGTTGATACCACTTTAACTGCCATGGCTCAGTGCTATAGAATTCTGGGAAATGTAGTTTTGTGAGACATTTAGACTTCTCTGTCAGAGAGCTCTTTTCCCACAACAATCTATAGTTCCCAGAATTCCATAGCACTGAGCCATGGCAAGTAAAGTGGTATCTGTTAGAAAATTGATTATGGCTTGGTGATTTGTGGTTAAGATAGTTTAGCAGCAGCAGCACCAGCAGCAACAAGCATGTACTCCACAGGTATTTGGTAAAAAAACAACTATATCTGAGCTTCTGGTAAATAAACTGGATACATTGATAGGTTAAAAAGAAACTTACTTTATTACTACATCTAGGTTGTACAAAATAACAGTAGAAAAAACTAAACTTGGTAGAAGAGTCCCTAGAGCTAACTCTCATGTGTGTGAGTGAGAAGAAGAAATATCTTTAGTAGCATAACCTGGTTTCTGGATCTATGCTTGGTGAAAGCAGAGAGAGGAACAAGACAGAGAACAAAGTGCAATATTGACCCCTAGAAAAGGGACAGTTATGGGAAGTGACCTCTTCACAAGCAACACTGACCAAATGACCATAAAGATATACATCAATGTTCCTGCTAGAAGATAGCAGCCCTCACTCAAGAAACATAGATCTGCAAAATAAGCATTGATGCTAATACTCCAGCAGTATTAACCTAGATTGTTTCTGCAGTGCAGATGCAGCCAAACCCTTATGCTTCAGGTGAACCCTCTATTAGAGAGCAATAGTCTGAAAAAAATCTGAGCTTCATATTTCATAGTCACAGAGTGACTGTGGAAATGCCAGAGGCACTCTTTTTCAGACTGTTTGTGTCAATCCTAAAAGTAAAATCCTAACTGGCCAAGATTCCCAAGGACTAGCTATGTTTTTGTAACTAGTACAGATTTTCTTGGAAAGATGTATTCAGAGGAGATTTGCCACTGCCTTCTTCTTAGGCTGAAACTTATCCAAGATTACTGGCCCAAAGTAAGTGGGTTTCCATGGATGAGCAAAGATCACTAGACCATGTGGCTCTCTAGGAGCCTTTCTGAGCTTACCCAATGCCAGCTGAAACTGTGTGGAATGTAAACCACTCTTTGCATGGAAGTGTTTTTAGAAATAACGTAGAACTCGTCTTAATCGGCCCAACTTTCTGCTACATTTATGTCTGAGGAAGAGGACTAGATGTGGCATCTTGACTTCATCCTTTCTGTGCACTTTTAATCTACTGGCAGATAGCCAGTAGGGCAGTTGTGCCAGGAAATTGCCCTCTTGGCAGATTTCTAAGATCAGCCAGCAGAAGTGGGTTCTGTTGATAAAGAATACATCTACTGACAGAAGTTTTTGCCTAATTCTTGCCCTTTACATTTATAGAATCATAGACTCACAAAGCTGGAAGAGACCACAAGAGCCATCCAGTCCAACCCCCTGTCATGCAGGAACCCTCAATCAAAACATCCCTGGCAAATGGCCATCCAGCCTCTTTTTAAAAAACTTCCAAGGAGGAAAACTCCACCACACTCCAAGGGAGCATGTTCCACTGTCAAACAGCCCTTACTGTTAGCTAGTTCCTCCTAATGGTGAGGTGGAATCTCTTTTCCTATATCATGCATCCATTGTTCCGGGTCCTGTTCTCTGGAGCAGCAGAAAACAAGCTTGTTCTGTCCTCAATATGATATCCCTTCAAATATTTAAATAGAGCTATGACATCACCTCTTAGCCTTCTCTTCTCCGGGTTAAACATCCCCAGCTCCCTATGTTGTTCCTCATAGGCATGGTTTCCAGACCCTTCACCATTTCAGTTACCCTCCTTTGGACATGCTCCAGTTTCCCCACATCCTTTTTGAATTGTGGTGTCCAGAACGGGACACAGTATTCCAGGTGGGACCTGACCAAAGCAGAATAGAGTGGCACTATTGCTTCCCTTGTTCAAGACACTTTACTTCTATTGATGCAATCTAAAATTACATTGCCTCTTTTAGCTGCTGCATCACACTGTTGTCTCATGTTCAACTTGTGGTCTACTTGGACTCCTAGATCCCTTTCACATGTAGTCTCGTTAAGCCAAGTTTTCCCCATGCTATACCATTTTTCCACCCTAAGAGCATTACCTTACATTTCTCCATGTTGAATTTCATTTTGTTAGCTTTGGCCCAGCTTTCTAGTCTATTTAGGTCATTTTGAATTTTGATCTTGTCTTCTGAGGTATTAACTACTACTCCTAATTTGGTATCTTGTGCAAATTTGATATCTATGCTCCCAATACTGTCATCCAAGTCATTAATAAAGATATCGAATAGCACTGGGCCCAGCACAGAACCCTGTGGCACCCCACTTGTCACTTCTCCCCAGGATGAAAAGGAACCATTGTTTTGGGTGCAGACAGTCAACCAATTACAAATCCATGTAATGGTTACCTTGTCTAGCCCACATTTTATAAGCTTGTTTGCAAGAATGTCAAGGGGAACCTTGTCAAAGGCCTTACTGAAATCAAGATATTCAGTTCATCTTTCATATAAGATGGGACTGACAGAGGGGCTGAGCAGGTGGAAAAACCGGGCTGTTCTCGAATTTCCCCCATTCAGCCGAAACCCCAGCTATCCCCAGAGATGGCTCCTAAGGCAGACCTAACACCAACAGGCAGTCCATACCATGTGGCATCAACCCAAGACACTCAATTATTTTTTCCGCCTCCCCCCATGCATGCAGGCCATCACATGAACATAACACTTGTGACAGCCAATTAGTTCCTTTGTCCCATCCAGCTGCCATCCCACTGGATGCCCATGTGATCAGCCACACAGTTGCACAAACAATACACTGCCCATACTTTACAATGATGCACCCAGTGACACATTGGCAAAGCACAATCATGGAGACCTCCCATACATATCCCCTTTTATCTCACATTATCCCATTACCCCGTGTTGGACTAATCAGTTTGTGTATGTTATTACATCCATTGCATTATTGGTAACTTACTGTGTTTGTCATAATTTCACTTCATGTGGTGTGTGACAGCTCGCTAGAGTGATGGGTTGATGGTGCAGCTGACCACTTATGTGCCTGTACACTCAGAAAAAGAAAAACGCCTTAGGGCAAGCTATAGCACCAGCGACTACATCTCACCAGGATCAGATTTGCATGATCCAGACTGCTTTCAGAAGCCCTCTGGGCCTTCCTGCATTCTTGCACTCGTGTCATGCTGTTTATACACTGGTGCGATAATGCACACTTTCCGTGTTAGACCAGAGGAAAGGGGCTTTCTTTCTTTCTTTCTCTTTCTTTTTGCTTTGCTTTGCTTTCTTTTTTTCTTTTTCTTTTTTCCTTTTTTCCTTTTTTTATTTTCTTTTCCTTTGCTAGTGCAGACATGCCCTAAGAGCAAGAAAGAGGAAAGGAATGGTAGAATTTTTATTATTATTATTCATACTGACTCTTAGTGCACAAGGAAAAGTGGATTAGGGGCTAAACAGACTTCCCTGAGTGGTGTCCTGCTGCCCCTTTCAGTGCCAGATTGGGTCAGTAGCAACTGCACACTGTGGGCCGATCCGGTGCTTTGGTGTGCCAAAAAATCTGGCAAAATACTGCTCCTTTTTACAGCAGCAAAAGGGTGCCCTTGCCGCAGCGGTGGCTTTTCTGCATTTCTTTGGTACAGCACATCTAAATGCTGCACCAAAGAAGTGGTGTGATGCCACCCACTGTGCGATTGGTCGATAAGATGCTGGCATCAGAGCAGAGTCAGGGCATGTGGCATGCAGTCACTATGTTCCCATTCCACCCCGATGCTGGCATTTTATGCCAGCCTGTTTAGCCCCTTAGTCTCTTTAGTCATATTGGCTTTTGGTACATAATGATGGGGCAGATGAAATTTAACACTGTAATTGTTTTGCACCTCCAGGCTTTTGAATGAGGCAGGCTTTAAAGTAAAACAACAAAATTGAAAACATTTTTATTTTGTGATCCACTTACAAACATCCAAGTTTCATGGGAAGTAAGATACACTGTGTTCAATGAAACCTCCATCCAGTTGAACTCCCCCGCTTTCAGTGTAAATAACCACAACTAAAGTATATTTAGAGCACCCACTTATGCATATATAAACTATTCCCTTCACAGATCATGCTGGGGAAAACTTGTGGAAAATCTGGCTGTTTGTGACACAGGAGATTATCACACGGGTATAGGACATCATTGTCCTGCCCCTGTCCCGTCCTTCCAGTGTGATTGCAGGAAGGACTTTCATACAATGTTGTGCTTATCCCGGCATTTCTTTGGTACAGCGCATCTAAATGCTGCACCAAAGAAGTGGTGTGATGCCACCCACTGTATGTCCGGAAAGCATGAGTGACAATGATCCACAAAAGCTTTTCAAATGATGTTGCACTGATCCTGTCATTGTCTCATCATTGAGGTGGCATTGCCCTGGAATTTTGGATTAACAGGAGTTAGTGTTAAAGCAATGCTGCTTCTATGACAGGATAATGACAGGATCAGCACTGTGATATAAAAGGCTTTTGCACAACTCCCCCCATGGATGGGATAAGAATGGGAGAGTGATCCCTTCCCTATCCTGTCTGAGAGTGATAATCTTCACAAATGGCATATTTCTAGTTCATCCATTTTGGAAGCTCAAGAAAAGCCAGTAGTGTGTTGGAGAGGCAAATTAACAAAACATAACATGTGAAATAAACCACTGCAATAGAAAGGGAACTCAGATATCTATAAACTCTTTGTCGAGAAAAGTCTTCATTACATATGCTTAATGGGCAGGCGCACACACATCTCTTAGCATCACAAACCCCTAAGAAGTGACAATTTTTTGGTGCTGAAATAACGGTGTTTTCTTTTTCACTGATTTCTTTCCTTTATTGCGTTACTCAAAAATAATCTTTCTATCAGAAAAAGAACAAAGGCAGAGATATTTAATATGCTTGGTTAGGTTTGGAAAGAAAGATAGAAGGTGTTTTGTTTTGAAATAGGTGGCAGCAGAAAAGAAAGTTTGGCTGTCATGTTATTTGCTTCCACTGTTTCAAGATTGCTAGTATATTGCTTGAGGACATTTATGTTTTAAAAGCTCACTGGAGCAGAAGAAGATAAGAAGGCACACAAAGACTAATGCTGAAGCTGTTGTTATAACCAAATGTAATACTAGAAGTGAGAACAATCTATTTTGAATACTCAGCCAAGTTGAGCTTTGACTCTAAGGATATGGCACAGTTTGCAACACCTCAGATTTGAACTGACTAGCTGCACAATATTTTGCCAGTATAAGTGATCCTTTTTTGAGCTAGCTAAACAGTCAAAGGTACAAAGAATGCTATTACAATTTTCTGATGAGCTTTAAGCACACCTCAGAGGTCTTGGCTTTTGACATACATTTAAGAATAAGACCAGGGGTGTAACTACAGTTCCTGCCACAGAGAGGACAAGGAGATCAGCCATTTTGAGTGGTGTTTGAATTTTTTTTTTTTTAAAAAAAAAAAACCTCTTTAGAGAGTGTGCTTGTTGTTGTGGGACTGGAGCTTCTGTGAGTCACATCTGTGAGTCACTAGGAGGTGGAGCTAGGACTCTAGCTATATATAACTCCTCACAGAGAATTTTTCAACCAAAGAAAAGTACAGCAGAGGCAGCAAGGACTTAAGACTTCTCAGTATGGATACTAAGGGAACTGCTGCAGTCACCTGAAATGCTTGTGGGATGTTTGTCTTCTTGCCTACAGATGTGGGGAACTTCACATAAATCAGATGCAAGTTGGTAGCCCTCTTGGAGGAGAATGTCCAGCAGCTGGAGTCCAGAGTAGCTACACTTCAGCATATAAGGGAGCAAGATCTCATCCTGGACAGAACAGAATGAATGGTCTTGGACGGGGACCACAAAGAGGAAGTTGCTGGGGAGGAGAAGGTCACTTCACACACACATGAGGCAGACAGCTAGACGAATGTCACAAAGAGAAGTAGGGAAACCAGGGATCGTTCTGGGAGCTTGCAGCTACAGAATCAATTTGAAGCTCTTTCCCTTATCAAGGAGGATGAAGAAGAGCAGCATGGACAGACTTTAGGGACAGAGCAGGGGAGCCTGAGGGTTCGACCACAGGGAACAGTTGCTGCTAAGCCTTGGAGGAGGTGTGTGGTTGTGGTGAGGGACTCCTTGCTGAGGGGTACAGAAGCAGTGATTTGTGGGCATAACAAGATGTCTTGGGAGGTGTGTTGTCTCCTTAGGGCAAAGATCCATGATGTGACAGAGAGGTTGATATGACTGGTCAAGTCTGCTGACCAATACCTCTTCCTTTTGGTCCACATAGGAACGAATGACACAGCAAGACACAGCCTTCAGAATATCAGAAGGGATTACGAGGCTCTGGGTAAGAAGCTGAAGGAAATGGATGCACAGATTGTCATCTCATCTCTTCTGCTAGTTGAAGGGCATGGCCAGGAAGAGAGAGGAAAATAGCAGATGTCAACAACTGGCTCTGCGTATAGTCTTGCCGAGAACAATTTGGATTATTAGATCATGGGCTGCAGTTCCATGAAGGGGGGACTTCTGGCATGGGATGGGCTGCATCGCAAACCAGTTGGCAGAAATCTTTTTGCCAACAATTTCAAGAATCTGATCAGGAGGGCTTTAAATTGAGTTAGGTGGGGAAGGGAGACAGCATTCTGGAGGGAAAAGGGGCTGGAAAAAATAGTCAAACTGACATAGAGGGAACAAGGAAAACAGTGCAAGGACCCAACAATAGGAGGGGGGAAATGTGCACAGGCAGCTAGTAAAGGGGACAACTGGTCTTCGATTTCTCAATACTAATGCACAGAGCATGGGAAATAAGATGAACTTGAACTCCTAGGACAACAAAGGAAATATGATGTAATAGGCATCATTGAAACCTGTTGGGATGAGACTTATGATTGGAATGTAGAAATAGAAGGGTATAACCTTTTCAAGAGAAACAGGCTAAACAAGAAAGGAGGAGGAATAGCATTATATGTCAGGGATATTTACAACAGTGAAGAGATCCAGGACATCAGTCCTGGAAGCCAGGTGGAGAACGTCTTGATAAAAATTAAAGGAGAAGGAAACAACAGGGATATTATTGTAGGAATCTACTACATACCCCCCAACTCAGGCAGAGGAATTAGATCATGCCTTTCTAGAACAGATGATCACACACTCACATAGGAGAAATATAGTAGTGATGGGTTACTTCATCTATCCTGATATTTGCTGGAATTCAAACTCAGCAAAATCCTCAAGGTCTAACAAATTCCTAACTTGCCTTGAAGACAATTCCATTGTCCAAAAGGTGGAAGAGGCAACAAGGGAGTCAGCTATGTTGTTGTTGTTGTTGGGCTTTATTTATTTAGTGCTGTGAAATTTACACAGCGCTGTACATACAGTCAGAAATAGACAGTTCCCTGCCCTCAGGCTTACAATCTAAAAAATACAAGAGACAGAAGGAGACAGGAAAGGTGGTGGGGAAAGGGACCAAGTCCAGTGGATCTTTTCTCCCTCTGAGGCCTGGACCATGGCAGATGGCATGGAGGGAGGGCCTTCTTCCTTAGGCTAGATATTTTAATGTTGTGAAGCCACTCTGAGTCCCATTTCTGGGAATGCTTCCTTGAACAAAGTGGTCTTTAACTCAGTTTTAAAACTGGCTAGAGAAGATTTTGGATCTGATCCTAACTAACAGGGATGACCTAGTTAATGGGGTGCAAGTGGTTGGAACCTTAGGTGGGAGTGATCATGTTATCCTGGAATTTGTTATAAAGTGAAAAGGAGAAGCCAGGCATAGTCAGACATGCATTCTAGACTTTAGGAAAGCTGATTTTAGTAAACTTAGAGAAATACTGGGGGTGATCCCATGGTGAGGAAGGGAGTTCAGAGAGAAGGGAGTTCAGGATGGATGGGAGTTTCTCAAAAGGGAGATACTGAAGGCACAATTTCAGATAGTTCCAATGAGGAAGAAAAATGGGAGATGTCTCAAGAAACCAGGATGGATGACTAAGGAACTTTCAACTGAGCTAAGTTTTAAATGGAACAAGTATAAGAATTGGAAAAATTGGGAAATAATCAAAGAGGAATTCAAACAAATAGCTAGCACATGTAGGGATAAAGTCAGAAACTCTAAAGCACAGAATGAACTTAGGCTTGCTAGAGAGGTTAAGAACAACAAAAAGGGCTTTTTTGAGTATGTTCACAGCAAAAGGAAGAGGAAGGAAATGGTAGGGCTACTGTGTGAAGAAGATGGCAAAATGCTAAGAGGGGACAGAGAAAAGGCAGAATTACTCAACACCTTCTTTGCTTCAGTCTTCTCAGAAAAGGCAAAGGGTGTTCAACCTTAGGATAATGGAGCAGAGGACAGAATATGAGAATTTCAGCACAGAATTAGTAAAGAGATAGTACAGGAATACCTGGTTAATCTAAATGAATATAAGTCTCCAAGACCAGATGAACTACATCCAAGAGTATTAAAAGAACTGGCAAATGTAATATCATAACCATTGGCAATAATCTTTGAGAACTCCTGGAGAACAGGAGAAGTCCCAGCAGACTGGAGGACTTCAAACATTGTCCCCATCTTCAAAAAAGGGGGAAAAAGAGGATCCCAACAATTATCGTCCAGTTAGTCTGACATCAATACCAGGAAATATTCTAGAGCAGATCATTAAACTGAGAGTCTGTGAACATTTAGAAGGCAATTCCATAATCAAAAAAAGTCAACATGGCTTTCAGAGAAACAAGTCATGCCAGACAAATCTGATCTCTCTTTTTGATAAAATTACCAGCTTGGTAAATGAAGGGGATACTGTGGATATAGTATATCTTGATTTCAGTAAGGTCGTTGACAAAGTTCCCCATGACATTCTTGCAAACAAGCTTTTAAAATGTGGTCTAGACAAGGTAACCATTACATGGATTTGTAATTAGTTGACTGTCCTCACCCAAAAGGTGCTCAACAATGGTTCCTTTTCATTCTGGAGAGAAGTGACAAGTGGGGTGCCACAGGGTTCTGTGCTGGGCCCAGTGCTATTCAACATCTTTATTAATGACTTGGATGACAGTATTGAGAGCCTAGTTATCAAATTTGCAGATGACACCAAATTAGGAGGAGTAGCTAATACCCCAAAGGATAGGATCAAAATTCAAAATGACCTGAATAGACTAGACTAAATTTTAGGCTGCATCAATAGAAGCATAGTGTCTACATCAAGGAAAGTAATAGTGCTACTCTATACTTCTTTGGTCAGACCCCACCTGGAATACTGTGTCCAGTTCTGGACATCACAATTCAAAAAGGATGTGGGGAAACGGGAGCATGTCCAAAGACGGGTAACTAAAATGGTGAATGGTCTGGAAATCATGCCCTATGAGGAACGACTTAGGGAGCTGGGGATGTTTAACCTGGAGAAGAGAAGATTAAGAGGTGATAGCCCTGTTTAAATATTTGAAGGGATATCATATTGAGGACAGAACAATCTTGTTTTCTGCTGCTGCAGAGAACAGGATCAGGAACAATGGATTCAAGCTACAAGAAAAGAGATTCTACCTAAACTTTAGAAGGAACTTTCTGACAGTAAGGGCTGTTTGACAGTGGAACATGCTCCCTCGGAGTGTGGTGGAGTCTCCTTCCTTGGAGATCTTTAAGCAGAGGCTGGATGGCTATCTGTTGGGGATGCTTTGATGGAAAGTTCCTGCATGACAGGGGGGATGGACTGGATAGGTCTTTTGGATTCTTCCAACTCTATGATTCTATGATTCTATACAGTTGGGACAAAATGAGGGTCTTGTCCCATTGTTGTTGTTATCCCATCCTTTTCCCAAAACTGGGACTCAGGGCAGCTTACAATATTAAAAGACAGTAAATTAAAAACATAAAAAATAATACATTAAAATAGAATTAAATTATTACAGTATTAAAACAAATTGTATGTTAAATTATAAAATGCAATATAAAAATATTAAAAATGTTTTAAACACTGTGGAGTTGAAGGCTTTCATGGCCGGCATCCATAGTATTTTGTGGAGCTTTCAGGCTATGTGGCCATGTTCTAGAAGAGTTTTAAACACTTTCAAAAAATATAACACCCCTTCCTGTTTTTTAAAAAAGCTTTCTGTTTTAAATGCCTGTCTGAACAGGAAGGACTTAACCTGCTAGTGGAAAGACAACCAGGAAGGGACCATTCTGGTCTCCCTAGGAAGGGAATTCCAGAGTCTAGGGGCAGCCGCAGAAAAGGCTCTCTCTCTTGTCCCCACCAAACATCCTTGTGATGGTGGTGGGACTGAAAGAAGGTCTTCTCTTGAGGATCTCAGAGCCTGAGTTGGCTCATAGGGGGAGATACAGTCTGCCAAATAACCTGTACGTGAGCCATATAAGTCTCATACCCACCACTTTGAATTGTACCTGGAAACAAACTGATAGTCAGTGAACCTGTTCTAACAGGGGCATTGTGTGGTCAATGTAACTTGCCCCAGCTAACAGCCTGGCTGCAGTTCTTTGGACAGCTGAAGTTTCTGAATGCGCTTCAAAGGCAGCCCCCAGAAGAGTGCATTGCAGTAATCCAAACTGGATGCAATCAGGGCATGTATCACCATGGCTATATCCAGCATTTCAAGGAATGGCCACAGTTGATACAAATGTTTTAAATGTGCCAAAGCACCTCTGGTCACTGCAGAGATCTGGGTCTTTAGGTTCAGAGATGAGTCCAAGAGTACCCCCAAACTACGAACCTGAATCTTCAGGGGGAGTGTGACCCCATCTAAGACAGGCTGGATCCCTATTCCCTGATCTGCCTACCGATTGACCAGGAGCACCTCTGTCTTTTCTAGATTAAGTTTTAATTTGTTTGCCCTCATCCAGTCCATTACCAATGACATATATTAGTTTAGGACCTTATAAGATGCCTCATATAAGGTTTAGGACCTTATAAGATGCACCCCATTTGGCCTTTCCTCTCCTTAATCTAAATTTATAATCCTTACCATTTACTCTTTCCTCAGTAACAACAGACAGCTGCCTGTCCACAAGGTCCCTGTGAGTTTCCTGGTACTAGGAACCAGGTACCAGCCCTGGTGGCGCAGTGGTTAAATGCCTGTACTGCAGCCACTCACTCAAAACCATAAGGTGGCGAGTTCAAGACCAGCAAAGGGCTGAAGCTCGACTCAGGCTTGCATCCTTCCGAGGTCGCTAAAATGAGTACCCAGATTGTTGGGGGGCAAATAGCTTACAATTGTAAACCGCTTAGACACTCCTTAAGGGTATGAAGCAGTATATAAATGAAGCTGTTTGTTTGTTTGTTTACTACTGATGTGGACCCAAGTTGCTCTGAGGTCAGAATCCAGCATGAAGAACATGGGTGGGCACCTTATTGTGAAATTGGTGGCAGTGCCAGAGAGCAAATGGGGATCACATGGGAAGGCAATCACCCATTGTTGTTGCGAAGAAGAATTCGGGGCCAGAATACACTGGGGCAGCCTGGAATATTCTGACCAGTGGATATAAGTCTTTGGAGTCCAGCAGGGCAGCTTTATCTCCTAACAGAGATGGCTTGTTCTGTTATCCTTCTGCCACTGCAGCATTATGGATATTTTGCTATGCCACCAATGCCACTGTTGCAATTTATGCTAGTTTAGCTATGCTAGCCAATAGGATCACCACAGACATAATAAACTTGGAGGGGAAAAGGAGTTGTAAGTTTCAAGTAATGTAACACAAATTCCTCATTGCGCCTGCCAACACATTTGCATTCCTCATTCATCTACCAACATTGGTGTCACGTGTTTTTTTGTATATATATATTTCTAAATAACATAATAAAAGCTGTCATATATTCCTTCAGTCTACTAACAGAAAAAAGTGCAATCTTTTGTTCTGTCTGTGCCTGCATTTGAACATTATAGAACTATGAAATATTTACAGAGGGAAGGTTAAATCAATACTGCTTTAAAATTTGCACTTGGCCTTCTGGGACTTATATCATCTTGATTTAATGAAGTACACCGAGAGAGAATGTTGACACACAGGGGGGGAAAACCATTCTGTTCTCCTCCTTCCTTATTGTTTCTACAGAAGGTATTAAGTGGAATTTGCTGGTGATTCTTGCAGAAATTAATTGTTATACATTTTATACCTTGAGTATTATTTGTGGTATTTCATGCAGCAAAACAGTGAAGCCAAAATGTTTAAAGAAATGGAATGCATTAATAAGTCAGGAAATGTTTCTCGCATTAGCTTGATTATTAGTGATTTTTATATCTGAAACATTAATGGGACTAAGTAAAGTGTTCAACAGTACAATCCTATAATGTCTACTCAGAAGTAAATATCATTGTGTTTAATGAGGCTCATTTCAAGATAAGCAGGCATAGAACTGGAATTTTATGCAGGAAGTCTATAGTCATTTACCTGGGAGAAAAGTCCATTGAACACAATGTAAAAACAGTGTAAAGGTTCTGAATAGACACATATCAAATTGAATACCATTGAACTTTGGCCCTGTCTGCATGGGTCAGATAAACTGGCCTCCCCATATCCTGGCAAGGAGTCCAGAAGAGGCAGGGCCCAATTCTCATGTTTGGCATGAAAGCAGACTGTTTATGACCTGTTCAGCACCAAAATCCCAGGATATAACACCTTTATCTGTTGTTGTTGTGTGTCTTCAAGTCACTTTTAACTTATACTGACACTAAGGTGAACCTACCGGTATCAGGGTTTTTGTTGTTGTTGTTGTTTTTGAAAGATTTGTTCAGAAGAGGTTTACCATTGCCTTCCTCTGAGGCTGAGAACATGTGACTAATCCAATGTCACCTAGTGGATTTCATGGCCAAGCTAGGAACTGAACCCTGGTCTCCAGAGTCGTAGTCCAACACTCAAACCACTTGCCACACTGGCTCTATAACACCTTTAGAACATTTTTAAAGCCCTGTTTGCTCTGGATCTTCATGGATCCCTCCATTCCAGTGCTGGGAGGTTGGTTAAAATGTGTCTCACCCAGAACAAGGTACCCAAGCATGTGATCATTTTTGGGTGCCTCATTCTGACCCAGCCAGCAGAACAAGATACACTTGCAAATAGCTGCACAGCTTCAGAACAGTAACAGAGGGAGGACAGAGCAGCTACTAGGCCAGGATACTCTTGAGATGCCCCTGAAGTATTCTGGTCCATTAAGACAAGGCCTAAAACCATTAAAGGAGCGGGAAAAGAATGATCAGAATACCCAGTTTATAACTGAAGAATTACCTCAATGTTGATACATGTCCTTTTCCTGCTTGCCCATATATCTTTATTTACATAAATCAGAGCTATATAGATATACCACATAAAATCCACTGCACATTAAAGATCCTCCCACAAATGTTTATTCAGTTTGCACTGAAGACCTATTTGGGAGTTCAGGAATCAAACATCTGAGAAGGAGTGTGTGCACAAGGTCTACTCCACAAATGTTTATGTCCCTCTCCTCACATAGTGAGTAAAGTCAAATCAACCAGGCCAGTGAAGGTGGTGGTACTGAGAGAAAGCCCTCCTCTGCCCATCTTAGCATTTGGGATGGCTTTTTATGGAGATACAATCCTTCAGATAGTCTGGACTCAAGCTGTTTATGACTTTAAAGTTCAAAACAAGCACTTTGAATTCTGCCCAGAAACAGTTAAGGGAGTCTCATGATCCCTGTGGCCAGCCACAGTCAATGGGGCTTTCTAGATTGGCAGGAAAGTGTGACATGAAGTTGCCTTTTCCTTAATGCTTAGCAGCTAAACCACAGCCTTTAGATGGAGCTGCGCTGTTCTGCAGTTTTTAAAAATGAAGCTGGGAAAACCAGCACCTTTTTAAAGGCTTTTCTTCTCCCCTAAAATGCAAAAAAAGCGTTTTCATGGCACACTTTCCCTTTTTCTCATCTAAAGGCTAGAGTTTCATGCAGCCATGAACACACTTCTTTTTGCCAATCTAGAAAGCCTGAGTGATTCTAACTCTTATGATGCAATGATATGTTTTAAATTGATTTTAAAATTCTATAGGCAAGTGAAATCTATTTAAACAATAGGGTGGTTGTTTTTAAGCAGTGAGGTCACTTTGGGCAGCTCCAGCAAGGTGCATCAGTCAGCTGTATTGACTGAGCACACCACAGGCTATTTTAATACCATTCCTTTGCAGTGCTTCAAAGGGGTAGCTTTTGGACTAAAACTCTCAGAATCTCTCAGCCAAGATGGCCAATTATGGTCATCCCAAGCCCTTCCAGAGCCATGTTACACTGGGACATTGGGTAAGAGGATGAAAAGGGCAACTCACACATTCACTGCAGTCACCTGTTGGCATGATGGCAAAGCCATTTAAGAAAGAAAAGAAAGAAGGATGGCTAGCTGATCTAGGCTTGTGTCAGCAGAAGTCTCTGATATTGTCTCCTGCACTCTAATATTTTCCCAAAGATTAGACATACTGATGTTGGTCTAGTCAGAATCTCCATCTCCCCTTTACATGACAGAAGAACAATTTAGAATCCAAGCCACTAGAAAGAAAATTCTCTGCCTTCCCTACAGTTTCCATCCTGCAGACATACTGCCATGAAGGTGATATGCCCCAATAAGCATGCTACAATAGTTTCTGTAAGGCAGAGTACAAATGAAGACTTCTGAATGTTGCTGAATTGATACTCTCAGCATTCCTTGCCATGGGCTATTCCAGCTAAGACTGCTGGGATTTGCAGCCCAACTATATCTAGAGAATGACATGAACCCTACTATTGTTATAAGGGATATGTGAGTAGTTTGTTCCACTGAGGTTTTGTTTTGTTGGTATAGGTTTATCCAAGCCCTACCTCCTGGACTGTATATAAAAACAGGCACATTTTTCTATCATTCTGTAATATGACTGGGCTTGGCATGCATTATTCTAAAAGGGAAAATGTGTTTGACAACATATATATATATATGTACAAAGGCCACTATATTTCGAAAATGCACAGAAACATGCTTTAGTTCAATGCTAGTCAAAGTGGTCATCCTTGGACCAGGATTGGCCTCTGAGCCATTGACTGGAACTCCACTGAGAGCTTCCAGAAAAGAAAGAAATAGTTGTAGCCAATTGGTATAAATATGGTACCAGTTCCTGACACATCAGAGAGAAGGAAAGGCAAGTCCTTCACATCAAATAGCATGAGAATCACTCCTTTCATCAATAGTCAGTACATCTATTGCATGTTTACATTCCTTCAAGTCACCTATTGACCTATAGTGACCCTATGAAATTTACATGGTTTTCTTAGACAAGGAATACTCCTGACTTTTGCCAGTTTCCTCCCCTGAAATATAGCTCACAGCACTTGGTATTCATTGGTGATCTCCCACCAAAGTACCAACCAGACCTGGCCTGGCTTAGCTTCCAATGTCAGACAGGATCTAATGCCCTTAGGATATTTCAGCTGCATCCATTAGGTGTCCATTAATGTACACATTTGAAAAATTCATACAATTCATGTTAATTTTGAATGCTGGACTATGACTCTGTAGGCCAGGATTCAAATCCCCTCTCGATCAAGGAAATCCACACTCTCTCAGTTTCAGAGGGAGGCAAAGGCAAAAATCCCTCTAACCAAATCTTGACAAGGAAACCCTGAGATATGCTTGCCTAAGGATCATAATCAGTTGGAAAAAATTTGAAAGTATACAATACCAACAAAATGAATGAATGAATGAGTACAACAGCACAAAGCAGAACTGGCATAGGGAAAGGAGAGATTTCTTGGAAACAACTGATTTGCCCTTGAAAGTTTCTATGCAGTATCACCCTAGAATGGTATCCCTGGTACTTCTGGAGATACTCCATTGATTCAAGGAACTACTGCCTCTTTTCTTTACCTCCAGAATTTTTACTCAGAGTTGGCAGAATATAAATTTCACCCAGTCTCGTTCTTAGCAGCTGTTTCCTTTTTCTCTCCTTGTTCTAGCAGTTGACTTCAGTAGCATCTTACAGGTACATGACAAAATCTCATGAAAGGCCCTTGAAATTGCACTTAATTAAATGAATAAATCAATAGATAAAAACTGAAGCATAATTATGAGTCATCAAATAACTAATATTATTTTTCTGGCTCTTTCATAATGTCAGCTCATCATTCAAAGTGAGATAAAAGTAAAATTGCAGAAATTCATACAACGTGAAGCATGGAGAACAATTCAAAAGAAAATAATCCACAGTCTGTATCAAGAATCTTCATGATTGACATGATTAATAATAGAATTTGGGGTTGGGGTAGGGGTAGGTTTTTGTGTGTGCTTAAAATGCATTTGGTTAGCATTTCCCCTTATTTTTGAAACTATTTAGACCAAAAAGGGAAAATGAATGAGAAACAAAGACTGTCTGAATACACACAGACACACAGTACTGTAGGGAGTGTGCTTAGCAGCCATGTTATTCCTTAGCAGCCTTGTTTCACTATCCAAAGAACATTTTCCAACAGTTCATCTTGCTAACTGGTCAGCTATCATGTTTGTTTTTTGTTTTGTTTTTTGATGGTATAAATGGTGTCATGTCATGGCTCCTAGCCCTTCCCCAATTAGACCATTTCTACTTCTCCTTTCCTTTCTTTGCTCAGATAAGTTCATGCAATTTAAAGGGTGTGAAGATAAGGGCATCTATACCATACAGGACTTATTCCAGACCTAAAAATACATAAAGCATTGTAAATGCATTGATAACCCTTAGGCCCTCCTGGCTCAAACTTCAACAAATTACTTCATTCATATTCCAACTAGTAGGGTCAGGAGAGACCCCTAGAATCCTTCAACTTGATCTTAGCCAAAAGACCAAGAAATGATAGAGAATCCTTGACTATGCTTGAACAAATGTGGACAGTCCCAGGTCCATCAGTGATGGGAGGGTATCTGCATTTTATAACTGGATGGTTGAAGATCCCTGTGGGAGGGGCACTTTTTATAAAATAGGGTGGGAGTTGGATATACATTCAGTTATTTCAGATGCAGAATAGAGACAACACATTGAAGGTATACAAATGGTACCTGACCACTATTCAGCTAGCACAAATGACAAGAAAGACATCTCCTTTGTGCTGGTGGAGTTGTGGGGCAAGAGGTACATATCTACACATGTGGTTGAAGTGCCCAGATGTTCAATGATTCTGAACACAGATTGCTCAATTGTTTTCAGACGTTACTAAACAAAAGATCCAACCCACCCCAGAGTTGCTTCTCTTGTCAGTATTCCAATCTAATAATAAATCTCTCCATCACAAATAAATCATAGCTTTTTTAGTGGTTGCAGCTAGACTAATCATTGCCAGTAACCGGAAACTAGGAGCCTGAACAGACCAGTGTTTAACACCGGCCTTGGGGCAGAGTGGGGATGTGATGGCTGCACATCACACACCCCAATGCTACCCTGATGCTGTGTGCCCAAATGCACAGCAAGGGATATTACGATGCTCCTTTGGTGCAGCATTTATACGCACTGTGCCAAAGGATCACCAAAAAGCTGCTGCTGCCATGGCAAGGGCATCTTTTTGCCAGCACTAAAAAGGGTAGCATTTCACTGTTCTTTTTAGCACCAGCAATCTGCCATGGTGTGTAGTTGCCACGGGCCCAATCCAGCAAGGAAAGGGGCAGCAGCAGGCCGCTCCAAAGGGGCAGACTGTTTAGTCCCTAGGTCATCTGTCCATGGATCAATGGTTAATGAAGTTCTGGGAAGGATGGTGTCACAACCTCTTTAATTGCCACCACTAAGTTTCTTTGATGACAGAACCCTGGGTCTTTTCATCCCATCACTGCCACCAATTTGTCATGACCCCTTGTATTTCTAACACTATTTTTTTGTCACAACCCCTTGTATTCTAACACTGCCTCTCATAGAATATGTAAACTCCCACTATCATGCTCATGTCCCACCACAGCATCACAGGAGATTTTGGTCTGGAGTTCTGCATGAGATCTCAGTTTTTAAAAGCAGAATGGTGATTTAATTGTGTTTTACCTTCTGTAAACAATTTTTTTTTAAGTATAACATAAATATAAGTAGCAATAGCAAATATGTTATTCCTCAGAGCGTAGAACAGCCTTTCCCACTCCGGCACTGTCCAAATGAATTGGACAAACACACCTACCAGCCCCCAAAAGCATGTCATACATTGGATCTAAATCATGAGAGTTGTAGTCAAACACTTTTGAGGGGTGCCAGATAGAGGCTGACATAGGGTTGAACAACAGTCTTTGCAACTTTATTTCTGCAGAAGAAATTGGGTTGGTTAGTTTTTTGTGTAGCTTTCAGACTATATGGCCATGTTCTAGAAGAGTTCCTTTCTGATGTTTCACCAGCATCTGTGGCTAGATATGAGCAACAGCCTAAGGCCAGTGGATTCCCAGCAGACAATGAGCACAAATTAGCAGACATTAATCCTTGTTTGCCTATCCTCCCACCCTGAGGACTGCCATTAGCAACAGAACAATACATTTGCAAATTACTCCTTCCTTCACAGGGTCAAACAGGATATATATATCCAATCCTTTTCCAGGCTATTATTCTCTGAAGATGCCAGCCACAGATGCTGGTGAAACATCAGAAAAGAACTCTTCTAGAACATGGCCACATAGCCCAAAAGCTCCACAAAAAACTATGGATTCCAGCCATGAAAGCCTTTGACTCCAAATTGGGTTGGTTATTTATTTATTTATTTATTTATTTCATACATATCTGTCTCTAGCTAACCCATGCATCAGACTGGCCTATAGTTATCACCCCTACCCCCAATTAATTGATAATAATTTTATCCCCAAAGGACATACACAATGGTGGAATATTTCCAGAAGTGGTAAAAACTACATTATCCACACATCAAACCAACCAGTGGCTTCACTATATGCACACCACCAGTTTGCCACTTCCACTGGTATCTGGTAGCTGTCATGTCAGTGAAGATAGTTTTTTGTCTGAACTTAAAAAGAACTATTAAAAGGGCTGATTCTATATGGGCATAAGCCTAGGACACCCAGTGGTCTTCCATACCTGAGCAAAGATTTGAATCCTAATCTCCAATGTCCTAGTCCAACACTCAAATGACTATACTGTGCTGCCTCATGGTTTTTTTAATTTAGTTATTCATTTTGGCCAGCCTTTGCCCATTTCCCACTTCAGCTTGCCTAGTGTCAACAGCAGATAGCTAGAAATGTGGTTTCATTTATCTTCCACAGCTCTCCAGTTCCTGAGTGGGAGAGTTTACCATAGATTTTAGGGAAAGCAAAAGTGGATTCACTGAGAACAGATTGCAAGACCAAAGCCAAACAATAGCCTTTGAAACTTGTTTCTCCATAAGCATAGCATCACTCGGCCACAATGAGGCTTTACAAACCGCCCTTTAAGCGCTGGGATGGGGCCAGGGAGGCAGCCCTAAAGGTCCAATCCTGGCGCTTCTCCAGGCTGCAGAAAAGGGAAAAAATGCCCCTTCCCCACAACCTGGAAAGGGCTTCATGGCCCGAGGACAGGGAGAAAGGGGCCTCCTAGCTCCTTTCTCCCTGCCTTTGTTACCACGGCAATCTAGTTGCCACGGGAATGATGTGCACCATGAAAAGGAGCTCCCTTCTCGAGCTCCTTTTGGCACCGTGGAAAGGGCACCCTAGGCATCCTCCCATGGTGCCATTACGTCAGGCATGTGCAGCATTATCTAAACACTGAGCATGCCATGACGTTTTGATGGCAAGCCCGTATTTAAAAATGGCAGCGTCCATATGCAGTAGGCTTAGGGAGGGTGTAGGTGCTGCACCCTCTCTAACCCTAACTGCACTGCACAGACAGCCCTTTTGGGCTGTCTGTATCAGCCCTATGATGTGATAATTTAATGGCATCCTAATGTTGCATGACTTGGATCAAGGAGTCAAAGGCTGCTGCCACACTACAGAATTAATGAAAGTCTGACAGCACTTTAACTTTAATGGCTCCATCCTATGGAATCCTGGAATGTGTAGTTTGTTGTGGCACCAGACAGAGAAGGCTAAAGCAGTGTCAAACTGAATCAATTCTGCAGTGTAGATGCAGCCTAGGCTGGTTTAGGAATCACTGATGTCTAAGTATACAAATTAGTAACTAATGTTAGGATGCATATACATACTCAAATGGTTTAAAACTGGGAGATGAAAGCTAATCATAAAGTTATCAGGCCTACATTTAAACTCTTTTAAACTTAAAATAAATCACTGATGCAAAAAATAGTGATGTCCAGGGAAGTGAAATCTGAAGAGTTTCTTACACATTCAAGCCATCATTGAACAGCACAAATTTGTTGCTGAAGCACATTTGTGGATCTGGAGTGTTTTGTTCATACAGGGGGAAATTGGGCATTGCGATAACACTGATTCAACAACAAGCAGCCTAACTTAAGGAAATTTAAAAGGACAGAAATCCCAGATGTCACAGCTGCCCTGAGCTGAGCCTCTCCCAATTATTTTAAAATTAATTTGAACGATGGGCCATTGAACCAGATCTGCTACAAATTGTTATGTGATTAACCAAATTATTATACTGTCTGTTGATTCAGGCACAAAGATTTAAAAGACTGTTTGTACATAATAATTGCCTCTTCTTCCCTCATACTTTCCTATGAGGAGTACTCTTAGTTTGGAAAGTTACTTTTTAAGAGTAATCCATTCTAGTACATCTCCCATTATTTAAAAAGTAACCATTGCAATTAATCACTGCAGTAATGAAAACATGCTGCTTACTGTATTATTTCGTATACTAGTCATTAGTTGTCCATTATTTATGTTACTTTTCTGAGGAAATAAAGAAGCTTGGATTTTGATAATAGAATGGTATAAAGCCTGAATAATTCCCATAGAAGCCCTGATGAAAGTAGCTTTTGAAAGCAACAAGTAACTGGTGCTCATCACACTAGTATACTAAGGGCCAAAACAAGCCACACCTTTGAATGCTAGGTTGGGGCCACAGCAACCACACAGCATGCCCCCAAACTGGCTTTTTGCCAGCACAAAAGGAAGTGGCAAAATGCCGCTCCTTTGTGAGTCAGCAAAAAGCCGGGTTTTCTACTGCTACTACGGCTTTGAGGCATTCCTGTGGTGTGTGGCTATAGCTGTACCACCTGAGTGCCTCAAAGCTGCCTGCTTTGGGATTGGGCAGGTGGTGTGATCCCAGCTTTGGGTTGGTGTCAGAACATGTGGCATCTAAATGCCATGCTTTAATGTCATCCATAAGCCAGCACAAAGGGGTGGTCTGTTTTGCCCCTAATCTTGCTCTTACAGATTACATTACAACTGCAACTAGTTATAGGTAACAGCATTACTTGTCATTCGTGACTTGTCCCTCATGAGTTATATACCTCATAAATACATGGGATTAAATCCCGTTGAGTTCAGTGGTTCATCATTCCAGACAGAATAGAAATGATGATTCAGTACTGGCACACTTAGTCACCAAGCATATGCAAACAGGAATTAATTAAATTCTTGTTGTTAACTGCCCTCAAGTTGATCTCAACCCATGGTGACCCTGCTAATGAGACATCTCCAAGACCCTCTGTCGTCCACTGCTCTGCTCACCTACTGCAAACTTATATTAATGATCTCTTTAATAGAGTCTATCCATCTTGTATGTTGCCTTCCTCTCTTTCTACTTCCCTCTACCTTTCCTAGCATTACTGTTTTTTCCAATGATTCATGCCGTCTCATGATGTGTCCAAAGTGTGACAACCTGAGTTTTGTCATATTGGTTTCCAGGGAGATTTCTGGCTTGATCTGCTCCAGGACCCATTTGTTTGTCTTTTTGGCTGTCCATGGAATCCTTAGCACTCTTCTCCAGCACCACATTTTGAATGAGTTGATTTTCCTCCTATCCTTCTTCTTAACTGTCCATCTCTCACATCCATACATGGCAATAGGGAATACAGTGGTTTGTACCATTCTAACTTTTGTACTCAGTTGTATATCCTTGCATTTTAGGATCTTCTCTATTTCTTTCATAGCTGTCCTTCCCATTCTTAATCTTCTGATTTATTGGCTGCAGGCTCCATTTCTATCAATGTTTGATCCCAGATATGAGAATTCTTTTACTATTTCTATTTCTTTCTTGTCTAATTCAAATTTGTATAGGTTCACTGTGGTCATTATTTTTGTTTTCTTTATGTTCAACAATACGCCTACCTTCGCACTTTCTTCCTTGATCTTTCTTAGTAGTTGTTCCAGGTCTTTGAGATTTTATACTACTGTAGTTTTCTGGTGTCATCTGTGTATCTCAGATTGTTGATATTCTTTCCTCCTATTTTCACTCTTCCTTCTTATTTCTCCATGTTCTGTTCTTGTCCTGAGTACAGATTCCTCATCAAGACTATCAGATGTGTTGGCACTCCCATGTCTTTAAGAGCGTTCCATAGCCTTTCATGATCTATGCAGTCAAATTGTTTGCTATAGTCTATAAGGAACCAGCTGATTTTCTTTTGGAACTCCCTAGTTTACTCCATTATCCATTGTATCTTTGCAACGTGGTCCCTAGTGCCTCTTCCTTTCCTGAACCCTGTTTGGACCTCTGGGATTTCTCTCCATGTATGGCTGGAGTCTATGTTATAGAATTTTGAGCATAATTTTGCTATTTGGTTTTTGTGCTGGCCATCTAGTGATGTCCATGTTCTTAACCTTCTTTCTGGTTGGATGAAAAATGTGTTATCTATGAATACTTAAACAAAGTACTGTCCTCCCTCCCTAGGTTCTTCCTTTCTTTCTTTCTTTCTTTCTTTCTCCTTCTGTGCCCTCTAGCATCAGAACAAGGAACATAGAATGTGACAAGCATGAAGCAGAGTAAATGAAATATAGTAAATTAAAAATGGAATGCATAAACTTTACAATACTTGGGGTGAGTGAGCTAAAGTGGACAGGAATAAGACATTTTGAGTCAGATAATTCCACAGAGTTTTTCTCAGGAAATAAAAATCTTAGCAAAAAAAGGAGTGAGGAAGGATGCAGCAAAAAGCAGTCAAGAGAAATAATGCAAAGTGTGACAAAATACTATTAATTAGACTTCAGGGAAAATCCATTAATATAAGCATGATCCAAGTTTATACTTCAACCACAGAGGCGGAAGAAGAAAAAATTGAAATATTTTGTGCTGGAGTCTAGAAGGAAATTGATCACCCACCTAAACAGGACAACTTAATAATAATAGGTGACTGGAATACAAAAATAGGAAACAGAGCAGGACCAAAGATTCTAGGAGAATAATAATAAATGAAGCAGGAGAGTGACTGACTGAATTTTGTGAGGTCAACAGTTTGTTCATTGCAAACATGTTCCTCAAGCACCCAAAGAGACAACATATACATTACTACAGACTACATTGGAAAAAGAAGATTAGAAGTTCCATTCCATGTACAAAAACAGGTCCAGGAGCAGGTTATGGCACAAATTGTGTGGTGTTAATACAAAAAATGAGAATTAAGCTGAAAAAGAACACTGAACCAATCATAGTGCCAAAATACAAGCTGAAGAACATCCCTGTAGTATTTAACAATAATGTTAACAAATAGATTTTCACTATTAAGCCTAATGGAACAATAGCCAGGAAAACTTTGGACTGAACCCATGACATTGTCAGGGAGGAATGCCAACTATCTGCAGACAAGCCTTAAGAGATGACAGATGAAACTCTTCAAGCTGTTAAAGACAGACAAGAAGCAAGTGGAAGTGAAGTGGAAGCTGCAGTCAGAGCACTTGGAGAACTAAATCCTGAGGAACAGATAGCATACTAATAGAGTTGTTTCAAGCTACAGAGACAGAATCTATTTCTAACAAAAATCTATCAACAAATGTCAAAAACAAAATAATGGCCACAAACTGAGATTGGTCAGCATACATTACAATCCGCAAGAAAGTAGACAGCAGGGATTTGTGTAACCACAGGACCATTGCATTACTCTCCCAAGAAAGCAAAGTGATACACAAAATTATACAACAAAGACTTTACCATTTATGGAACAAGAAATGCCAGACATCCAAATTGAGTTCACACCAAGGAGTTGTGAAAATTGGAGGAAGGACCATCAACAATTTAAGATATGCAGATGACACCTACTACTAGCAGAAAATAACAAAGACCTGGAACGATTACAAAGAAAGTCAAGGAATAGAGTGCAGAATCAGTTTTACAGATGAACATTTTTTTAAAAAAAAAAAAACATGGACATAGATGAATTGTATAATTTTAAAGTAGACAATAAAGATACTGAAATAATTCAAGACTTTCCATACCTTGGCTGAGTCATTAATCAGAATGGAGACTAGGACTTGAAAGGGCAGCTATGAAGGAAGGAGACAAGATCCTGAATTGTAAAAATATATCATAGAATACTAAAGTTAGGATTGTCCAGGCTATCCTATTTCCAATTTCTATGGATGATTGTGAATGAAAGAAACTGAACTCATAGGAAGAAAATAAACTAATCTGAAATGTTGTGCTGAGGAATATTGATACCATTGATTACTAAAAAGACCAGTAAATGAGCCCTAGACCAAACCAAGCCTGAAATCTCCCTAAAAGCTAAAATGACTAAACTGAGACTGTCATACTTTAGCCATATCATGAGAAGACATGGCACACTAGAAAAGACAATAATCACAGAAGGCAATTGGAAAAGAGAAAGAGATAGATTCAATTAACAAAGTCATGACCTTGAGTCTGCAAGATCTGAATAGGGTCACTTGACAGTCTCATTCCTAGAATTGTCATTAGTTGAATGCAATTTTACAGCAGTTAACAAGAAATCATGAGTTCTCAAGACAACATACAATTAAAACAATATAAACACTTCCAAATAAAAAACAACACAATACCGTAATTGAAATAGGATAAGTGCATATTCACTAAATCACCAGGTTAAAACAACAGGAAAGACTAATGTTGTTACAATGTACATGCACACTGTAAGAAGTAATAAGATTAGGCCCTAAAGAGTATTTCATTAAAAAAAGTTGATGCCAACCAGGCCTCCAAGGTGAAGGAATTTCATAACTGGGTTGCCACAATGGAGAAGACCCTCTTTCTTGTCCTTGCATGGTGTATTATTCCCATTAGTGAGATATGGAACAGGGCCCTATCAGCAGCCCTCAGTCTGGGGACAGTTCTACACAGAGAGAGGCACCTCATCAAGTATTGAGATCACAACCTGTTCACGGCTTTGAATATCATCACTAGCACCTTAAATCCAGACTGGAAGCAAATTGATAGTGAATGCCATACCAGTGTTATGTGTCAGCTTTATGATATATTATGACATGACATGTGACATGTTTTTATATTATTGCATATGGCAGCCACTTCCGTTGGAAGAGCAATTGTTCTGGAACAAGTGAAAGGCACTGTACAGGGAACCCCACTTTTACACATACAACTGACATTTAATTTAAGTTCCTTTATGTCAGCACAATGAAACCAGACTTTTTTTTTCTAGTGGGTCTCTCTCCAGATAAACAGCTCAGCAAAAGGAAGCAACAGCTATCAGAAATTATTGAAAACACATCTGGAGGGCCAGAAGCTGCCTATGCCACACTAGACCAAAAGGAGGAAAAACTTCATTACATATGGTGAATACAGTACATCAATAGCCAGAAGGAGGTTATTGGGGAAAGAAAGGATTATCCTTTCTACTTCCCAGCAACCTGCTCAGCCTCATTCACGTGCAAAGCACAACTCCCTGATATAAAGGTATTCCTATGGGAAAATTCTATTAATGTTGTTGCTGTGCAAATTTATTTGGAGACATGTATTATGAATGGATGGGATGGGAGGGACTGGCATTGCTGTTTATTCCTGACACACAGGCTGTGTTTTTAAAACATTAATTTTCGATCATGAGCTATCCTGTGGGCTGTCAACTAGAAGGAAAGCTAAAACATAAACATAAGAAAAGCAGGATACTTTTCAACCGAATAAAGTTTTCACCTACCAAAACCAGTGGTACCTCTATCCCACTATCATAAATAAAGATACTGAGAGGTCTTTTAGGACAGTGCTTTTGAAACTATCTGATTTTTTCCCCCAATGTGACAGAGACTCACTATACTTGTGTCTATTGACTGCAACTTTCTTTCTTTCTTTCTTTCTTTCTTTCTTTCTTTCTTAGAAATTGGTTGCAGATTGTCAGCCAATAACTCATGGGCTGGCACTGATCCACTGTCACCACTTTAAGTAGCATTGCTCTAAGGTTTCAGGCAGGATGGGGCATGGGGTCTTCTGTTTGCTGTGCATTCCTTTATGTGCTGTGGCCCATCCCCAAAATGGATTTAAAAGGTGTTAAAGAATGTAAAAGAAAAGATGTGTGAAGAGCAAGGAATTTGAACAGTGAGATGTGAAATCTTCTACTTTGATCTTGGTAGCTAAGCATGGTCAGCTCTGTTTAGTACTTGGAATACCAAGTGGTGTAGGCTATATTTCAGAGGAAGGAAACCACCTCTGAGTATTCCTTGCCTAGAAAACCCTTTGAAATTCATGGGGTCACCATAAGTCAACAGATGACTTGAAGACATATACATAGACACACTACAAACACATCCCATCCTCCATCCATTTTTACAGAATATTTAGTCCTATTTACCAAGGCCGTACATTTTAGTTGGTCTCTTTCAGCTGATATCACAGTGTCATTTTGACTAGCTCATTTAAAACTGGAGCGCATCACTGAATAATTTAGATTGCTATAGTAACATACTTGGTTTTCTTAATGCATTCCATTCACACTTTGCACTTGATGGAACTGGCTATTAGTTTGTATCCTCAAAAGAAGCTCATTTTCTGATGAATAAAATATCATGACAAACATAAAAGGCAATGTAAGTCTTGTATAGAAGAGCAAGAAAGAGAAGGGTGATCTTTTCTAAATGCTCATGTTCTTTTGACGAAGGTGATGGTTTCTGTTTTCCTTTGTTGAAAACAACATAAAAACAACTTAGATATCCTTCATAGGAAAAGAGCAGTATGGTTTTTTAAATGTAGTTGCGAACAGTGGAAACCTTAGTTTTCTAAATAGTAGAAGTATGAATTCATGTGTGTGTTTATTGTCTCCAAGGGTAAATTTAATTCCCAATAGTGTGATCCAAAGAGATATATCCCTGATAATTCCCTACAGCATTTCGCTGAGCTTGCCAAAGTGTGTACTCTTCTATCTATCACTTTGGCACCATTTTTTTAAAAAACGCAGTGTCACCTGCTTTTACAGGAATTAATCACTGTGTGTCCATTTATTTATGAAGTCATTTGTGTTATCTACATGTAACTGCTGACACTTTGAGGCCAGAATACAGGCAAGGTATGTATTATATGTTATGCTTGAACGAAATGGTTTTTCATTTGGTAATTAATAAATTACGGGTTGAATCTCTCTTATCCGAAATGCTAGGGACCAGAAATGTTTTAGGTTTCAGATTTTTTTCAGATTTATATATACATAATAAAATATCTTGCAGGGCCCAAGTCTACATATGGAATTTATTTATATTTCATATAGACTTTATACACATAGGTTGTAATTTTATAAATCATATTTTTAGTAATTTGATTTAGAAATTTAATTTAATTTCTAAATTAAATTTCTAAATTAAATTTCTAAATTAAATTTCTAATTTCTAAATTTCTAAAGAAATTTAGTAATTTAATTTAGAAAGTATATGTGCATGAAACAAGGTTGTACAAGGAATCATTAGAAAAGTATCACTATCTCAGCCATCTATGTGGAAAATTTTGGATTTTTGAGTATTTTGGATTTTGGAATTCTGGATAACGGATCCTCAACCTGTACTGAGTAAGTTTTATATAATTTAAGGCATTTGGAATGCTATTTTAAAAGTGTGATAGCATTATAAAATCATATGGTATTATAAAAATTATTTATTATGAAATGGGTAGGATTAACAAAAGAACTGGTAGATTTCAGCAGTGTGTCTCTTTAAAGAACAGCTGTATTTATACATTAATAATTTCATGTGCCATTTTCTTCTTGGTCTATATTTAATCCCATCATAAAGTCCCATCCTTAGACCAGACACATATTAATGAGTTCCTCTAAGCCCTTTCTAACTGCTCCCTAAGCCCCACTTCCAAAATGGATTTAGAATTCTTATCCTGATATTAGCAATTTGTATCAGTCCATCTCTTTCTTACTCCTTCTTCCCTTCTCTGTACACTTCTCTGTCAACTTATTAAAGCTGGTTCAGACTAATGGTGGTCCCCACACATGGAGAGATAATGTGGCTGAAGTGCCCATTGACTTGTGAATTAGTGACACTTACAAGATGGTGCCTTCTGGAGAATAGTCAAGTCAGTTCCTCAACCATGTGTGCATTTTAGAATTGAACAGCCTTTCTTTTTCTTTGAAAGGATATGAATTGGATGGCAGCAGAAGGGATATGAAAATTTCTCAGTCTTTATTTGGTTGTATTACACTGAATAGCCTTTATTCCCAGCCTTGTTCTGCATTGGCTTGTAAGGTCCAAAACACACTGCAGAAATAATCCTGTTTGAGACCACTTTAACGGCCTTCGCTCAGTGCTAAGGAATCTTGAGAACTGTAGTTTACTGTGGTACCAGAGCTCTCTGACAGAGAAGGCTAAATGTCTCACAAAACTACAGTTCCTAGAATTCCCTAGCATTGAGCCAGGGCAATTAAAGTGGTCTCAAATGTGATTATTTCTGCAGTGTGTTTTGGACCTAAGAGTTCTGTATGAAGTTCCATGTGGAAATTTGTACATAGTGTATACATACATTGATTTGTGCTTTATTGAACTTAGACATTCTATCCTATCAGGAAGTATCATTAGTAATTTTATATACATTCCTCCTTTCCCCCAACATTGGGATTCAACAAGTTTACAAATCAAAATGATTACTATATAACTGAAATCATTCTCAACTGTGGTCCTTGGTAACAATTCACATTTCCAAAATGTGTGCATTGCTTTGTGCACATTTTTTCCTCCAAAATGGACCAAAAGTCTCACAAATATGTGAATTCTTTTCATCATTTCATTTCTTTTGTCCTCACCCATAATCCACCTTCTCATCAAATTGTCCAATGCCACTTTCACAACCATCATTCTATTGATCCTGTGATTTCCCCCCCCCCCCTTATATTCCTTAAACTTTGGAGACTCTGTGGATCCAGTGATCTCCTTACTCAATTCTACCTTATCAGCAACCCTTGACAGTTTTGCCCCTTTATTGATGCATGTGGCCTTGTCTAATAAGTCACAGCCCTGGCTCATTCCCCATCATACGGTTTCTCCATTCTTGTTCTTGAGCTGCCGAATGGTTGTGCAAAAAGACCAGGGAATTGGCTGATTTTATTCATTATAATTTGTTTTTGGGTTTTTTGTTTTTGTTTTTGTTTTGTTTTTGTTTTTTGTGCACTATCTTCTTGGCAAAACAGAATTATTATAAATCTATGATTGAGGCTAACGACCGGTGGCCATAGCGTCTTTTCTCCACATTCGATTCCCTACTAAAACCTTCTTCTCTGTTGGTTCTACACTAATTTTCACCCATTGATTGCACCAACTATTTGACTACTAAGTTTGAAACAATCCATTCCAAGCTTGATTCCCTGAATTCCTCTTTTACTCCAGCAACTCAGTCATCTATAACTGGAATATTCTCTGCTTTTTCTTCTGTTTCATTGGTTGAATTATCTAAGCCCTTGAATTCTTCTAAGCCAATGACCTACCCTCTCGATCCACTTCCTTCTCATCTTCTGATTTCTGTTACCCCCCTCTATTTTACCTTCTCTGTTTTGTACTTTCTGATTCTAATAGTTCCTTCCCTTCTGCCTTTAAGTATGCTTTAGTTTCACCAATCTTGAAAAAGCCTTCTCTTGATCCATCATCTCTCTCGAGCTATTGACCCATCTCACTTCTTCCTTTTCTATCTAAGATTTTAAAATATGCTGTTTATTTTCTCTGCCTGGAGTTTCTTACTGCTAATTCTATTCTTGATCCTTTTCAGACTGGCTTTCGCCCACTGCATTCGACTGACACTGTTCTTACTAAGATCACTGATGATCTTTTATTGGCTAAATCTAACGATCTTTATTCTATTCTAGTCCTCCTGGATCTCTCTGCTGCATTTGACATCGTTAATCATGGTCTCTTTGACTCCAAGACCTGGGTTTTGTGGGATCAGTTTTAAATTGGTTTAAATCCTACCTGTCAAACAGATCTTTTGCGGTGGTTACAGAAGGTCAGGTTTCTGCCTCCATCTCATTAGCTGTTGGAGTCCCTCAGGGTTCTGTCTTTGGTCCTTTACAGTTCTCCCTTTATACCCTGTTCCTGGGAAATCTTATTACCTCCTATAGCTTTCAATATCACCTGTACGTCGACAACACCCAGATGTACTTCTCTGCCACTCAGATTTCACTGGGTGATGAGCAACGATTATCATCATGTCTTGCTGCTATCTCTGAGTGGATGAAGCACCTGAAGCTCAACATGGACAAAACTGAGCTACTGGTCTTCCCACCCAAGCCATCTTTGCAATATTCTTCGTCAATTACTGTGAATGACATTTCTATTCAATGTGCCAATGAGGCCTGTGGTCTTGGCTTCCTATTTGACTCTTTGTTATCATTAACTCCACAGATCCAGGCTACAGTCAAGTCATGGAGATTCTTTTTTTTTATAATTTCATCAGAATTCAACCATTTCTTTCTGTTTCAATGGTGAAGACTTTGCTCATGCATTGGTGATATCACATCTGGATTATTGCAACTCATTGCTAGTGGGTCTTCCTATTTCCCACCTTAGTCCCCCAATCTCTGTCCAATGCTCAGCGGCCAGGATCATCTTCTCTGCCCATCACTTTAATCATGTTACCCACTTGTTGGTATCCCTCCACTGGCTCCCCATTTTTTTCAGAATCTGATATAAAATTCTTCTTCTGACCTTTAAAGCCATTCATGGCTTATCTCCCTCTTATTTGTCAGTTCTCATCTTTCCTCACCACCATCCAGGCACACTGAGATCTTATGACACCAGTCGTCTGATACAGCCAAGGGTCTCCTCCTCCCTTGCTTGAATCCACCTCTTCCCCTGTGCTGCTCCTCATGACTGGAATCTCCTCCCCACACAATCAAGAACTATTACTTCCTTGGCTAATTTTAAGGCTGAATTGAAGACACTCTTGTTTCGGGAGGCATTCCAAATTACTGGTTGTTAATCTGATGCTTACTTTGTTTTTATGTATACTAATTAGTATTATTTTAGAAATATTTTAATCATGTAAGTTGTTGTTTTAAATTATACTTTACTTGGCAGGTTTTTATTCCTCTTTTCCTTATTTTATTTGACCCTTACTATGTAAAGCACTGTGCAAACTTTATAGCACTCTATAAATAAATATTGTTGTTGTTGTTGTTGAGGTGAAGCCTTGATGTGCATGGGGCATATTTCTTCTTGCAATGAGTCTTCATGGGATACAAAAAGTCCTCTTTTAGTGACACTGTTCAATCCAACACATTTCTTCTCCATCCCTCAATAATAACTATGCAATCATGTTGAACCTTCTCTGACCCTCTGTGTTTGTGCAGAGTACACCAATGTCATGAACTTTTCTCACATGGAAGCATAAATTCTCATATGCTCTTCTGCCTCTTCCATTTCTCTCAAGGCAAATTCAGAAATGTTTTGGGTTCTTTGGGTGCTCTGGACTTGGAGCTCTCCACCGCAGACAAGAGAATTGCTTTGCACTTTTACCATTTGAGCAGAAATGTTTTATTTTTATTCTATGCCTATTGTATTAGCATGTATGATTTACCTTTGTCAGTTGTTCTTGGAAACAGAAATTTATGCTGAAGGTGTGAGATGAAAATTATTTAATTAAAAGCATGGTGTGGCAGTTTGAGTGTTGGACTAGGTCTCCAGAAGACCAGGTTTTGAATTCCCATTTAGCCATGGTAATCAACTGGGTGACCTTGGACAAGTCACATTCTCTCAGCTTTAGAAGAAGATAATGGCAAAACCCTATCTGAATAAATCCTGCCCAAACTTGCTACCCTAGGATAAGGTCACCATAAGTTAGACTTAACTTGAAAGCATATAACAACTATAAATTTTTATCCCATTTCCCAACCAAAAATCTTTCTTCACCTAACTGTAAGAATTAAAAACAAACAAACATGTGGACTGGAAAAAATAATTTGAGTCTTAAATAAAAGGAGCCTCCAGCTCTATTCATCTAGCTCTCTTTTAGTCTCTAATTCTTCACTCATCTTCTCCTCTAGCCATTGACACAATGCCAGAATTCTGTCTTGGGGATTATTCCTGCCATTGCTAGCATTATGTTTTATTATTTTCCTCACAGCTGCCAAAGAAGAATACATACATTTCTATCCAAAACAGGAAGGTAAAAGTAAAAAACAATTTTCAGTGTGTCCCTCCACTTACACATACAAATTTTTGTGAGGAAACGTCCTGACCAGAAAACTACATTGCTCAAAGACTGAAGGAAAAGCAGTTCACAACCATTTCATGCCTCAGTTCTGCTGGATTTTTCATGGTCTTTGATCCCTAATTTGGGTGTGAAGTTCAGTTAATTTGAATTTGGCCTTTGCAACTATGTTTTAAAATGGGCTCGTGTTTTGATTTTTCACATAATGCTTTCTTTCTTCCAGAGCTAATGAAGAAAATTAAAGCTAAATTTGAATGACCAAGCTTCCGCTGAAAGGCACATTTCATTCTGCCCTCAGCCTGCTCTAGTTAAACTTCCATATTGCTTCTTGGAACAGGGAGTGTAATTGTGTTTTATTGCCTTAAATCAACTCATTTAGCTCCTCCAGTTCATGGGTTTCTTCCTGAAGCTATATACCTCTGATTGTTAGAAAACCTCTCCCAACAACTATGCACCTGGCAATGTTTCACTATGACTTACCACTGCATCATTTCAGAAAGAAAATAAATTACCCGATGGGCTATATACCACTCAAAACGCTCCTTACTATAATAAACCAGTGCCCAGACTAATGATGAATTAGTGCCCCTTCTAAATATAAATTTTTTAAACAATAATTTTTCCAGTTGTTCTACACAACAAGGATAACTGAAAGTTACCCACCTATCAGGAAATCAAGATTGTTCAAGTAAACAGAAGTTTGCTCTCCTGTAGTCTCTTAATTGTCACTTGCTGTACATGTCAAACTAACAGAGTAGCAGAATCTAATTTCCTTGTTTGATTCACCATGAAATTAAACTGAACTGACAATTTTTATTTTCACCTGGCAAATTCGTCCAACACTATTTAAATCTAGTTAATCAAGTACAGTTATCTACTGCACACACTCATCTCTCCTCACCACACCTCTGATTTGCAGTATCCCACATTCAGATCTCCTTCCAACAGCATGGCATTGGATTACATTTGCAGTTTTGTAAGGTGTAAAGGAATGCATGGACATAGTTAGCAGAGCTGCCAGAAAATGTATCATGTCACAGAATTACTGCTGAGAGGGATGAAGGCAAAGAGGATGGGGAGAAAAGAGAGGGGGGCAGAGAAACACCTGCAGAATTGAAAAATAGAATCCAATACAGCCAGCTTCTCTTTTATTGGGATACATAATCCAGTGAGGATTTGTAAAATATGGGGCTTACCCTGGCCTGTAACATGTAGCCATGTATATTTTGGAGCAAATGCTATTTCAAAGCCTTATGCAGCCCATCCCTCTGTTAACCCTCTTTTGTGTTGTCCTGCTCCTTTAGGAATCTCCAGTGTGTAGTGATCCCACAATTTTGAATGCCTCCTTGAACATACCTGATCTTGTGGGATTTCAGAAACTAAAAAAGGTCAAAACTTAGATAGAAAACTACCAAGGAATACCCTGTAGAGTTACAAAAGGAATACTTCCTGACACCCTGAAGAAGTCATGGAATCATGAAGGCATGGCAGTTAAACCGGTATCAAACTGCTTTATTTTTGCAGTTTGGATACATCCTAAGTTTCAATGTGTTCATCTTCTTCCAGTCTATTACTGATAAAAACGAATCAGTTTACACCAAGTAACAATACTGATCAGACCTTGCTAAATATCATATATGAACTCATGTTTCATGAATCTGCCTAATATTCAGAGTCCTTCACCCTTTAATCCTCTTGTTCAAAATGTAAACTTAATTTGCCACAGCCAAATTTTGCCTCAGTAACAGCATTTTACTGATTATAATAAGGAAATTTCCTGACATGCTTACATTGCAAATGGGATCAGTTCTACCTCATACTAAGTAGACTTTAAATAATACAAGAACTATAGGCTGAAAACTAATGATTTTGTATTTGTGCAGCTAGGACATGTAACAGCTTGGTGGTCAAGGACCAATTCATAAGCACAAGATAAAAGCACAATATCATAAGCACAAGATAAATGTATTTACATTGAAATAGTTTCATGTGATTAAAGGGAAAATTTGGTAAGATGTGATGTTTTAAAGAAAATTTAATAAGAGCAAAATATTTTTTTAAAAAAACCCAAGGCCTCTCCTTTCTTCACCCACTGAGCCTTGCTCTACTCATGCTTTTTCTTCTTCTGAACCCCAGGGTTTTAAAGGGATGCAGTTCATTTCCTGGTGGTCTTCCTTCCTTTGGGAGCCCTCACTTCAAAATATCAGGAGCTTCCTGAAGGCATGGTGATTGGAGATGCAGGTTTTTCTGTTGTTACAGAAGCAGTAGAACAGCAGTTAAGTGGTGGACCTGTGGCAGGTGTGCCAGAGATGGCATGTGAAGCTGTTTTTGTGGCATGCAGAGGGTGGGGAAGAGGAGGAACAGGCGTGCACCTGTTCCTCCTCCTTTCTAGCCATCCCAGGCTTTCATCAGCTGAAGGCCTGGGAGTGTGCGGGGGGGTGGTGGTGGTGGTGGAAGAACAGGTGTGCACCTGTTCCTCCCCAGGCCTTCAGCTGCCTCTGCCCATTCCTTTTCTTCCCCCTTCACCTCCCTGGGCCTTCAGCTGTCTCCAGAGAGGCAGCCGAAGGCTTGGGAGGGTGGGGAAAGAAGTCCTGCCCTGGAAGTCCTATCCCCCCCCCCCGATGTCCCAGCACCAGCATTTAGGAAGACCCAGTGCCAGAAGGCCTTTTAGTTTGGGCACTCATTCCCTAAAAGGTTCACCTTCACTGGTCTATGTTATGTGCTTGTGTGTTTGAGAGGTTATGAATGGGTGTGAATGGGTGTGTGAATGACAGGGTTGGCTCTATTGTTAGGCAGAGTGAATGCTTGTGTTGAAATAGGACTGTGTGTCAGCTTCCCCAGCTTTACTTCCTGAGAGCTTTCACTAGTCCCTTCTTTTGGAGGACAGACAATCCTTTCTGGACTGGGAAAATTTCCTCAGTGGCCAAAGAATATCCTCCATCTCTGATGGAGAGGATCAAGTGGGGTTGTGTCAGATTCCTTGATCCAAGCAATATCAACTCAAATATCTTTCTCTGTTTTGTTTAGTTTTCTATAATCAATGCATGGATACATTTCCCAAACTACTGTCTCAGTCATTGTGTACAGAATTATATCAAAGAATACCAATGTTGTTGTTGCGTACTTTCAAGTGATTTATGACTTATGGCACCCCTAAGGCAAGATTTGTAGCTTATGAAGTGACACAGGCTTTCCTTGGCCGGATTGTTCAGAGGGGTTTGCAGAGAATATAGGTAAACACAAACTACTCTGTACTAAGGTGTTTGCAAAGGAGCTAGGTCCAAATGAAAGGAGTACTTAGGGGGTAAAAAAATCTTGTTAGAACTAGAAATATTATGTTTACCTTGATACATTACTTTCTGGGATAATGAGGATGTAATGATGCTCCTTCAGCAAAATAGCTTAACAGGTCCTTTTGTCACCTTTTTTTGTGGAAAGCAGCAACATTCATTTGTCATTTTTTTCATTACTTAGGAAAAAAAGAAACATGTTTTACGGGCATTTTCTGGTTTGGTTTTGTTTTTAAAATAGGCTGTTTTTAATGTTTGAAGATGAATGTTTTTTAAAGGAGCTAAAAATGAAAAACTAGCAAGGAATGCAACAAGTTACTTAAAAGTCCTATTTTGCAGTGCTAATGGCAACAAGTTATTTCTTTAGGGCTCTGCAATGAATTAAATTACAAATTACATTTTAAAAAAGTAGCTTCCAATGAGTTTACAGGTGGCTCCTGGATTACTGGGCTCAGAAATAAAATTTGATATCTTCAGACAGCAAATGACATCTCATGCTGTGCTTCTTTTTAATGAGTGTTAACATAAAGACATTATTACAGCAAGTGAGCTGGCAACTCCACAGCCATCTGAAGCAACAATTAAATTACCACAGCAATCCAAAATACCACTTAACTCTACATTATTACATTGTGTGTGCTTGACCAATGATTACAGCACTCTGAAAATTGGGGTCAAACTGGGTTTCTATCTAGTTGCAGTCACTTCAGAGGCTATAGATTTACCATGTCCAAGTACTCTTGTTATTCCACATCAAGAAGCAAGAGTCTGCGTACATTTCTTTTCTCAGTCAGTGTGTTTAGATTTGTTAGACTAGAAATGGAGAGACAGCAAGTAAAATCTGCATTTAGTCATTAAATTCACTAGATGATCTTGAAACATTTTTTTTTCTCTCACCCTCTTTCTGACATGAATGCACACACATACACACTCCAATCCTCCTTCAATCTCAGACTAGTCTTCCCTCACAGGACAGTTGTGAACAGAAAATTAAAGAAAGAACAATATATATTATGGAGCCTTAGGTTTTCCACCAAGATAAAGTAAACACAATTAATACAACTCTCCTACCAAGCCACATATGGGTTCATGACCTTTCTTTCATTTCCAAAGGAAAAGTATTAAACTTTTCCCATGACTCTTTTAGACAATGGAAGGAAGAGTGACAAATTTTGCACATCAGAATGACAACATGGGGAGTTTTTTTATTGACACCTTTTTGTTGACTAGAATCCCGTCCCTTTTCATAGAATCATAGAGTTGGAGGAGAATACAAGGACCATCCAGTCCAACCTGCTGCCATACAGGAACTCACTATCAAAGTATCCCCAACAGATGGCCATCCAGCCTCTGCTTAAAGATCTCCAAAGAAGGAGACTCCACCACACTCCAAGTACGTGTGTTCTACTGTTGAACAGCTCTTACTGTCAGGAACACACATTTTCACACATATTCTTCCTCCTATTACATACTCATATAATTCCTTGTGATATTATTTTCTATGTCATGCACAAAACGAAGAAAAGGAATGCCCAGCTCAGTTAAAACTTGGAATTTTAAGTGTCAGGAATCAAATATCTATATGCATGCATGTGAAGAACCACACAGGCCTAAATCCAATTGTTAAACCCAACTAGAATAAAGCTGAATCAATGAAAGCTAGTAGAATAACACTTATGTAAATCCCATTGTAAATTATGTAAATGGACTACTCTAGTTGGGACTAACAGTTGAATATCATTAATTATCTATTATGCCTCAGTTATAAACTACAAGGATTGTAGTTCAGAGGATCTGTGAAAAAAGAATATATTATATAATGTTTAATATAATATGGGGATGAAAGGAATATTCATAAATATTCATATACCAGGTAAAAAATGATTTTTTCTTAGTGTTGGGAAAGCCTGATCAAGAGAATACTGGATGGATGAGAATATTTGTAGTTCAGGGCTTATTTTGACAAATAAATGCAAGAGGGTTTTTTCCCTCTTTTTTTTTTAGTGAGAGCATAGAATTTTGAGCAAATAAATATTTTTCTTCACAGAAAGCAATATTTTTGTGCAGAAAATTATCATTTCTATGCAAAAACCCCATCTGTGTGTTTTTCACAGAATGAATGCCTAACTGCAAATAGTCCTCAAAACCTGTACAGGGCGAAAAATGGTTAAATAATTCAAAAGCAACATAAATCAATGAATCAAAAGTGTGAAGATATCTAGGGTCTTTTAGATGTTATCAGTGACATCATGAAAAGAAAAATTCTCCCTTTCCATTAGATGAGATAACACTGAGCTTGTACTTCAGCAATCATTGTATTGTTTTTTACTGTACTATTTATTCATTTTGGAGGTTGTTTCTAATTTCATGTTTGAGTTTTCTGTTGGATCTATTGGATCTGTTGATCATAATAAATGATGATGATGACTTTGGTATCTACGATAATGACATGAATGGAGCATCAGAAATCAGCACGGGTGGAAGCACACTGCATTTCTGAAACACAGTAGTACTGAAACAATGTTTTTGGTCTCCAAAGCATGGAAAAGTTACTTTTTGGTCTTCAGCTCTTAGAATCTCTCAGCCAACATGACTAACAGCCATGCTGACTCGGGGGACATCTGGGAACTATAGTCAAAACCAGTAATTATTCTGAAGTCTGCTGTTGTATCAAAACCTCCACACGGTACTAATAATCATTTCGGGTCTCAAGGTGTCTCAATGAAATGGGGCGATACAGTGCAAATGTAAGTGATTAGCAACACTTTTTAAAAAGAAAAGCAAATAACATTGTATGTGAGCTAAGTAGTGGACAAAGCCTATTATACATAATTGCTCATATTACATGGGGACTTGCCTATGTATGCATGTGTGAATTCATCTTAGTATCATTTCCCACACATATTACAGTATCAGTTCATTAAAATTCCTAATGCAGCACTGAACCTGGTCAGACTGAAATGGGGCTGACAAACGTCATGTCTGCCACACAGATAACCAGATCTTATGAAGGTGAAATTAGTTTTCAGGAGCTGTACTGCTCACTTGATTGATTCTGTCTTAGAAGTCATATGACTTAATGTTTCCTGCATGGGCTTCCACTGTCATGCAAACATGACCTGATAACACATTGTCAGGAGCGCTCCAGAGAGCTAACAGCAATCTAACATCTTTCTACTGAGTGTGAAGTTCCATCTGAAATGTGCATATTTGATAAGCAGCTCTTCTTCTATCTGTCCTTTTCATTTTCAGAAAGTTAATCTTCTTTGCTTCACTGAGTGCTGAACAGAAATGAGCTGGCTAGGAAATGCGGCAGGTGGCCCCAAACTGCATAACATGGACAGCTTGACTCTCTGGGGACCAGCAGATGATGGGATCTTTCATAACAGATCACCACAACTCAGAGCAACTCTTTGCTGGATCAGTCAACTCAGCTATGCGGAAAGCATCACAACCAACATTTGGAACAAGGACTTTTTTTATCTTCCTTTTATAGGATTATTGCCTACTGACAAAAGTGATTGCATTTTTAAATTAAACTCATGCTTGGTCCCCACTATAAAATATCTAGGTAAATTCTTAAACATTTTTTAGCACAGCAAGAAGTAATGACACAAGTCAAAACTATTTTTTGTTCCATTTCTTTAACTACTTCAGAGGCCAGGCCATAGTGGGCAAACAGTTGATGCTATTATTGGGGAAGTGTAAATCATAGCTATTTAAAATCTCCTGTATAGAATTTTCTACTTCATGCTCCAATTGCAAGATCAAGGCAATGAGAATTTTACCATATGATCAAGAAAGCATATCAGCCAGGCTAGGGAAGGGAAGGTCCTTCAAATGTTTTTTCAGCTTCATGTAACACCAGAGCTTGCCAATATAGTCAAGGATGATAGCAAATGGGAATGGCAACTGATGGTTTCCATATCAGTGAGGTCATCCATTCCTCCCTGTGTTTTAGACCAGACTTTAAATGAGCAATTCAACTTCTCTTTTGAGAAATACATACTAAGGTTCAAAGTAGTTTGGCCACCTTACTGACAGGGAAGCCACTATCCATACAGTGAGAAAATGAATTCTATGAAAGGATATAGCTTGTAAAGTGCAGTCCAGTAATTTACCTGGAAGCAATCCCACTCAACTAAATGAATTTTACTTATGAGTAGACATACAGTATATAAGATTGAACTAATGTGGGGTGGGAATCATGCAGTAGTCCAGATATTGTTGCATTGCAAGCAGTCTTCACTATTGACTGTGGGTGGCTGGGATGTTAAGAGGTGCAGGCCAACACAATGTGGAAGCCTGCATGAATCGAAACTGAACTGCAAAACCCAAATAGAGTAGACCCATTAAACCAATGGGATTTACAAATGTGTTGGCTTGCCATTCAGCCATTGATCCAGTAGGTCTACACTAGTTGTGATGATCAGTTGGGTGTAGGCCTCAGTCTTTTAATAGGCCCCAACCCATCTTGTTTCAGAACATACTGCATTGAAAATTGATGGAAGTTTCAGAAGACATTATCTAGATATGCTTGGGGAGGGAAGGATTTCCTCAATTCATAGGAGGGTAGTTTGACTGGACTACCAGAAACCCATTGCATAAGCACAAGTAATATATTGATTTCTTGCTCATTTGCTTCTACTTATTTGTTTTAGGCATATTTCTTGTTAATGTATTTGTGTCACTCCTACTTGTTTTTCCCTGTCTTTGAAACAACTACTGATCCATGAAAATGCTATGCCTCCTGTCATATGATCACTTCTCTTACTAACATAATTGAGGAAAAGCAGAATTTCCTATCGCATTGGGTGTTGATTGCTTCTTTTGAGCCTGAGAAAGTGAGACATGTATATTTTCGAAGTATACCCTCTCTTCCTCCTCCTCTCCTAAACAAAACACTCCATTTCCTTTAGGTGAGCTTTTGAGAAAGACTTGAAGCGAAGCTTATAAAAGCTTAATTGTTTTGTCTCTTCTTTCCACATCTGTTTCTGGCAGTTATGCAACTGCTCTGATGCAAATGAATGCATTTTCTGCCTTTTGAACTGTACACTTTGAAACAAGAATCTGCTGTCTTGTGCATGCATCTTTTAAAAAAAAAACATCTGCCTTCATCTGTTTGTCTCAGCATTGCTACACACCATTCACTCAGACAACTGGAAAACATTTTCACCCTGAGCCCTTAGAACAGCTTGCAGAGGAGAGTTACTGTAGATTGATTCTCAGTACTCACAACCAAGTACCTTGGACTGCGGGCAAGAGTCACCATTGGCAACCATGATCTTTGGAAAGTCATTTTTGGGGCTATACTTTTCATAACCCCCTAAGTGTCATGGATGTAGGATTTTAGGAATAACAGTCCAAAATGTAACATTCCCAGGCTTGGGAGTGGGGTGGCATTATGAAGGTTTATGCTCTCACTATTAGGGGTGGGCAAAGTTTGCTCCTGGTGCTTCACATGACCTGTTAAAAGGCCTTTTTTTTAACAACACTAAACTCCTCCAGACTCCCTGGACTGCACTTTTTCTAGCACACATCAAGGGTGAATTCATAGAATGATAGAGTTGGAAAGAGATCTCAAGTACCATCCAGTTCAACCTCCTACTATGCAGGAAGACACAATCAAAGTACTCCTGTCACATGGTCATCCCACCTCTCTTTAAAAACCTCCAGAAGAAGACTCCATCACACTCCAAGGCAATGTATTACTGCTGAACAGCTCTTAGTGCCAGGAAGTTGTCCCTACTGTTTAGGTGGAATCTCTCTGAAGCAGCAGGAGTGGTAGTTCATCGTTAAACTGGTCACATTCCTCTATGTACAGATTTTTAAAAAATCTGTTTTCAAAACCAGAGGTCAACATCTGAATATGTGGAAGACATTTTTAGCAATCCAAGTGACGCCTGTAGCATCTTAGGGGCAGAAAATTAGCCCTTGGTTGCCTAACCCATTCAATTTTATATCATATATTTTTCCTCTTGTCCAGACTGGCTTGCCCTATATTAACAACATTATATGGTTGCTAATTGCTATCAAGTTGGTTTTGAGTTGTTATCCTATGAATAAGAGACACTGTCATCACTAGCCCTGCATTCTCAAGGCTGTAGCTTCCTTGATTGAGTCTATCTCCCTGTGATTTAGTCTTCCTTTTTCCTGATGCCTCTCACTTTACCAAGCATTATTGCCTTTTCTAATGAGATATGTCATCTCATGATATGTCCAAGGTATGATAGCCTAGGTCGGGTCATTTTGGCTTTTTCACACATTTCTCTTTTTCTAGCCAAAGGCTCAAGTAATGCACAAGCAAGAGGAGGAAATTCAGCTGGCTGGCTATCTGTAACATGCTAAAGTCTGCTTAATGTTTACCACTAATTTTGATTATAAATGCACATATTTATAATATATGAGTAGGTTTATTCATAAGCAATTATATACCTAACTTTCAAGGCTGCAAACAATAATAAAATAATGGTTAAAAGGCAAAATTGTAATCTAGACATAACATTGTGAAGAAACAAATTAAAAGCACAATAAAAAAACAGGAATATCCAGAATAACCAGGCCACAACTAAATGGATCTCCTTCAACACCAGACAAGCACATACATGCCAATTGCCTTCCTGAATAAAGAGATCTTTGCTTGCTGGTGCAATGAAAATAGAGGGGAAGCCAGCCTGGCTGTTATTATTACCATTTTTGTAGAAGTGTGTAACTAAATGGTAAAAAGGTGAATCTGTTTTCATCCTTCAGTATGATGACCTGATTCTCTGGTTGTTTTGGACTATAACTTCATTAAAACTCAGCTTTGCCAATGGTTGGTGATCCTTGGGATTCTAGTGCAATCTATCTGGAGGACAACTTCCTATCTGTGCTTCATTTTTTAGGATCCTGATCATTTTTTAAAGGATTCTGTTTATAAAATGGCACATTCCAGCCATTATTGCACAACTTTCACCTGCCCTCACTCAACCTCTCTGCCATCAAAGACTATTCTATTTTGTAATAGAATGTGAATTTTCATCATGAAAGATAGCTTTCTAGGATGTGCATTTGAGAAGGGGCTGAGTTCAGTAGATTAAGTTTGGTAGATTAATTGTAGGACTGATGTAGCTACAGAGAAGAAACCTATTTCACCAGGTTGTATTGAAGCCAAAGTTATATTCTTGAACCTTAGATCTGAGGTTCTTCAACTAGAGAGAGCACAGCTTGACATTTAGGAGTTGCATATGGAAAGATGTGTGCTTTCCCACTGAGCCCCGTACCTTGGTTCGGTTTTTTCTATACCTTTTTTTCATGTCTACCCTTCCTGTCCTCTTTCAGTAAATTTCCATTTTGAAAGGTATGTAATAAATTAAGCAACTATCTTTAACAGTTCTTAGCAAAAACAAAAACAGCAACCAACAACCAACAACTTTGACTCTCTCCCCTCTCCCTTTGGATGACAAATTTAATGCAATGCAATTATTTATTGGAATAAATCACAGTGAAAATATGCTGTCATTGTCATTATATATTCTCTTCCACTGAAAAATCAATGGGATCTAAGCACACTTAATTGCATGCTAGACTGCAAACCTGGCTCTTGAATTGTTCCCAACATTATTATTATCTATATTATTATTATTATTTATATAGCACTTTAAATTTGCACAGTGCTGTACATACAGTCTTATAGTTATACGAATCCCTGCCCTCAGGCTTACAGTCTAGAAGAGACAACACAAAAGGAGAAGGGAAAGTTGGTGGGAAGGGGATGAGGACCAGTGGTTCTTCTCTCCCTCTGGGGCCTGGACCAAGACATATGGACTGGAGGGAGGGCACGGGTTCTTAACACATAATTAAAAGGAGGCATCCTGGGGCAGATGGCACAATCCTGGGAAAGCTTCCCTAAACAATATAGTCTTTAACTTACTTTTGAACCTGGTTAGAGAAGTGATGAGTCGTATATGTGGGGGAAGAAGGTTCCAGGAGTGAGGGGCAGCAAGTGAGAAGGGATGAATCTGGGACAGAGCAATGGAAATCCTTGGCTGGGATAGGAGACCTTGACTACCAGAACAGAAAGTACAAGTAGGAGTGTGAGGAGAAAGAAGCTCAGACAAGTAAGGAGGGGCCAGTCCATGGAGGGCTTTGAAAGTCCACTACAAAAGCTTGTACTGGATGCAGAAGGGGAAGGGGAGCCAATGAAGGGAAGATAAGAGGGGAGAAACATGGTCAAAGCAACGAGCAGATGTGATAATATGGGCAGCTGAGTTCTGGACAGATATTAAAGGATGGAGGTGAGAGAGAGGAAGCTCTGTCAGAAGAAGATTGCAATAATCTAGTCGCGATACCACTAGGGCATGGACCAGAGTCTCGGCAGTGGAGGCTGAGAGGCATGGATGGATTTTGGCAATGTTGTAGAGAGAGAATCTACAGGTCTTGGCAGTGGCCTGAATCTGTGGAATCAATGACAAAGAGGAATCAAAGATGAAACCGAGACTGCAGGCTTGCTGAACATGGCTTTCATCTCCTATGATGTGCCTCATTCCTTGCTCAGCAATGAGAAAACAAACATATTTGTGTCGGTATTAGCATTCTCTCCCCCTGCCTACACACATGCGCTTCTACTATTATCATTTGACCAACTCTCTATCAAGCATAAAATAGGTAAGGCCTGCCACACACATTCCACAGGGATTAGCGAACTGGATGTCTAGAGAGATTTGTTCCTTTCAACAGCTAAGCTGTGACACTGCAAGAGGCTAAATGCTGTTGAAATTCAAACCCACAGCCACTTTTCACTATTGCTGCCTCCAGAAGCAGCAGTGCTTCTGGGAATTTTTGACACCTTGGATAGTGCCAGTGATCAGTTCAAAGACAGGTCAGGCAATTAAAACATTCATTTAAAATGTCCTGAATTCCTGGATAGCCAAAGCCTTGTAAAGGATTCCAGTGTACAATCTACAGAATGAAAGATTCAAAGCTGTAGTCAGATCACAGAAAGATGAAACAGCATCTAAAACGCAGCCAGCCTCTACCTGAACTGTCTCCTTGTTCTTGTCTCATAAACCTCATTTCCTATTTTAAAAGGACTGGATCCTCTTTGAAAAAGCATCACACGGGACTGCTTGAACTGTGAACTCCACATCAGTTAAATTATGGCTTGTTTCAGCATTTGAACCTCAAGTTCAAAGATGCTGTAATCAGCATTAACACAACAGGTAGTCCTGTTCTGGAAAAGTCTCCAGGAAGAAACAGGAAAACAAGGCAAAAGTTCAGGCAAAGATTCAGTACCATGGACAGTTCCATCCTGTTCTCAATGGAGTCTACAGAAAAAAGTAGGGAAGTGTCTTTTCCTATATATATGGTTGTTGAGGTGCATTATGTGACCAAATCTGCTCCCCCTGCAATCTCCTGTTCCTGCATGATCACAGGTAGATGGGTTTGGTCCTCCTCTGTGTCCCTCCAGTGGAAGCAATCCATGATATGGAGATATGGAAGAAGGCTGTTAATAACAGAAACAGCCAATCCTGTCCAATCTACTCCCTTTAGAGACCTGTTGGGCACTGATGCTTGTCTGATTCAACAATAAGTTAAAATTTGGTTCTTCTCTAAGCATTTTGAGTCAGTGGTCATAGTTTGGTTCTGACTTGTGGTGTTTGGTTTTCTTCCCACTCCTTTATACTTTAAGGAGGAGAAAGAAAAGGAGGAGGCTGTAGTCCATGTGCTTGGGTGAGATCTAATTTAATTTACACTTGAGCCATTGCATTCTGGGAGCCAGTGCTGGGAGGCTACTTAAGGCTACTCAAGGCTAGCAGAAGCTGCATTTCCTTTAAGGAGGAGAAAGAAAAGGAGGAGGCTGTAGTCCATGTGCTTAGGTGAGATCTAATTTAATTTACACTTGAGCCATTGCATTCTGGGAGCCAGTGCTGGGAGGCTACTTAAGGCTACTCAAGGCTAGCAGAAGCTGCATTTCCTTTAAGGAGGAGAAAGAAAAGGAGGAGGCTGTAGTCCATGTGCTTGGGTGAGATCTAATTTAATTTACACTTGAGCCATTGCATTCTGGGAGCCAGTGCTGGGAGGCTACTTAAGGCTACTCAAGGCTAGCAGAAGCTGCATTTCCTTTAAGGAGGAGAAAGAAAAGGAGGAGGCTGTAGTCCATGTGCTTGGGTGAGATCTAATTTAATTTACACTTGAGCCATTGCATTCTGGGAGCCAGTGCTGGGAGGCTACTTAAGGCTACTCAAGGCTAGCAGAAGCTGCATTTCCTTTAAGGAGGAGAAAGAAAAGGAGGAGGCTGTAGTCCATGTGCTTGGGTGAGATCTAATTTAATTTACACTTGAGCCAAGGCTAGCAGGCTAGCAGAAGCTGCATTTCCTTTAAGGAGGAGAAAGAAAAGGAGGAGGCTGTAGTCCATGTGCTTGGGTGAGATCTAATTTAATTTACACTTGAGCCAAGGCTAGCAGAAGCTGCATTTCCTTTAAGGAGGAGAAAGAAAAGGAGGAGGCTGTAGTCCATGTGCTTGGGTGAGATCTAATTTAATTTACACTTGAGCCATTGCATTCTGGGAGCCAGTGCTGGGAGGCTACTTAAGGCTACTCAAGGCTAGCAGAAGCTGCATTTCCTTTAAGGAGGAGAAAGAAAAGGAGGAGGCTGTAGTCCATGTGCTTGGGTGAGATCTAATTTAATTTACACTTGAGCCATTGCATTCTGGGAGCCAGTGCTGGGAGGCTACTTAAGGCTACTCAAGGCTAGCAGAAGCTGCATTTCCTTTAAGGAGGAGAAAGAAAAGGAGGAGGCTGTAGTCCATGTGCTTGGGTGAGATCTAATTTAATTTACACTTGAGCCATTGCATTCTGGGAGCCAGTGCTGGGAGGCTACTTAAGGCTACTCAAGGCTAGCAGAAGCTGCATTTCCTTTAAGGAGGAGAAAGAAAAGGAGGAGGCTGTAGTCCATGTGCTTGGGTGAGATCTAATTTAATTTACACTTGAGCCATTGCATTCTGGGAGCCAGTGCTGGGAGGCTACTTAAGGCTACTCAAGGCTAGCAGAAGCTGCATTTCCTTTAAGGAGGAGAAAGAAAAGGAGGAGGCTGTAGTCCATGTGCTTGGGTGAGATCTAATTTAATTTACACTTGAGCCATTGCATTCTGGGAGCCAGTGCTGGGAGGCTACTTAAGGCTACTCAAGGCTAGCAGAAGCTGCATTTCCTTTAAGGAGGAGAAAGAAAAGGAGGAGGCTGTAGTCCATGTGCTTGGGTGAGATCTAATTTAATTTACACTTGAGCCATTGCATTCTGGGAGCCAGTGCTGGGAGGCTACTTAAGGCTACTCAAGGCTAGCAGAAGCTGCATTTCCTTTAAGGAGGAGAAAGAAAAGGAGGAGGCTGTAGTCCATGTGCTTGGGTGAGATCTAATTTAATTTACACTTGAGCCAAGGCTAGCAGGCTAGCAGAAGCTGCATTTCCTTTAAGGAGGAGAAAGAAAAGGAGGAGGCTGTAGTCCATGTGCTTGGGTGAGATCTAATTTAATTTACACTTGAGCCAAGGCTAGCAGAAGCTGCATTTCCTTTAAGGAGGAGAAAGAAAAGGAGGAGGCTGTAGTCCATGTGCTTGGGTGAGATCTAATTTAATTTACACTTGAGCCATTGCATTCTGGGAGCCAGTGCTGGGAGGCTACTTAAGGCTACTCAAGGCTAGCAGAAGCTGCATTTCCTTTAAGGAGGAGAAAGAAAAGGAGGAGGCTGTAGTCCATGTGCTTGGGTGAGATCTAATTTAATTTACACTTGAGCCATTGCATTCTGGGAGCCAGTGCTGGGAGGCTACTTAAGGCTACTCAAGGCTAGCAGAAGCTGCATTTCCTTTAAGGAGGAGAAAGAAAAGGAGGAGGCTGTAGTCCATGTGCTTGGGTGAGATCTAATTTAATTTACACTTGAGCCATTGCATTCTGGGAGCCAGTGCTGGGAGGCTACTTAAGGCTACTCAAGGCTAGCAGAAGCTGCATTTCCTTTAAGGAGGAGAAAGAAAAGGAGGAGGCTGTAGTCCATGTGCTTGGGTGAGATCTAATTTAATTTACACTTGAGCCATTGCATTCTGGGAGCCAGTGCTGGGAGGCTACTTAAGGCTACTCAAGGCTAGCAGAAGCGCGCGCCTAACGGCGCGCGAATTTTGATTTTTTTTTTTATCTAGTCAAGGAGGTGTTTAGAGAATAGAAGAGGAGCTGGCCTGAAGCATCAGAGGAAGTGAATCAGAGACTTGCCTTTGGAAGGAGCTTTCAGCCAGGAGCTCTCTACATAACTATAGGCCCCGTGACTTGAACTCAGTGACAGAGCTTGGGAATAAAGGCCAAGTCTAGCAAGGGAAGCCCACAGTCTTGTTTCAGTGCCTCCTTAAGACTTCTCAGTATGGACACTGAAGGCCCTGCAGCAGTCACCTGCAACACCTGTGGGATGTTTGTCTTCTTGCCTACAGAGGTGGCGAACTACACCTGCCACAAGTGCAAGTTGGTAGTCCTCTTGGAAGAGAAAGTACAGCAGCTAGAGGAGCAGATATCTGCACTCCAGCATCATAGAGAGCAGGAGAATCTCCTGAACAGAACAGGCCAGAATGTCTTGGGTGGGAAACAGACAGAGGAAGTTGTTGGGGTGGAGGAGGTCACTCCACATACAACAGAGGTAGAGGCTTGGAGGGAGGTCACACACAGAAGTAAGGAAACCAGGGAACGTTCTGTGAGCGGCTTGCAGCTACAGAATCGCTTTGAATCTCTCTCTGTTGTCAGAGATGATGAGGAAAAGCAGCAGGGACAGACATCAGGGACAGAGCAGGGGAGCCTGAGAGGATCACGAAAAGGAACAGCCACTGCTAAGCCTCGGAGGAGGCGCGTGGTCGTGGTGGGGGACTCCTTGCTGAGGGGTACAGAAGCAGTGATTTGTGGGCCTGACAAGATGTCTCGGGAGGTGTGTTGTCTCCCTGGGGCAAAGATCCATCATGTGACGGAGAGGCTGACAAGACTTGTCAAGCCTACTGACCGTTATCCCCTTCTTTTGGTTCATGTGGGAACCAATGATACTGCAAGGCACAGCCTTCAGAATATCAAAAGGGATTATGAGGCTCTGGGAAGGAAGCTGAAAGAGATGGATGCACAGGTTGTCATCTCATCTCTACTCCCGGTAGAAGGGCATGGTCCAGGAAGGGAGAGGAAAATAGCAGAGGTGAATAACTGGCTCCGTAGATGGTGCCGCCAAGAACAGTTTGGATTCTTGGATCATGGGCTGCGGTTCCATGAGGAGGGACTTCTGGCAAGGGATGGGCTGCATCTCACGCCAGTTGGCAAAAACGTTTTTGCCAACAGTCTGAAGAATCTGATCAGGAGGGCTTTAAACTGAGTTATGTGGGGGAGGGAGACATTATACTGGAAGACAAAAGGGATGGAGAGAATAGTCCAAGTGGCATAGAGGGAACAAGGCAAACAGTGCAAGGACCCAACAGTAGGAGGCAAAAAAATGTGCAAAAGCAGCAAGTAAAGAGGACACATGGTCTTAAATGTCTCTACACTAATGCACAGAGTATGGGAAATAAGCAGGATGAACTTGAACTCCTAGCACAACAAGGGAAATATGATATAATAGGCATCACTGAAACCTGGTGGGATGAGTCTCATGATTGGAATGTAGAAATAGAGGGGTATAACCTTTTTAAGAGAAACAGGCCAAGTAGGAAAGGAGGAGGAATAGCATTATATGTCAGGGATATTTACACCAGTGAAGAGATCCAGGAAGTCAATACTGGAAGCCAGGTGGAGAGCATCTGGATAAAAATTAAAGGAGAGGGAAATAACAGGGATGTTACTGTGGGAGTCTACTACAGACCCCCGACTCAGGCAGAGGAATTGGATGATGCCTTTCTAGAACAGATGACCACACAATCAGGAAGGAGAGATGTAGTAGTGATGGGTGACTTCAACTATCCGGATATTTGCTGGAAGTCAAACTCAGCCAAATCCTCAAAGTCTAGCAAATTCCTCACTTGCCTGGAAGACAATTTCATTGTCCAAAAGGTGGAAGAGGCAACAAGGGGATCAGCCATTTTAGATCTGATCTTAACCAACAGGGAAGACCTAGTTGATGGGGTGCAAGTGGTTGGATCCTTAGGTGGAAGTGACCATGTTCTCCTGGAGTTTGTTATGCAGTGGAAGGGAGAAGCTAGGCATAGTCAGACACGCACTCTAGACTTTAGGAGAGCTAATTTCAATAAACTTAGAGAAATACTGGGAGTGATCCCATGGTCAGGAATACTAAAAGAAAAGGGAGTTCAAGACGGATGGGAGTTTCTCAAAAGGGAGATATTGAAGGCACAATTTCAAACAGTTCCAATGAGGAAGAAAAATGGTAGATGTCTCAAGAAGCCAGGATGGATGACTAAGGAACTTTCAAATGAGCTAAGTTTTAAACGGAACATGTATAAGAAATGGAAAAATGGAGAAATCACGAAAGAGGAATTTAAACAAATAGCCAGCACATGTAGGGGTAAAGTCAGAAAAGCTAAAGCGCAGAATGAACTCAGGCTTGCTAGAGAGGTTAAGAACAATAAAAAGGGCTTTTTTGGATATGTCCGCAGCAAAAGGAAGAAGAAGGAAACAGTAGGGCCACTGCGTGCAGAAGATGGCAAAATGCTAACAGGGGACAGAGAAAAGGCAGAATTACTCAACACCTTCTTTGCTTCAGTCTTCTCAGAAAAGGCAAAAGGTGCTCAACCGAAGGATAATGGAGCAGAAGACAGAATAGGGGAATTTCAGCACAGAATAAGTAAAGAGATAGTACAGGAATACTTGGTTAACCTAAATGAATATAAATCTCCAGGACCAGATGAACTACATCCTAGAGTATTAAAAGAACTAGCAAATGTAATATCAGAGCCATTGGCAATAATCTTTGAGAACTCCTGGAGAACAGGAGAAGTCCCAGAAGACTGGAGGAGGGCAAACGTTGTCCCCATCTTCAAAAAGGGAAAAAAAGAGGATCCCAACAATTATCGTCCAGTTAGTCTGACATCAATTCCAGGAAAGGTGCTAGAGCAGATCATTAAGCAGAGAGTCTGCGAACATTTAGAAGCCAATGCCATAATCACAAAAAGCCAACATGGGTTTCAGAAAAAGAAGTCATGCCAAACGAACCTGATCTCTTTTTTTGATAAAATTACCAGCTTGGTAGATGAAGGGAATGCTGTGGATACAGTATACCTCGATTTCAGTAAGGCCTTTGACAAGGTTCCCCATGACATTCTTGCAAACAAGCTTGCAAAATGTGGGATAGACAAGTTAACTGTTACATGGATTTGTAACTGGTTGACTGGCCGAACTCAAAGGGTGCTCAACAATGGTTCCTTTTCATCCTGGAGAGAAGTGACCAGTGGGGTGCCACAGGGTTCTGTCCTGGGCCCAGTGCTATTCAACATCTTTATTAACGATTTGGATGACAGAATTGGGGGCATACTTATCAAATTTGCAGATGACACTAAACTGGGAGGAGTAGCTAATACCCCAGAGGATAGGATCAAAATTCAAAATGACCTGAATAGACTAGAAAGCTGGGCCAGTGCTAACAAAATGAAATTCAATACGGAGAAATGTAAGGTTCTGCACTTAGGGCGGAAAAATGAAATGCACAGATATAGGATGGGGGACACCTGGCTGAACGAGACCACATGTGAAAGGGATCTAGGAGTCCAAGTAGACCATAAGCTGAACATGAGTCAACAGTGTGATGCGGCAGCTAAAAAAGCCAATGCAATTTTAGGCTGCATCAATAGAAGTATAGTTTCTAGATCAAGGGAAGTTATAGTGCCACTCTATTCTGCTTTGGTCAGGCCCCACCTGGAATACTGTGTCCAGTTCTGGGCACCACAATTCAAAAAGGATGTGGAGAAACTGGAGCATGTCCAAAGGAGGGCAACTAAGATGGTGAAGGGTCTGGAAACCTTGCCCTATGAAGAACGCCTTAGGGAGCTGGGGATGTTTAGCCTGGAGAAGAGAAGGTTAAGAGGTGATATGATAGCCCTGTTTAAATATTTGAAGGGATGTCATATTGAGGAGGGAGCAAGCTTGTTTTCTGCTGCTGCAGAGACTAGAACGCGGAACAATGGATGCAAACTGCAGGAAAAGAGATTCCACCTCAACATTAGGAGGAACTTCCTGACAGTAAGGGCTGTTCGACAGTGGAACACACTCCCTCGGAGTGTGGTGGAGTCTCCTTCCTTAGGGGTCTTTAAGCAGAGGCTGGATGGCCATCTGTCAGGGATGCTTTGACTGGGAGTTCCTGCATGGCAGGGGGTTGGACTGGATGGCCCTTGTGGTCTCTTCCAACTCTATGATTCTATGATTCTATGATTCTATGATTCTATGAATGGTTTTAAATTGTTTTATAATTAAGTTGGATTTTTTTTTGTCTTTGGCCCAGTGAGAAATAAATATTTATAAAAAGGGAGGGTGGGGATAGGGCAGGGGAGGGGAGGAGAAGGAAGGGGAGGGAGTATCCTCTTATCTTTTCAGAAAACTGTACTTTGATGTGTTGTTCAAATCACAAATTGTGATTTATTCAATTGTGGCTTAATTATAGTTTACTGAAACAAGCTGCCATAGAAGCCACAGCATGAAGTTGAACTGTTTCAGCAAAATGTGAGTTAAAACTGATTACGGTTTTTCCTTGTTGTGAAATAATTATGAAGTACCATTAGCGGAATATGAATATAAATGCTTCTAGTCTCCTGCTCATGGCTGCACAAAATGAGGAAAAGGGATGAAGGAGCACATTAATTATTACCACAAAATCCCATCACACATTGTGGTATATTTTGTAAGCATTTGCTACCAGATATCAGCAAGGGCGTCAAAATCAGTTCCTCTTTCTGAATGCATCCCATTAAAACCTCTGCTATTTCCAGCATCTCATTTATTTTATCCTGTTGCCCCCTTTCCCCTTCCCAAAACCTTTTATAAATATATAAAGGTTCATATGGTTGCACTTTTCAAATCAACCACTAGATGATTGGTACAAAAAAAAAAAGTACCAGCTATAAAGCAGCCTGGCAAAAACAAATCACAGCCTCAGAGGACTGAGAATAACCTTTCCCCAATAATTGATGTCATTGTAAATGCAGGGAGTGTGTATGTTTGTGGATCCTAGTTTTGATTTTCAACTGGCTTTGAAAGAAGCTCCCCCCCTCCTCCCCGTTTGCCTTTTGTCTGGCATACAGTTAATGACATATGCAGGTGAAAGTTGTGCTATGCATGCAAAGTGTTTTGTTTTTTTTCAAGAATGCATAACCATCATATCCAGGTGAAGATTGCATAAGTGCAGTTGCACACATGGGACTGTTGTACATGTATGTGGTAGTGCACTGAAGTACTCAGAGTAGCATGTGAGTATGCATTGCCTTTTCAAATTGCACATTGTAATAGTACAATGAGTTGTCAGCCATACAAACTGCTATATTGGTATCCAGTATAGGAGTTGCACAGTGTAAATCTTCCGGTAGATATGGACACTATGTTGAAGCACTGTAGAATCTCAGCCAATATACACTGAAATATAAGAGCTGTGCATAGCACCAAGTACGTGTTGCTCCACATGTAGTCTTCTAAATGGCCCTGTCTACCCACGTTGGAGACTAATAAAACAATTCCTTCTTTAGGGAGGTTGCAGTCCCAGATTATACCAAATAATTATCTAGTTATTGCTCATTAGCTTGATCTTTCAGACAAATCAATGAGAACAAAATTTATTTTGGCATGCAAAAACAACTAATCATCATGTCTTCTTAACAACAGGCCTGGCAGAAAGAATTACCTTTGAGATGACTGGACTGCCCTGAGCCCCAACTGTCTTCCAACTGCTATTCAAACTGGTGATTTAGCTGGTCTAGATAAATACAGGTTGCTCTAAATGAATGAAAAGTTTATAGAGCTTTAACAAAGGAACCTGCAAAACTAAACAGTCTAAAGCAAAACAAGCCTATGTGAGAAGGTATGATTGACTCAGGTCTTGACCATGTTTTTCTTTTTTTAAAAAAACAACCTTTTGAAACTGCTTATCACTGGGTGTTGAGTCTGGTCAGAGACGCAGATAAGCATTATGATATTATGCATGATCATGATGAAAGAACAATGAATGAACAGAATGTGCTTGCTCTTTTGCTTTTCTCATTACTGTGGTTGTGCCTGTGCACATCTAGTCATTCAGTCCCCAAAACCTGGCCTGTACAGTGGACCCTTCCAATCCATAGGGATTTGGTTCTGAGGGGCCCCACGGATGGGAAAAAATGCATGCACTCAAGCTCCATATTATTCAATGGGTGGCAATGGGCATGTTTCCGCATCCTCACATCTGCAAGCATATGTTGCCATTGAATAATATAGCGTGTGGCAAGCTGTGAACACTCCAATCTGTGGATAACTAGCCCACCAGTATGGTTGGCCCACTGTATAACTAATGAGTCAATCCAAAGTGCCTACAATAGTTTAGCATAAGTATCACTTAGGGAAGGACAATATAGCTCAGTAGAAGAGCACATTCTATGGATGCAGAAGGTCCTAAGTTCAAACTCCAGCATCTCTACGTGTAGCTGAGGAAAGAACCCTGCCTCCAAAGCTAGAAAGCCACTGCAAATTGGAGTTGGGAAATCTTTTGCACTGGTGCCTTACATTTTGTCAAAAAATTGAACCTTTTAGGGTGTGAATCAGGCAGTCCTCCAAGTTTGGGTGGATTAGAACTGTATTTGTTTACAGTGGTCCCCCGGGTTACGAATCCCCCGGGGTACGAAAAACCCGGGGAACGAAAGAGCCGGGGCTGCAAAAACGGCCCCGGCTTACGAATAAAACCCCGGGTTAAGAAACAAAAAAACCGCGCGGCCCCTTTAAATTTGCCACGCGGTCCGTCAAAAAAAGCGGTCCCCCGGGTTACGAATATTTCCGAGTTACGAAAAGTAATCCAGAACAGATTACTTTCGTAACCCGGGGGACCACTGTACTTGGATTAGAACAGCAGTACTAAATACAACAGTATAATCAGTGCTGAGATATGTTGGTTATTACAGTTCAACAACATCTAGGGGAGTAGCTTTCCAGGGTTGCAGGCAGAATTCATTCCTAGAGAAGCTTGGCATTAAACTTTGGATTTTATGCATGCACAGCACGGACAGTAATCCTGAGTCACAGCCCTCCCAATCCCCTCACTAATGGTCTCCTGTCTGACTGTCAAGCAGGCTCAATTCTGGTTAGTTTCTGAACTCAGAATAGATCAGGTAATTTCAGGATGGAACAGTTACTCCCAATGTTTTGGACTATAGTTTCCACAATCTCCTACCATTGGCTGCACTGGCTAGGATTTGTAGGAACTGTTGCCAAACATCTGGAGGGCCAAAGCCACCCCCTCTGCTGGAGGCAATGCTGATCTAGAAGGAGCAGTGCATTGGTTTAGTATGATGCAGATTCAATATGCTCTTCCAGCTTTAAGCTTACCCTCCTTGGCCCAAAATATTTAATTCTTAACTGCTACTGCTTGCCTGCAGCACTCTAAGGGTAAAGTGTTGCTGTGTCAGATGTGTGCCGGATGCACAGAGGCACTCAGGGGATTAATGAACAGTTTTGTAGCCAGCCCAGCCCAAGAAACCCATGAATAATCAATGGTACTTGAGGCTGCTCGGGTAATTGAATTGCAAACCTGGTAATAACTGGAGATTTATCTGTAGTAGAATTACCTGTGCCCAATTCTAAATGTATGTACAGGGTGATGAGAAAACTACTGATCGTGAGGATTATTTACCTACTTTGCTGGATTTTTTTTAAAGCATCTCTATGCATTTGCTATTCAGATTAATGTGTGTCTTGCTTGAATCTATGTCTAATGCCTTCTAAACTACGTGTCAGCAAATCCAGTGCACCCAATGCCACCAACAAAAAAAGAGTGATGACATTAAAAGGGACATATTTAAAGGCAGAGAGGATAAATTTATTGCTCTTTAAGGGGGGGGGATCATAATTTCATGCCCTGCATGGAAGAGGGAAACATCATTTTTGTTGTTGTTCAAAAAACAGGACAACGTTATAAGTACAGTGGTTCCCCCGGCTTACGAATCCCCCGGGTTACGAAAACCCTGGGATCCAAAACCGGAGGGACCGCTAACGTATCCCCCGGGATCCAAAAGATCCCCCGGGATAAAAAAAAACAACAACCACGCGGCCCCTTTAAATCGGCCGTGTGGTCCGTTTGCTAAAGCGGTCCCCCGGGAAATGAAAGCTTCCGGGTTACGAAGGTAATCCCGGAACGGATTACCTTCGTAACCCCGGGGACGACTGTATATTTTTTTTTCTTCCATTATAGTTTTTCAATCACTTGCCTATGGCATGAGAAGGGTTTTTAGCACTCATAGGCAAATGAGGCTACAAAAATGGTGTTGAAACAGGCACAGTGCTTTGGGAATTTGTCTGACCAAGACTAAATGAGCCCTGGTGGCGCAGTGGTTAAATGCCTGTACTGCAGCCACTCACTCAAAACCATAAGGTGGCAAATACAATACCAGAAAAATGGCTCAAGCTCAACACAGGCTTGCATCCTTTCGAGGTCACTAAAATGAGTACCCAGATTGTTGGGGGCAAGTATCTTACAGTTGTAGACTGCTTAGACACTGCTTAGGCAGTATGAAGTGGTATATAAATGAAGCTGTTTGCTTGACTGCTGTAATCCGTTTTGATTCCCCACTGGAAAAGGCGGAATAGAAATAAATCCTATTATTATTATTATTATTATTATTAGGGTGAAGGAGATGGGGAGTGTGCATAAGCCTTGCCCAAAAATGTCTTCCCACACCCAGAAATACCATCAGGGTTCCTGATAATATCACAGGTCCCGATCATGGGAACTTTGTAACTGCATTCAGCTGAACATGACTACAAAGCTATTCACACAGTGGGTGCAGCTGATGGGAGTTGTAGTCCAACATATCTGGAGGACCAAAAGTTGGCAACCCTTCTGTAGCACTTGAATCAGGAATTGAAGGTGGAACTTAGCCAAATGCTGCCATGGGGTGTATTTGCCCAGATTAAAATTTAAAAAAAGTAAAAAATAATAATATTATTATTTTTAAAACTAATTGGTTAGAATTGTATGCCTCCAAACTAATTAATTACCATTAACAGTTATAATTTCCAAAATACAACTGAGCTTTTCTGTTTTTCCAAAGTAACTAAAAGAGGTGTTGCTGTGTACCTTGAAGTCATTTCCAAATTATGGCGACCCTGAGGCAAACATATCATGGGGGTTTCTTGGCAAGATCTTTTCAGAAGGAGTTTGCCTTTGGCTTCCTCAGAGGCTGAGAGGGTTTCCAAGACTGTGCAGGGATTTGAACCCAGATCTATAGAGTCATAGTCCAACACTGAAAGCACTACATCATGCTGGATCTCAACTAAAATAATTACCTTTATTAATATGATTTATGCAAGCCACTGGTTTATGTAGAAGATGCTCTCTTCCTATCCAGATTGTCATAACCTCAGTACCTAAAACAGACTATCAGATATAAATCAATAATTTATTTAATGTACACTTCATCCTCCACCAGTATGAAATCCAAAATGGTTTACAATAAATTAAAACAAAATAAAGATAAAGACTATTTGTTAAACATTTTATATTTACAAGTAAATAATTCTTTCAACAATACTAAATTACAACAGTTTGAAAGCACTTTAACATTTGGTGAAAAGAATAAAAGTATAACACACCACAAAGTCCTGTCTAAATAATAAAAAAGGGTCTTTGGTGGAAAGTGCTGGAAGCAGAGAGGCATCAGTGCTTTTATAATGATTAGTGAGAGAGATGAGTCTAGACAACATAATAAAAAACAGATCTGTTCACTCACAGACCTACCAATAGGGAAGAAAGGTACAGGATACAAAGGATTTTGATTTCTTCAAAACAGGACTTTGATTTCTTCAAAATCACACAAGATGCAGAGGGGAAGATCCAGTGACATAAAGATTAGTATGTCCATACCAACTGCCATCCTCTGCCTAGGGAGGGAGAGAAGAGGCAGGCACAGCTCCACCAGGGCTTGCCTGAGGCAAGAGGACTCTCCCTCCATACCAACTGCCATCCTCTGCCTAGGGAGGGAGAGAAGAGGCAGGCCCAGCTCCATCAGGGCTTGCCTGACGAAAGAGAACCCTTGTTTATCCACTTTTGTAAACCACTTTGATCTTTTTTGGAAAGGCGGTATATAAATAAAATAAATAAAAATAATAATAAATAATAATAATATTAGTAGCCAAGGGCTCTTCCCAGACATATCATGAGGATTATATCTTAAGTTCTTTGCCCCTATATTAAGGGATGGTAAAATAAAGACACTATTAAATGTGGCAGCATCCTGGAAAATTCATATTGAACACATAAAAAATTCCTATCCAAATCTAGAATGTAACTGTTGCTTCAATTGGTTTATTGCCATACTCTGAATTAAAGTGTATAGCACCATTTCCATGGTCTTTTAGATTTATGATCTTTCAACCTGAGTCTCAGATCTGTATAAGTTATTAGGAATTAAACCATGTCCATTTTTGCTGACTTGAGTCTCAGTTCCAATATCCTGCTTCTAAAAGCTCAGGTAGGCAGGAGGGAAGTGAACTGATGTAGTGTCTGGGCCAACACCCTGTAAGAATATTTGGTATCTATATAAAGCAGAATGCAGTAGAGCTAATTCAAAATGAGCTTCTGTTAGAAACAGGAACTATTCCTCTGAAAAAAGAAGAAGAAAGGAAACCATATGTTTTTGTCTCAGGAAATACATTTTAGGAATGGGAAGGAGAAAGACAAGAGATATTGGCCTGTACTTGTTTACAAGGACTCCTAAAAATTGACTTTCATGTGTGGGTGTAAGCCAGCAACTGTTATTGTGGTTGGAACCCATGAATACTGCCTAATATTTGATTTTACATGAGAAAAGGGTTTCTACTACTTTGGATACTGGCTCACACACTGGATGAAATTGCACAGCCAGAAAAGAACTTTTTTTCTAGAAGCCAATCAACAAAGAGGGATGGACTCAAATGCTATACCTGTAGTCATTTTTAAAGATATTTTCAAAGAGATTGTTCAGCTGATCAGATATCAGCCTATGAAAGATCCTGCTTGAAAGCCAGAAGAGCAAGAGAAGAGAAATAATTTTAAGTAAAGCCCTTCCACACACAGTCATACAAAATTTAGAGCAATACAGAATAAGTCTACAATTGAGACCTGGATTATTGACAATTGAGTCACTCACATCACAC
>JAOEGL010000002.1:82124416-82276916 GCA_034509955.1 Urosaurus nigricauda | reverse complement strand
GGAGTTGGAGGCTAGACCAGGTCCCAGTTCTGCCCTGCCAGACCCCAGCCCTACCATTTCAACCCCAGGAGTGGAGGCTCAGCCAGGCCCTAGCACTGTTGAGCTCCCTTCAGAGGCTCAGCAGCTGAGTATGGCTCCTAAGGAAGATCCAAGCTTGAAGATCCCTTCCTTTAAGGGAAGGAGAGCTGAGAGTGCTTGCGTGCACCAGTCTCGCAGGCTTGCAGAAAAGCAAGCTGCTGATCAGGCACAGCTGGCAACAGGGAGGGTGTCTCCTATTTAACCACCTGTGTGACGCCATCCCTTTGCCAGAACTTATTGCAAATTCCTTTGGTGTGACTGTGTGCTGGCTCCATGTCTCTTGAACTCTTGTTTTACCTTGACCCTGCGACCTTGGACTGGACTATTGCTGCCTTCTCCTTGCCCTGACCTTGGACCAGACTGATTTCTGTGACTTCCCCAATCCTGACTTCAGCTTTGGCTACTGGACTACACTTTTGGACAATACTAAGGTCTGTGGAACTTTCTTATCAGTGTGGGTTGGTGTGTGCTGGCCGCAGTCCAGGACACATGGCCATCAGGACCACTGGCCAACTTTTCTGGGTGTTTCTGGGACATAGTCTAAACAAATGATTTTCCTATGTGCTTGTTGTTGTTTTTGTTGTTGTTGTTGTTGTGTGCCTTCAAGTTGTTTCCAACTTACAGCAACCTTAAAGTGAACTTACTATGGGGTTCCCACTGCAAACTGCACCAAGTGGAGTCAAGGCCAGTATGAACTCCACTGAAATAACCCTGGCTCCACAATGGGCTATTTTGTAGTGTGAATGGGGCTGGGGATAGATTTATTTAGGTGGAAACTAGAACTATGCAAAGCTTGATTCAAAATTTTGGTTTGGACTGATCTAAACTAAATCTGACTCACTTGTAGAGGTTGATCTGTGACCAAAATAAAGTTTATGTTATGGTTAACTTGAGATTCCTAAAGCTGAATGAAGATTAAAAAATCTGATTTAAACTCTAACATTATAATTATGGTTTTTATAACTTTATGGCTACTTCTCAGAATGGGAATTTTTGCCCCACCAGCTAATCCCTGCCAGATTTCAGAAAGATAATTCCAAATCTATTTGTGTGAGCAACTTTTGCATACACACACACACACACACACACACACACAGGAGGGGGTATTGTAAAGTTTTAATTATCACCTTTAAAAAAAATTGACAGAAAGTTTATTTTGATTTGTAGTTGTTACCTTATCTCTATGTAGTCACTATCTAGATTTATACATTTTTCCCAGCATATCTTGATCCTCCAAATACCTGATATTGTAGAAGTCTGCAGATTGCACCTGACAAGGATTTTACACTTTAGACTCTTCTGGCAGTGCCAGTCACAAAAATAAAGGATGCAATGAGTTGATTTTCTCAGCAACGTGCACTTAGGGACCAATTATGACAACTGATAAAATTTCATCAATATTCCATAATAACTTCCGGGTGATAATTATTACTTTACAATACCTCCTCGTAAGGCACAATCTGCAGACTTCTACAATATCAGGTATTCAGAGGATCAAGATACACTGGGAAAAATGTGTAAATCTCATGTATGTGTGCTACTTAGATTAAAAGGGATGGTATGTTTACAACTGACACACCAGACAGGCAAAGAAAAAAAAAAGCAAAGAGGAAAAAGTAAGGCACCCTTCCCATTTAAGCATAGCACACACAGAGTGGAGACGTATGTTGGAATACCCAAGAACATCCTCATAGTTCAAAATTCATATACAGCTGCATGAAAAAGCACAATTTAAAATCAGACTTTGTAACAGAAGTACTGCACTGAGCAACACTGTGATGGGCATTGAGTTTACAGGCAAGTAGGGCAGAGATCTGCTATTATCAGCTAAATCTGGGACGTAAACACAAACCTAACAGAAGAGAGTTCAGTAGGGGCAGCCAATGGGTTCCATATCAAGGTGCATGGTGGTCCAGGGAGCTGAACCTATTTTGAGGGCATTATTTAGCACCTTGGATAGCTTGTTTGAAATTTAGAATAAAACCCAATGGAAGCCATGGACTTCCGCAACTGAGTCAATACTGGTCAATGACATCATACCTTCAAACTCTGTGAGATTCTCCTTCTCACCATGGACTTTTCTTCAGAAGGTACAGCTACAAACATTATATTTTCCCTCTTCCCACTGATTTGTTCAAATTATTACAGGGAACTGGATATATTTAGTCTGGAGAAGAGATGATTGAGAAATGATTAAAAAATAGTCCCCTTTTTATACCAGAAAGTCTGTCATGTAGAAGATGGAGTGTGTTTTTCCCCCACTGCTCTGGTGTATAGGATCTGAACCAAGAAAGGAGATTCCAATTAAACATTAGAAATAATTTTCTGATAGTAAGAGGAGGTTCAAGATGCACCTCAGAAGGTAGTATATTCTCCTGAAATTATCTGGAAGACAATTTATATCATTTTTTGTGGGGTTTTCAGGCTATGTGGCCATGTTCAAGAAGAGTTTATTCCTGACACAAAGAGTTTATTCCAGGCAGATATTTGCTTAGGCCCTTTCTCAAGTAGTCTATTTTAGATTGACTTGATTTGCTTCAGATGTTAAGATTTGTCTGAAGCCATTGCACAGCCCTAATGGAAATCATCTTTAAATCCATCTTCCCAGATATTATAGGCATGAGATTTGGTTTACCTTCTGACAAAAAGGAGCCTGTCAACAAATGAACTGACAAAATGGGCTCAGATCCACCAAAACATACAGTACTATCTGTTAGTTTCTGAAGTCTCAGCATATTTCCTGTTCTTAAATTTTATGTTACTCTAGAGGAAGTCTGGGGAACCTTGGACGCTATTCATATTTGAGACTTTACATTCATTATTTAATTATTTACTTATTTAATTGTCACAAACTTCTGTAAAGCTAAGGGTTCCTGCCTGTTTCTGAAAACTCTACTTAAAAAAAGAAATAGTGCAGTTAAAACAGATCTGCAATAAATAAGAAAGGAGTGTTTTTGTTAAGCAAATTTCTTTATATTTGTTTGAGAGTGGCATCTACTGTGGAATAAAAACCTCCACAAAATAGTTTGTTGTGCATTAAAGGTTTATTTCAAGAGCAAAATAAATGTTAGTTCTATTCCATTTTTGTTTCTGCACACATACCATGAGAAGTTTATGTTTAGGTATCTGCAAAAATTCAGCAGAGGAGAGACATTTAGTAAAGGGTAAGGGTAGATAATAGTAACTATTCAAACACATTTACTTCAGAGTAAATGCAGCATAAGAAATGTGTGCATAAGCCCACATGTGTGCATAAGCCAAATGAACTCCAGAAACAAACTGCAGATGGAAATAATGTGTTTATATACCTATTGCAAGGAGTCCGATAGCACTGGGGGAGAGAAAGTGTGTCATTATGTGAGGTCACATAGTAGAGATACCATTAAAGAGTTGTAATTTACCACATAGTGATATGTGAAATTGCCATAGTTCTCCTTGTAATTAGGAAAGAACGATAATTACCACAGGTTTTATATATATTATCCATCTTCCTCCTGTGACTTCTTAATGGCTTCTATGGTATTGTACCTTGCAAGACTGATGGGGCAATTCAGAGGCCACTTACACAGAGATGTAGATTCCTTGTATCCAAAAGGGTTGTACCAGTACAGGCAATTTTGAAGGCAGTGAGATTCCTATCACATTGAGAAATATACAGTTTACTGTGTAATCTGTGATGGAGGTGGTGAGAATTTCAGCAGGGGGCAGGGGAATAGCCATCTGTATCAACCTAAGGTTGTAACAGACTGTGCAGAGGAAATGAAAAGAGGTCTGGAGTTTTCCTTGGTTTTGTTTTTCTTCTACAGCTCTGCAAATCCCCGAGCCAGCATGACTAAGGACCATGCTAACTAGGAAATTCTGAAAGTGTTCTTGTTTATTTGTTTAATATCCCACCTGGATCCAAGGCAGCTTACAACCCGCTAAAACAAAGTACAGGTACAGAGAGCCAGTATGGTATCATGGTTTACAAGCAGGAGCCAACAGTGTGATGCTGTAACAAAGAATGCTATTTCACCCTATCTTAATAGAAACATAGGCCCAGTACAGACTGGCACAAAGCACCGGGCTGGAGCCTATTTTAGGGCTTGGGAGAGCAGAGTGTCCACATGCTCCTCAGCCCTACCTTGCTGTCTGGGTACCATTGTGGCATGTGTGCATTCACATGGCATGCATGCTGATGATGTGCCTTGTACACCGTATCCAAATGGCACGGCACACAAGGGACGTCACTGCACTACTTCAGGGTGCTAATGGTGCCTCTGTAGTGGCACACAAAGGAGTCATATTTTGTGGATCCTTTTTCATGGTGCATCGTTGCTGCAACATGCGGTCGCCATGGCAAAGATCCACAGGAGAAAGGGGTGGCATCGTCCATCTGTATCCCCCATAGTTTCCAAGCTAGAATCCTCCATTCCAGTTGATGGCCAGAATCCTCCATTCCAGTCTATGTGATGCAAGTTTACATATACTTAGCTGTGCAGCAGAGGCACTAAGAAACTTTGGCCTGATACAGATGGCCCAAAAGGGCCATCTGTGGGGCATGATCAGGGTTAGGAATCATGCAGTATCCACACAATCCCTAACCCTGCGCATATGAACGGTGCCATTTTAAAATGGTGTCGTCCATACATGCGCCCCATGATGGCGTCATGGCATGCACCCCATTTATACAATGCGGTGTGTGCCTGAAATCATGGTGCCGCAGGAGGGCACCTTTTTTTTTTTTTTGCATCAAAAGGAGCTCCAAAATGGCGCTCCTTTTTTGGCACTGATCTTGGTCCTTTACATGGCTGTGCCAAGGACCCCAAGGGGAAAGGGGCCATGGTGGCAGCCGCTTTCTCCCCTTGGGACCCCCAGGGATGGCGGGGTGCAGTGGGTGCCCAGGGTGCTTGCTGCACCCTGTTTTTAGGCCATGGAGAAGCAGTAGTTTGCTGCTTCTCTGTGGCCTGGAGAAGCAGTGGAATGGGGCCTCTGGGGTTGCTGGTGAGGCAGCCCTGGCCCCATCCCGGCACTTCTCTGGGCACCTACAGACCGTCCCTTTTGGGCGATCTATACAGCCTCCCTGTTACTGAATTGGGAAGATGTGTAATGGGACACTGGAAAGATTGTCCCAATGCACAATGGCACTCTCTAGCTTGTGTCCTGCTGCACAATGGTCCTGATGCGCACTAAGGCACCAGACCTTTGTTCTTGTCCCCCAACAAACTATAATTCCCAGAATTCCATAGCATTGGCATTTAAAGTGGTGTCAAACGGGATTATTTCTGCAGTGTGGATGCAGCCCTTGACCACATAATTGCCCAATTCCAAAACTGTAGCTGGAAACTTATCACACAGGAGGGCTAATCCTACAGCAGTGTGATTAGCAGCTATTGATAGGCTTTGTCTTTCAATGGAATGGTGTGCCACAGTCATGGGTGGACAGAGAGCTACAGTCAGTCACAAGATCATCTGATAAAGTTCTGCCATAGTCTTAACTATCCTGTTCCACTTTTTTGAGCTTCATGTAATAATATAAGGAATTATATAAGGAATCAAAACCAGACCCTCAAAATAATGGAACAAGTGGATGCAGAGGGAACAACTAGCAAAACTCAAGGAGCTACATCACAAGATCTCATACTTTAGACGCTGATTATATGGTGGTTTGGGTGCCTGACAGCTGCAAAAAGAGTGCACAAGGCATTTTGTCCCTTTCCCATCTACCTATAACACTTAACAGATACTTTGGGTGGAAACAGATGGCTGTGTCCCCCATCTGATAAAATTCTCACCAGAACTCAAATTGAACAAACTATCAGCATACCAGATGGTTATTTGCACATTGTGGCAAGTCACCACTTAGTAAATCCACTCCCTCTTTTGATTTCACTGGGTCCTGTCTTAGACTTCATTTTTCCATGTGGATCTACCCAGGTTTTAAGATTTTCATGAGAGCTTCCTGTTCTTTGAACGTCTTGCTAAGAGATGACATCTTTGTTCTTCTTCAACAGATAAAGACATTATTATTTGGATGAGCTTTGGGATGTTAAGCAGTTTGCTGAACAAGGTTTTAATGTCTATTATTTATTTGCTATTGATGTGTTTTAACCAATTTGCTTTTATGATTTTATAAGGTTTTCATTTTTTTCCCTTTGTTTTAAATTATATTAAATGCCTTGAGTGCTATTTGTAGTGGAAATGCAGGTTTTTGTTTTTCTTAAAAAAATAAACTAGATTTGTACTGTTAGGAAGTCTCGCTTTCTTAGGGGGAATTACAATTAGCTGAAATATGCAGAGAGGAAGATCCTAACCGTCTTACACCGAGATCGGGTCCCAACTATTTACGGGAGGTCCACTTCTACCATAGAAGTCTTCTCCTGGAAGCCGGATTGAGACGGATGATGGTGTTGGACGCGACCGCCGGAACAAGGGGAGATTGGCCGCAGGAGCTATACGCAGAAGTCGAACTGGCATGGACCAGCCTCTCCTCCAGGAATAGCATCGGGGAGCGACTCAAAATGGGAACCTTATATAGTACTGAACATATCCAGAGGCTATGCATTTGTGCTAGACAAAGGTGTTGATTGCCTGGGCTTTCTTTAAGCCAAGAGTAAATAATCTGTGTACAATGTGCTTAGGTTGGACACAATTCGGAGGGGAAACCGGCTTAATGGCTGAGTAGTTAAGTCAATCACTGGCTCATCAAGTGGGAGGCCAAGGCTATTGTCTTTAGTTGGAGGCTAGTGGCGAAACCGCTCTGGTGACTCTCTGCTTCCTCTAGAAAGCTGCTTACTATGAACTCAATTCTGCCAAGCAGGGCCTGCCTACATGACCTTCTTGCTTTGGACTTATGGAGGGCTTTGGAAAGGGTCAAGCAGGGGTCATGATACAGTCCACATGTCTCCCAAAATTTTATATCAAATGTAGGAATCGTAACAGTACCAAGCAAATCTATTTGCTAAAACCATTCTGAACTTTTAAAGCCACACAACTTTCTAATATTCTTTTATATTTTTTACTTAATTATTTATTACATAATTAAAAATTAAGAATTCTGCCTGGCCTGCTGTCTCAGAAAGTGAAAGACAAACATTCTGAAAGGCATGTGAATGAGATATGATTCGAAAAACAAAAACAAAAGCCTAATTCATTCATTTACTAGATGCAAGTTTAACTTTCTACTACACTATTCCCTTCAGAGTTTCATTCCCCTTGTCTCCTGAGTAAGTGGGCTGGGGGTAAGAAAGATCCGTTGAAATACTTTCATGAGATAATTATAGATAAAGAATTATCTATCCTTAGTAGTTACTCAAAAGAAAAACCATGAAACAGCCTTACAAAAGAGTCTCTCTCCACCATTAAACAGAGTGAGGCCCCACCTTAGGCAGCAAAGGCTTCAAGTGGGGAAAAGTGTTGAGGTCTGAGGTTTAAAGGACAGATTTATGTACTCCAAGCAGCCTTCCCCACATCCCTTAAGGTGTCCTGCTGCCCTCAGGTATAGTAGAAAAAAGTGTCTTTTCAGCAATTTTATAATAAAGTAAAATTCATCTGGACACATTTTGTACATCATCAGAGGTTTCATCTTGTCTTTCCCCTTAGGCAGCAAAATGTCTTGAGCCAGGCCGGATGACTGGTTTTTAGTAAGAGAAAGCAGATTTGCCAAAAATCTTTTAAATTTAGCTTTTAAAAGGCATGGAAGCCCTGAAAGGCCATCTCTGCAGCTGTAGACGCCTCAGCTTAAAGAAGGGCTTAGCTCAACAGTGATGCTCATCCTTTCTGTGGAAAAAAAAAGTCCTGGGTTCAATAATCTACAAGGAACAGCTGGAGTCCAGCATGAAATATTGAACAGGAATTGCCAGGCAGTTCTACATTTGATAAAATTTAGGAAAATGTTGCATTGCCTTTCCTCCCATGCTAAATGCGGGCTGTAAACTTAAATAGGCAGATTTTATCTCTCTCTCACACACACACACACACCATGCCCAGGCAGTAAGCATCCTGTACCTGATCTGGGATTTTGCCATTCTTTAAAAGGTGCAGGAGAAACCCAGATTGGGTACAGGATGCCTGCTGCCTGGGTGCAGGGGTGTGCAATAAAATCTGCCTATTTAAATTTACATCCTGCATCTAGTGCTGGAGGAAAGGCAGTGCAATAATCTCCATAAAAATCTTTCAGAAACAGCAAAAAAGTTTTCAAGATGTGGCATAAAACAGCTTCTTACGTATGTTCTCAGGAAGTCCATTGTCAATGAAGCAATCTCGTTTTTCCTTCTTGATAAGGAGAGATATGCATCCAGTCAAGGATCAAGAACAAGCATTACGTCTGGGTATTGGACCAGGAGTCTTTGAGACTAAAGTTTCAATCTCTGCTCAGCCATGGAAACCCACTGGTTAACCCTGGGCAAGCCACATACGCTTATTCTCAGAGGAAGACAATTATAAACCTCCTCTGATTAAATCTTACAAAGAAAACACCAGGATAGATTTTCCTTAGGATTGCTATAAATTGGAAATAAAAATGATTTGAAGGCATGCACTAACAACAGAGTTAGCCTACTGAATCAGTGGGAGCTAGCTACATGCAAGATCTTCGGCAAGTCACACAGTCTCAACCTCAGAGGAAGGCAAGATCATACCCATGCTGAACAAAATTTGTCACAAAAAACAACAACCTTGTTATAGAGTCACCTTAGTGTTGTTATAAGTAAAAAATGACTTGAAGGCACACTAACACAACCATCACTCAGAAGGTAGCCGGCAAAAAAACCTTAGTAGCAATTTCTAATATTTTGTAAAACATTGGATGCAGGGAAGAGAGGAAAAGCTGAAAAGAAAGATAGAAAATGCAGAATATTGATGAAAGAGGGCAGGTACACTGACTTATGGTGGGTGTAAGCAACAGAGCTGTGCTTTTGAGAACTTAATTGCAGTTTTCCCTTTTATTTGAAAATAAAAATAAATACTTTTATTTTGACAATAAAAATACTCACTCACCTCCTCCCCTTTCATTTGCCACAAACATAACTTGAGTCCTGCTTGTAAAAGACTAGAAATATTTCAGGGTTTGGAGGAAATCAATCTAACTCTTTCTTTTTAAAATGCACCGTTTTTCTGCATTGATGAACAGAAAAGGAAATGACATGCTAATAAAATAAATATGTTTTTAACTCTCATTGAACATGTCTAGAAGCTTGCTAGCTACACTTGAAGTGTTTTCTAAGAGATCACATATATTCCTTCCACATACAGATGTTTTGCAGTCAGTCTGCATACCAATCTATTTCAATTTCCTCTCACAACATGAAAGAGCAGCTTTATATCTGGCAAGATAAAGGACATACTATTCGCCCATATTATGTTTTTATATACAAGAGCGTTACACAGAGTGAAAGACTGTTTCCTTTGAAATCTTTGATATCTTTCCTGGACTTACAAGAAGCCAAGTTTATTCCTGAGGCAGGCAGCATGTGTACAGGAACTTCCTCTTCTTCTGATATGACACATAAATACTAACCTGGAAATGTGGGGACTTCCCAGGCGAGACTATACATGAGGTGCCAAGGAGGTTGCTTGCTGAAGTCCAAATATTGTTAGGCCAATAAAGGTCAGTGGCCATGCAGGCTGGGAGATCTAGGGAGCTGAAATCCAAAAAAGAATGCTTTCCAAGCTCTGCCTTGGGATATAGTCAATCTATGGATGACTACTATTTGGGCTTGGGCAAATATTCATTGATACCCTTTCTTGTCTCAGAGAAGTCTTTTGGTCCCATCCCATCTTCCTGAGAACTGGCTTCAGAAGTAAAGAGGCTGTAAGCCCATTGTTCATTTGTTCGTAAAACCTTGAGGAGAGGCATAAGAAATAATATAATAATAATAATAATAATAATAATAGTTGTTGTTCACAGGAACTCTGTCAAAAAACGAAGTTGCCCTGCTGCTCCTGAGTTGTTCAGAAGTCATAAGGGCAGATTCCATTACTGATGGAGAAAGCTTTATCTTCCATCCCACTGGTGATGCTTTCTTTCTCCCTTCATGTTGCCTTATGGTGACTCCACAAATTTCATACTGGTTTTTAGGCAAAGAATACTTAGAGCTGGTTTAGCAGTTCCTTAACTGAAATATAGCCTACAGTCATACAAAAAGTGTCTTACACTGACATAGCAGAACATTACCCTGCTATAAAGATTTCCAATTATCATCTCAGAGGGCATGAATAATAATAATAAAATTTATATATATCCCACCCCTCTACAAGATGCAATCAGGGCAGCTTACAAAGATTTAAACAGTAACAACAACAACACCAACAACAACAACATACAATTCAAATCCCTCAATCCCCCCCCTTAAAATAAAATTAAACATAATCAACATAAAGTTAAAAAAAATGTGGCTGTGGTGAGGTCAGAATTCAGCAATTATATTTCGGGGAACTATTCAGGAAAGGCCTGCTGGGAGAGATCCATCTTTACAGCTTTTTAAAAGCTGTTTAGGGTGTTAATATGATGGATCTTGTCTTGCAGGCCATTCCACAATCTGGGCGCGGCAGCTGAGAAGGTCCTCTGGGATGTCATGGACAGATACTCTGAATCCATCTGACAGCAAGGGATATTTTGAACCTGGCTGTAGCTAATCTTTAAAAATATTGAACTCACTAAATCACATATACATAGCAATGTGTAAAAGTTAGTTTTACTGTTATGATAGAGCAGGGGTGAGCAACGTTTAGGAGTGGGAGTAGATTGGCTTCTCCAGGAAACTCTGAAAGGCCACATAGACCCTGATACCCTCAAAATGAAATATCTTTCAAAATATTGATATGAAATGTGTCTGTGTTCCCTAAGATGGCTAAGGGGCAATTTGTCCTGTTTGGAGGACAATACAAGCTGTTTTTAGGCCCAGGAGGGCCTTTTTTCAACAGGAAGTGATGTGGAAATGTGGCAAATTTCTAAATGCCTCCTAGGACTAGATGCCCAAACCTAGAGGGTGTGGAAGGAATTGGGAGACAGAAATTGGTGTATTGAGGGTCCCTAGTAGCCTGAAAAATAGCCTTATGGGGCCACATATTCTCTACCCTTTTGATCAAACTTCATAAATGCCATAACACAACAAACTATTACCTTTGCTCCATATATTATCTCAAATAGCAAGCTCACAAGATTGTGAGGATATGGGGCCAAAACAATCTGAAATTTGGAAAAAATTCAAAGGGGGAAAAGAGGGATTCAAAGGCCAAGGCAAAAACAACTTTCCTGTAAGCCACACGTACATAAACAAGGAAAATCTAGGGGTAACAGAAATTGAATCTACTAAGTCTAGATAGTAGAGTATAGAGCTGGAATATGAGATAGGAATGAAGAATAAAAAAGAAAGTAGACTCCATCCTTCCCTTACAACCATTCTTAAAAGAAAATGTGAGTGTGGCTAATTCCTTTCTGCAAGAGTATGAATTCACAGGTAGGCAGGTAATTTGAGAGCTTTTCACCTTTAAAAGTTACCTGTTGAAGATCTGAAATATAAGAGTTTTGTTCTTCTTTTTATGTTATAAAGGACTCAATACTTTTGTTTCTGTGACAAAATGACAGGCAGACATTTTCTTTAAAAGAAAGTTCTAGAAAAACAATGGGCCAAAGAGTCAAAGAAAGCTACAAAGAGTTGTTAAAATTTGGTTTTGATTTGATTTGGACATAGCAGGACTTACATGTGACGATGTTGAAACTGAAACAATTTCTTTATTATTACATAGGACATTGTATGACCTGAGTGACTATAAAGTCATTTGCATTTGCATGGATCCCTTTTCTGATTGTTTGTGTAAAAAGAAGCCTGTAACAAAATCACTGCTTTTATAAAACATTAAAAAAAACAAAAACCCAGACTGAAGATAGTGAGTTGCTACAAAAGGAGTAGTGTCATAGTGAAGTACCCCAGATTCAGGCCCCAGAATGTCTTGTCTACAGCTGGTGTGGCTAGAAAAAAATATTTCCTTGAAGTGATGGAGAATGGCTTGTTAGCCAGTACTGGACTAAGCAGACCATACTTCATTACATGGTGTGTAAAAGAAGACATTCAATTACATAGCAAAACTTCAAAAATTACTTTTAAAGTAACTCATTCCTGATTTTCAGTGTAGTGTTAGACACTGCAGCGTTTAAAAAGATTTTCTGCATTACACATTTCACTGCTTGTTATTTTTCCATTAATTTGCCCTTCTTGTTGTTGTTATATGCCTTTAAGTTGACTCCAACATACAGCAACCCTATCCTATTCTCCGCAACATTTATTCAGAAGAGGTTTACCATTTCCTTTCTCTTATGTTGAGGGAGTGTTAACTTCCCCAAGGTTACCCAGTGGGTTTTCATGGCTGAGAGGGGATCCAAACCCTGGTCTCCCAGAGTCCTGATCCAACATTCAAACCACTACATCACCATGCCTCACTACTATTTTTTCTTACTTTCTTTTTTTTTTAAATGTCTTAGGACTGACAACTGAATGGAATAAACCTTTAAATGTCCTTTAAAAGTAACTTTCAAGTAAAAAACAAACATGCATCTGAGGAAGTAGGCTGAAGTCTATGAAACCTCATGCTACCAACTTGTCTCAAAACAACAACAACAACAACAACAACAAAAGGTGCTTAAAGATTCCTTTGCATACTAGTTTACTTGTAACTAATTATTCCCCCAGTCTCTTTAAAAGGCAAACATTTTGCTCCTGCAGCCAGATGGGATATAAAAAGGAACTGCAGTGTGCAAAAGAAGACAGAAATCACAATTGTTCCTAATGTCTGCCTGTCTTTCATAGTGATGGTCTACCTTTTACTTTTGTTGGTGTGTTGCAGGGTATCTGGTCCACTCCCTTGAAATTCCGTTTTGTGATCCATGTCTTGTAAATGCCTTCCTACATGCATTACAAGTGAGTGGCCATTATTAGCCCTATCGTCTGACCTTTCCCACTAATTCTAGCCATACCAGCTGTTAAGCTTTCCTTTGAGAAAACTCAGAAAAGATAAAGGTTAAATTAAATGTTCAGAGACAAACAAAAAACACATTTAATTCCCTTTCTTTAAGGAAGAAAAGAGGAAAAGAAAGAAATCAGGTTTCAAGGGGTTTATTATTAAATAATAAGAATAATTTTCTGCGTGCTCAGTGGAAAACTAGGTTGGGTATTTCATTGCTCTTTTGCAGTCCTGATGACTTTTATTTTTATTCAATCCAGTCACACAGAGGTCGGGTTCTCAAAGATCAGGCATCAAAAGATTCATGCTCTGTTTTATAAGATCTTTTGATAAGAAAGACCTTTGTGGTTGTCATCCCCCCCCCCTATTTCTTTCTTCTTCTCTCCCCCCCCCCCCCTTTTCCTGTGTGGTCTGTTGTCCATTTTCTGTCCAGATGCTATTGAAGAAAGGAAAACTTCCTGCAATCAGAAACAAATGATTCACTTGCTTTGCAGACTGCAGGGCATGTGAAATAGGGTAGCCTCAATGGCCATCAGCCAAAATCTACTCTAAGCGGGATGCATGCATCAATAGGTCTTGTAAATCTTCTTCATCGTCTTTAAAAAAACACACACAAAACCCATTCCATCTCAGGCCTGGGTGTATTTGTTTTCTTAGGCAGATAGCTCCTGCTCCCTCCAGGCCCTACAAAATGATTTGTCTTTGTCTACCCAGATCACCCGAGGCAGCCAGTAAAGTAATGAAGTCAGTTTGCTAACCCTTGCAAATAGGCCTTCCTGCTCAGACTGTACAATGCCTTTTCACTTATTAGTTCCTTTCCAGCCCTTCCTTAGCTCCCTTCTAACATTTGCACCACATCCCCAAGGAGGTCTCCAAGAGTGCCTAAGAGGAATTAGGAGATCAGAGGCTTGAAAATGGGGTCCTTTCCAATTAAAGAGAAAGCTGCTTCCAGAAAGGTTAGTGGGAAATGTTCCTGTGCTGATGTTGCATTTTTATTTATGTTACTTGCTAAACAAAATTATTCCCCCCTCAACTTCATAACAGCCGTGGTAGTTCATAGCATGAAACTGCGAAAAGAAACCTTTCCCCCCTTCATAAAGATACATTTTGAAAACAAATAAAAGCACAGTTCAAAGCTTAACAGTTTCATGGCACCTTAAAGATGAGCAAGTTTTATTTGGAATAAGCTTTTATGGGCTCCAGTCCCATACATCAGATACCCTGGAGTGTAAACTCAGTCAAAAACATTTGGACACATGGGGTAGAATAAAAATACAAAAGGAACCAGTAAGTGATGGTTTCAAGAGAAGTCATTTAACAATAGTTGACAAGTGATAAGGGCAGTGTCTGTAAAGGCCAGGATATTCCAATGTCAAGCAATTATTCCAAAGTCAGGCAACTCTTCACATGCATGTCCCACTGTGGCAGCAAGTTACTCACTTCACAAGTTACTCAGCAAGTCAGAACAAGGCAACAAACCTTGATCACATGGCTGGTCACTTCATTCTGACCTCAGAGTGAGAGATTTGCTGCAGCAATGGCTATGCTGCGCATTAGAGAAGGACACCTTTTAAATAGCCACTATTGGAATAGAGGGCTCCTCTATCTTCTAGAGCATCTAGTACCTTTTAAAAATCTATTGTAATAGGAGTATACCCCATGCTTGCTGCTGAACTGGCCAGACTGTTTGTGGTAGACACCAAGATTGGGCCTTGCATCATCTATACTCCTCACTGTGAAGACAAGAGGTGGTTGTTTTATTTGGCCTGTGCAGACAGGGCGCAGAACATTTTGGCAGAAATAAAGATACCGGTAACACGTGTCCAGTCCTACTACAGTATAACTTTTAGGTGCACTCTGGAAAGTGAGGGATAGAAAAAAGAAGTTCAGAAGAAATAGAAATGCATGAACAGCAGACAATTTGGGGGGGGGGGGGGAATACTTTAATCAAAAATTGTTAACAGTGGTCATATAATGAATAAAACCTGGGTGGTAATATACCTACCTCAGCATATATGAGTAATAAGTTGTAAGATGCATATACGTACATGACTTTATATTGTTTTAACTTCAATTTATTAAGTGATGCAATTGTTTAATGCATATTTGGAATGTTTAAATTATTTGTTTGTTTTAAATTTTATTTCCTTATTGTTTTGCACTTATTGCTCAACTGTAAACCAGCTAGAGATCCTGCGACATGGGATGGAATAGTAATAATATAAATAAATCAGTAAATAACACAAAATCCCCTTTGGCCCTCTTGAAGACATAGGAGATGGAGTTGAGCCTTTTGATGACTTCTTGTCCAGCTGTTTCTTGTTGGAATCTCCCCTGGAAGTTTTTTTGTTGATGTGTAGTCAGAGGCAGAATGACACTGGATAATCTGCTTCCGTGTTTCATACCTTTACTGGAAAAAGAACACATTCACACAAAGCATCATTGTGACAATGAATTAGGTTGATCTGGGCAGTACATAGTCCTTACTTCATCCAAAACTGTGGACAAACACATGAAAGAGTGTAGTCTGAAATAGATGTAGGTCTTTCAAATTTCCTTTGTTCAAATCTGAGACAAGACCAGGGGAAAAAAAAACCACCCCTGCAACTTTTCCCCCTAGATATATTTCTTTCACTCACAATACTGTACTACTCCATAAAGCCATTTTTGGGCAAGCACTTCATGATGAGATTCCTTAAAAGAGGGAGAGGGAAATGACAGTAGTCATATACTCTCTCTGTCCACTTTTACAGAGAGATACTTTGATTTTCTTTCCCTCTGGTTGTGTATTTATATTCCCAGGAGAGGTGGTGAGAAACACTATATAAAAAAATGGTATATTTGGGCAAGAAACTTCACTGCCTTTAGAATTAGCTGCTAAAAGCTGCATTTTTCAGATAAAACTTTACAATAGACAACCTTTGTGATGATTATGTACATCAACAAAAAGTGATGGGCAGATATTAAAGGATTGGTACTTGTCAGAGATGGCAAAAATTACATCTAGCCTTCTAACTAGGAACGGAAAGGATATAAAACAAGTTAAGACTTGAAAAGGGAGCAATAAATAAAATCCCCTTTTCAGGGCTACATGAAGTGCTGGCCCCTGCACCAGTGCCAGCCCATAAACCATTGGCCACTAGACCTTGGTGAGTTTCCAGGAAAGAGGAAAAGCTATAGCCAATAGCCACAGATAAGGTACTGGTTCCTGGAATATTGGGGGGGGGGGGGGATGTTGGTTCCCCACATTAAACTGTGTTACAAGCACTACTTTGGTTAACATGTTAAGTGATTTTGTCTTCCATCTGGGGTTCATTAATCAATGTATCAGTTTAGGAATTAGACTGATTTGGGCAAGGCCTAATGTCCATCTGCTTGTGTGATGACATAATCCCAAATTCTTGCTAATTGTTCAGTCTGACCATGAAGAGAAAACTAAAAGAGTTCCCATAGCACCTGGGGCTATGGCTTACTGGGATGGTATGATAAGAACATGTAAGAAGGGTTTATCTCCAGACATGGGGATAATTAGCTCAGACTTAGTAGAAACTGCATTAAGCAGTCTTATTTATCCCGTGTTTGTCTAGCACACAAAATAAAATGCACATATTTTATTTTTCTCTTATTCTTCTACTCTTTCCATTCTACCTTTCCATTCCACTAACACAACTAATACTGATTAACTAACACAAACTAACTGCCAATTTAGTAAAGCACAAAGATTTAGGGCATCATCTGTGTTTAAGATAAATTATCTAAGATCTTATATGATTCAGTAGCAGTCCTAGTACATTAGACAGTACAGTCCTAGCAGCTTCGGTTGCCGTTTTTAAAAATCGAAAGCTTCCAACTTCTAAAAATGGCTAGCAAAGCAGCTTACAGGATCCGGGCTGTGCCCAGAATGGACCCAGACAGCGATTGGCAGCGACTTCTTTGTGATAACACCCAGCTTTCCCCTGAATTAGAAATGAATTTGGGAAAGGTAAGCCGGGGTTTAAACCACATGTGATAGGGTCCTATGAAAAAAACCAAGGCAGAATGCCCTGAAAATTCTGAATACCCGACAAATTCAATGTACAATTCCTGACTGCATGGCAAATTCAGCGCATAATTTATGGCTGTATGCCACATTTTTATTTGACCAATATGTCACATTTTTATTTGACCAATTGGCCCAGTGATAACCTTGTACAGACGTCTGCCACAGTGCAGACATAGAGGGAAACAGATAAATTGCTTTAATTTGTTTTAACCATGTTATGCCCTGTTTTGGACTGTCACCAAACACCAGTCTTGGACTGTCCAGACCACGCCAGAATTGAAGCTTGGGCCACATGTCATCCAAATAGGATGATGCCACAAGGGGAAGGGCTTTTGGCTCCTGCAGGCAAGGCCTTTGGCTCATGTTACATTTTACATGGAATTCAATGTTTCTTCCTCTGTTTTCCTTTTAAACAGTTTGGGCAAATTGCAACAAAGTGGTAGCAGCTTAATCCTTCTCTCAGCAGAAAACTACCTTATGAGAGGACAAAGATGCAAATTGCATGTACACTGGCGTATAGGAGAAAAACAAGGATTAGGAAGCTGATTTCAAGCTGAAAAGCTCAGAAGGGGAACACACTGCCCATTTGTTCATTCTCTCTTTAAACTGTATATTTCCTTCTCTCTTTAAACTGTATATTTCCTGGTTTATGACAACAATTAGGAATAGAAAATACACAATACTGAACAGCAAGATAAAAAATAAAATGAGATCAATGTTGTAGTTCTAGGCACACACCTAATGGAGTAATTCAATGGGATTTACTTCTAAGTAGACATGCACAGGATTGCAGTGTATGCAGTAATTTCCGATATAACTGAGTTTACAGAAGTATTGATTCATTTAGCAATGGATTCATTGGGTATACTCTAGTTGGGGGTACTGGAATGATTCAGGTCTGTATCTCTCCTGAGAGATTCATACACAGAAAGCTATGACCATACACTTTTGCAAACACTTCTGTGCATTTGTACAATCCTGTGTGGGAAAAATCTATGTAGAATTAGTGCAGATGTAGGGGCCCAAAAACTCTATGCCCTAGCACTTGAGAAATCTCCATCCAGTTGCACTCCTGACACTGAACATGCCAAGTAAGATCAGTAGAGACCTTCAAGGTTAAAAAGGAAAATGATTGTACTGACATTTATTATGTCCATCATTTCAGACATTTAATGGAGGTTAAATGGAAAGTGAAGAAAAATGATAGTGAGAGACCTGTCAATGGCAACCTTTGGAACTCTAAAGATATCTAGTGAGAAGACCACAGACATTTTGAAATCAAAGATATTAAGTAACATGAAAAAGAAATAGTCCTGTTTATCCAGGGCCTGACTACACTGTCTTTGTTTTACTTTTTTATGTACAGGGTGAAGCAAAGCATGATAGAAGGGGGTGGGGAAACAATTTTAAATGAAACATTTCAATTTCTTCACAGGTATTTTGACAAACCATCCACAATTTGGTTTCAAAAATAGTAAAATTATAATGCATCTTCAAAACACATCATACTACATAAATTGTTTTAAATGAGTCACTGCTGACAGACTTAAATGGAATCTTTGTAAATGGCACTGTGAATCTGGAACAGATTGGGGCAGAGCTTTGGCATGGGATTCCCATATATTCTCCTTATTTATTTATTTACTTATTTGATTTATATCTGGTCTTCCTCCTGAACAGGACCCAAATTGGCTCACACATGAATCAAAGCAAGGCACATGACTTTAAAAATTACTAACAATTTTTTTTTTTTAAAAAAAAAATTAAGTCAACTATCATATTAAAATTAGCACAACCTTAAAGTAATATAAAATCATATTTAAAACCATGACAAGAGCAATTAAAATGCTTGGCACCTGAGGCCTAAGGTCTCTTTAGATCAGTGGCAGCCAGTAGCTTCCACATCACAGGCGTAGTGAATCAATCGGATCTTATCCTAGACTTTAAACTAAAGAACTATAAAAGCTGCTAAACCTATTTTGGGTGAAGGGTAGTTTGGTACTTTGGATTAGGGATGTGATAAAAGCTCTTTAAAAGGTAAAGGCTTATCCTTTGATGTGATTGTCTAGTTGTGTCTGACTGTTAAGGGCAGTGCTAATCTCTGTTACAAAGCTAATGGAACCAGTGTTGTCAGATATGACTCCCTGGTCATGTGGCCAGCATCACTAAATGGCAAGGTGGATGGAATGTTGTCATCTTCCCACCAAAGTGGTACCTATTAATCTACTTGCGGTTTTGCATGCTTTTGAACTGCTAAGTTGGCAGAAGCTGGGACTAATAACAGGAGCTCACTCTGTCACATGGTGCTCACTCTGTCACATGGTCTCCAACTGCTGATCTGTCAACCTTGTGATAGTCAGAGTCAGCATCTTAACCACTAAGCAACTGTGTGTTCATTAAAAATTGAATGACACATGGAATGAACCATACAAAGATTGACCCCAAATTCTAGAAAGCAATGTGGAAGCTGCAATAAGAGAACTTGGGAAGAATAAATCATTAGAAACAGATGACATTCTAATTGAATTGCTACAATCCACACAGAGAATCAACAATAGTGCCAACTAAAATATGCCAACAAATATGGAAAAGAAAACAGTGACTGACAAACTGTAAATGATCAATATACATTCCCATCCACACACAAAAAAAGAGATGCAAAAGACTTCAGCAACTATAGGATTATAGCATTCATTTTCCATGCAACCAAAATTGTGCTCAAAATTCTGCAATATAGACTCCAATCATAGAGAGAGAGAAATCCTAGAGAAAGAAGCAGAGTTCGGGAAAGGAAGAGGCACTAGGGACCATTTTGCAAACATATGGACCACAGAAGAAAATCACCATGTACTTTATAAACTAAAGCAAAGCTTTTGACTGCATAGATTGCAAAAAGCTATGGATTGCAAAAAGCTATGGAAAAGAAACAGTTCATGGCAGAAGATGAAAGTAAAGAAATAGACACAAAGGTCAGTAAAAACATCCCCCATTACATCTGACATTCGTGATGAGAAATCCTTACTTTGGACAAGATGCTACTGTTAGAACAGAATATGGAGAAACAGAATGGTTCCCAATTAGCAAGGGGGAGGCGGTCAGGCAAACCTTGACCAATTTTGAGTGAGAATTTTCAGACACTTCCTTTGCAAAAAAAAAAAACAATTGAGTGGATTTATCAGTATTATATTTTATGTTCAAGGTGTTTGGGTACGTTTGTTTTTTGTTTGCTTTTGCTTAAATATTAAAAGTAAGAGTGCTTCAGTAATTCATTGTGTGAGTCTCAGAGTATGTATACCCTGTTCTTCAGCCACAAAGGCTCTCAGAGTAGCTTACAACAACAACAACAACAACAACAACTATTATTATTATTATTATTATTATTATTATTATTATTATGACAGTTCCCTGCCCTCAGGCTTACAATCTCAAAAGACACAACACAAAAGAAGAAGGGAATGGTGGTTGTGAATGGGATCAGGTCCATCAGTATACCTGTCCCTCTGAAGCCTGGACCAAGGCAAATGGACTGCAGGGAGGGCTCTGCTTCTTAATCTAGGCCAGGCCCAATGGAGCTGGGCCTGCATCTCTCCCTCCAAGGCCGGATGGAACCCTCATTCTTCCTGAATGTCAGCAATGGTCTGTGAGGGGTGACCAAGTTAAAATCTCTCTCTCTCTCCACAGAGAAGCAAGAAGAAGAATAACATCGTTTCCCACCTCTCTTCAGAAACAGGAAGAATAAAGAGGTAAATTTACATCATTATTTAGGATGGCTTCTCTAAAGTCTAACATTAAATCCATAGGAAATTCATGGACTTGGAATCCTCAGATTTCAGCATTGTGAGAAAGGTGTCACAGGAGATTTCCTGGTCTTCCCATGGTGGTTGCTTGTAGAAACAGACTCTCAGAATCAGCCATTTGGTCCTGTCCAGGTCTGTGGAGGGTGCTACTGGAAGCTTAGTGCATCCAGAAGGATCTCAGTAGAGGCCACCTGCCCTCTTTCTCACTCTAAGATGAGGGTCCTAATGATCAATTTGGCAGCTAAGTGTATTCTGGTTTGAGAAGCATTACTCCCACTTAGGCTGCAGGAGAGCTTGGGCTGCCACCAAATCCAGGGAATTTTTTTTTTTTAGTCTAGATTGCAAGTGAAATCAACCAATTGGAGAGTGGCCCATCTGTTATATAATGCATTATATGCTCTCAGGCCTCTCAGAATTATATGCTATCAGGTCTCTCAGCAGAAAAGTTATAGTGGTATCATATGCTCACAGTGGAGCAGAATTTGCCATCAGCTTTACAGACAAAACTATATGGCATGAGATGGGGGAGGTCACAGTTTAGTCAAATTTAGTCAGGATTTATTTAAAAAGAATTGCTGTATCTCAGCAATTTTTCATTTGGATGTCATGGTGTTTGACATCTAAATAATCTGTGTCAAAATTATTTGCTATCAGACAGTTGCAATAAGTTTCAATCATTTAGAATGTTCATATTTTATAGTGATGGGACAAATGTTTTTTTAAAAAATTTGCTTTACTTACAAGTAGCTGCACACTTGCATATTATCAGATGCTCGTTATGTTTATGACTAAAGTAAAATCTGAGCTTAGTGCAATATGGTGAGTTCCTCTTCACCATATTGCACTAATATATACAAATGACTTTCTCTGTTGTAAGATGCCGAGTCATATACATTCCTAGGGATGAGTGAAAATTTCATTTCTTCATTAGTTGATAAGAATTTCCTGAAATTACTTCTTTAGAGGAATAGAGAGAACTTCAGCTTTAAAAAAAAACCAACAGGGATAGTAGTCAGTTGTGTATTCAGTTGAAGGTTATAAACATGGAGGTACATATGTGGTGCCACTGCTACATTGACTGAATGGTTGCATATCATTTCAGGTTGCATTGATGTGCAATGCATATTGGAAGGTTTGCCTTAGGGTTGCTATAAGTTAGAAATGATCTGAAGGCACACAACAACAACAAAAATAAAACCCACAGATCGCCCCTGCTCATTTTGAGCATAACCATCATTTTTCAGCAAATGAAAGAATACACAAACACACACACAAGTCTACCAGTCATATGTGATTTTAGGCAAATTTGTATGTTAAGTACAAAGTCAATCTATCCTCAGTTGGTGGCAGTAATTCCAGAGGAGGAAGAGGTGGGAAGGGAATAGAAGGAAAATGACATGTTTGATAACTTCCTAGTTATACTATTCAAACTCTGCTCAGTATAGTGGCATAAGCACTGACCCATCTCATGGTGGTTTTCCAGCAGAATCCTCCGTGTTGAATAAGTTTCCTGCTTTTGCTTCAATGGTCAGGAGAGGGCAAAACTTCTATTTTGCATTTCTCTACATCTATGGTATAAATGCAATGGATGTCCATAAAGTTATTTCTTTGAGCTCCAGGCAAAACAATTTGAAGAGTGGAGCAGCATCTTCTCTGCCTGTTAATGTTAGTGCCTCAGGCTTAAGTCTGTACCTTTTTATTCAGTAGAATGTCCTCTTTTTCTGATGTGCTTGCAGGCAACATCCATGCTGTCATTTTTTAAGGCAAAGCCTAGCTTCTCTGTAATTTGATTTCCAAAATGCTGATCACAGAGACCATCTGAAGCAGCGCTCCTAGATATGTTCTTGATTCTCCAAGTGTAGCACTTTAAAAAAGAAAAAGCATGCAAAAGAGTTGAATATTTAGATCCTGCAAAATAAAAGGGATGTAGCTTATATAATAGTGCTTGAACTAAACATTAAAATTTGATCTCTGCAAAAAGACCTTTTCCTCTTTCTTTTTGGTTACCTGGGGTATGTATCAGCATGCTCAAGTATTATAAGCAGGTCTTTTTTTTTTTTTAATTCTTTTAGGCCCAAAAGAGATGGGCAGATGAGGGTGGCTTCCAACCACTCTGGGGGCATGGCATTTACATGACACATGCCTCTGGAGCATCCAGAAACCACTCCGGGGGTGCAAAACTGACCCCAGAATGAACAGACCCTTTCTACTCCTTTTGAGACCATGGAAGGAGGCCCCTTGGAGCTGTGGCATGTGGTCACGGTGGCCCTGAGGTGATCAGGCTGGGAGTGGCTTCTGGTGGCTCCTTCCTGCCCGTCTGCTTCACCCCTTAATCCCTGCTACACACAATGTAATCCAGGACCATTTCCCCTAATGTTATTCTCTTCCCTCATAAAATAAAGAATAATTAAAACAATAAACCTCTGGTCCCTACGATTATCTTTTTTTTAATATGCCTATTATTTTTCCATTTTTGAAGATGTTTTCAACTCCATACTCCCAAGGCAAATGTCTGTTCTTCTACTGGTAATTTTTATCAGAGTTGAACAACATTTGCAAACTGTTTAATATTCTGAATAAGAAAAATGTGAGATTTTTTAAAAATTCAAATGTAGAAGGAATCAAAACTGATAGATTCAACCATCCTTTGACTGTTCAAATGTCTGAATTTGAAAATTTGTGCATTCACCTATGCTGACAGTGGTTGAATTAAGGTAGCCATGCCTTCTATTTTGTGACAGTTTCTTTGACAGTATCTTTTGATGGCAGGCAAGTACAAGATGGATTTCTCTATGCTGTGAATAGATGCAGCTACTGAATTTGGACAGTAAACAATTTCCATCTGTTTGTTGTAGTCCAATACGAGGAGCCTTGGTGGAACAGTGGATGAATGCCAGTACTGCAGCCATTCAGAGCCACCAGGTTGTGGGTTTGATCCCAGGTAGGGTGCCAGGATCCACTCCACCTTGCATCCTTCTGTAGGTTGCTAAAATGAGTACCTAGCTTGTTAGGGTCAACTAGCTCGCACATTGTAAACCATTTAGGAGGTGCTTAAGTGCACAGATAAGCAGTATAGAAATGTACTTGTTATTGCTATTTGTTTTAAATTAATAACATTTGCAGATTTCTTAATGTTTGGAATTGAAAACCTCTAATGCAGGAAAAAGCAAAACTGACAAATTTCCTCATTTTCCAAAAGAAAAGCAGTTATATTTTCTTCAGTTGTGATTTCAGCAGTGGTTGAGATGGTTTTCTGGCAAAATAATTGTTTTTGAATTGGATCCACAAGCATATTGCAATTATGTATACAGCACTATCCAAAATGGGTGGGGCATGACTCACCTGTGCAGTGGCATCATCACAGGCATTGTGTATTTCATCAAATGTAGCCAGGGAGGGTGAAATGTGATACTGCTAATAATAGAAAGCTTTTATTAAAGGATTAGGGTGCACAGCACATTGTAGGATCAACTTTCTGCACTAGCCCATTAAAGAATGTCACTGTATCTTTGTGGGCACAAACCACAGTGGCCAGTCACCATCAAGTTCATCTCTAAGAGAAATAAAGTGCTTGTCAGAAGTCTTTTGCATTATTTTTTTAAAAAGCCAACATTCTTTTATATATTTTTAAAATCAGCACTGCACCATGTTTCCATGAATCTAACACATATTCCAGATTAAGAAAGCAGAGTAAAAAATTAAGCCCATCCTATTGGAGGTGGTTAATATCTGAATGTGTATGTATATGCATATGCACAAATGTACACACGGTCATGTCTATTCTGCCTCGAGGTCCAGCCTGAAACTTCACTAGAAACTATAATGCAAATATCATTTTTAAAGTGTTCCTTGGTAGCATCTACTTGACACTTTAGATTAGTGACAAAGAAATCTGTCTCTGGATAGAAGTCATTTAATTACAGTGGCAATGTTAGGAAGATGAAAATATTTCAGCTCTTATACAAGTGGTGCAGGAGGCCTCAATCTCCTTTCATGGCAACAATGGAGAGTGCCAAGGGGGGGAAAGGATCTCAGTCAGTAATCTCAAGTAATTATTAACCTGGATTTGCAATACACAGAGATGTTTTATTCCTATATGTCAAAAGGTCAATGTTTATCCATTCTTATACCCTGCTAGTTATCACTTTGATAAGCATCCCTTATTAGTCATCACTTTGATAAACATTAGTTCAGTGGAATTATGGCCTAGAGCCTAAGGGGGGAAAAGGATTCAAATGACCTTCAGGTTTTCAAACTTCCTCTGTATCATGAGCAGGCCAAATATTGCTGGCAGGCTAGATCTTTCCTAGGTTCTAAAAGTTACATGGAAAGCACAACAACAACAAGAAAAGCAGATCCAGCACAATTGATACCTTTTTATTTCCTGTGGTGGTTCCAACATATGGACTTACTGTGCTTTCTAATATGGAACACAATAAGCAGTTACACTGTTTTTATACATTCATAGCAACACTAATTTCAGTGATACAGATCATGGTTTCTTCCTCCAAACCACAAATATCCATGCAGTCACTTCTGAAGCAGCTGTATCAGAGCATTACTTTATAATATTTTAAAAGCTTGGGTGCAAAGTACAAAGGATGTTTTATAATAAAACATGAAAATAAACACAGTTGATCTTCCTTAGCCAGGAAAGAGGAACATGTGACTCCCCAGATGTTGTTGAACTGCAATTCTGGTCAATCCTCTTCAACAAAGACATTGGTAAGTGATGATGGCACCTGCAATCCAACAGCCTATGGCAGACTATATTTCCATATCCCTGTCCTAAGGACTAAGACAATGACAGATTTATTTGCTGATTTGTTACATTCAATTAAAAGCCTTCTCTTAATGGCAGCCATCCTAATCCAGCTCTAATCATGCTTTAAAAAATATTTCCATGTGTGGAGTCAAAGGCTTTCATGGCTGGCATCCATAGTTTTTTGTGGAGCTTTCGGGCTATGTGGCCATGTTCTAGAACAGTTCCTTTCTGATGTTTCGCCAGCATCTTCAGAGAATGATAGCCTGGGAAAGGATTGGATATATCTCCAATCCTTTCCCAGGCTATCATTCTCTGAAGATGCCAGCCACAGATGCTGGCAAAACGTCAGAAAGGAACTCTTCTAGAACATGGCCACATAGCCCGAAAGCTCCACAAAAAACTATTTCCATGTGATTAGATTCACAGAGTTGGAAGGGGTCCCACAATCCAGCCTCCTACTCAATTCCAGTTGGAACAATCCTTGGTAGGTAGCTGTTCAGAGAAAGAGAGTCCACCAGCAAACTAGGTAATTGGTTCCATTGGTGAAGCACTTTTACTGTCAAGAAGTTCTAATGTTTCAGTCCAAATCTGCCCTCCTGTGAATTAATACTACTAGAACTGGTGTTACCCACCAAGACAGCAGAGAACAAACTAGTCTCCTCTTCTCTGTGACAATTCTTTAGATATTTCAAGAGTATCATCATAGCACCCCTCAGATTGCTCTTCATTGGGCCAAACATGCCCAACTCCCTCACCCTTTGTTCTGGCAGGAACCTTTGTTCCGGCAGGAAGAGCACATATAGATCTGTTCTTGGGTTTTGTCCACTCAATCCTGAATTTGGATTTCATTCCCTCCAGAAACTCCCCAAAAATCTAAATCTGTGCACCTTTCAGCACCATGGGCCAATTTTCATTTAGGTGGTCAAGCAGTAAGAAAATCCTTCATGCTATTTTAAGCTGTGTTATTTTTTTTTTCTCAGTAGTGTTTCCTAAAGTAGGTAGCTATTTAAAAACCAGTCTGCAGAATAGAATCAATATACAGCGGGCCCTTCACATCCCCTGGGGTTTGGTTCCTAGATCCACCCCCACCCCCCAATACCAAAATCTGTGGATGCTCAAGTCCCACTGTCTACAATGGGATAGTAAAATGGTTTCCTTCACAGAAAATGGCAAAATCAAAGTTTGCTTTTGGGGGATAATATTTTTAAAATATTTTCAAGCTATAGATACTGGAATCTGTGGATACAGAATTTGTGGACACAGAGGGCTATTGAATAATTTAAATCAACATGCTTGTGATTTATGTTGCTGTTATTCCTTTGGAAGAGAAAAAACCAATTATGTTTGTACAATTCAACAACCATGGGAAAATGATGTTCAGGTGAGTTGCACATTCTCTTCTGTAATGATCTATGAGGAGGTTTGTACAGCTCTGCTGTTTGTACATCTTTGCTGTGCACTTTTGATGTGAGTAGGACAATGCAAACATTTCCCTGGGCTGTGGGGGTGTGGTGAGACATGTCTTTCCTTTTCATACTTTATATAATACAGAAAGCACAATAACAGGAAGAGTGATTCATTGGGACTTCTTCTTACAGTGGTTGTTAACAGGGCATTGGTTCCAGAGGTACCGTGTTTCCCCGAAAATAAGACAGTGTCTTATATTAATTTTTGCTCCCAAAGATGTGCTCGGTCTTATTTTAGGGGGTGTCTTATTTTTCCATGAAGAAGAATTCACATTTATTGTTGAACCAAAAAAAAATGAACATTTATTTTATACTGTATATATATTTACATACAAAAACTTTGCTAGGTCTTACTTTCAAGGGAGGCCCAATATTTAGCAATTCAGCAAAACCTCTATTAGGTCTTATTATATGGGGATGTCTTATTTTCGGGGGAAAAGGTTATGCCCATATTTCCCAACCTTAACGTTGAGTTTCATTCTCAACCATGATTTATTTATACTTATCAATCTTACAGGCTCAGTTTGTTAAAGGAAGATGATAGTACCCATGTCTTACCATGTGATGTTCCTGAACATCATGGAATAAATGAAATGTTGCCACTCCCAAAGCCAATGTATAACCCCCTCCCCCGAGACAATTGAAACATTTTCTAGAGCATTTTAAAAGGTATTTTGTAGCTGAAATTTTAGATGACAAAACATGGGTGTAGAATCCACATGATTTAGATCCATTATGGCTCCCCTATCACTACCCCAGGGTTTATCATTGTGCTGCAGTAGGGCCCCCAAAGCTATTCTATTGCTAGCAGAGAGGGGGATTCAGATTTATCTCCCTCAGCCATATGTAGACTGAAAATATCTCCACACAGGATCCACTACCAGTCAAATGGCTCACGGGGCTATTGCACTGTAGTGATGAGCACTGGACAGGGACTTTGGGCATTATGGAGAGAAGATGAAACACTATGACCAAAATAATACAGTATATGCATACCTATGAGTGGAAGTAGCACTTGAACATGTCACTAGCAGAGCAACAGCCAACAAGTGTCAACATCACTGGATCCCTTTCTTCCATAAGCTTGTTCTCTCATTTATCCACACATCCTCTTTATCTCTCAGCAGGTGTAGGCTGTTACATCCAGGATTGAAGGCACCTTCTCCCTCCTCCTAGTTCTCCTGAAGCCCTCCTGACTTGGGCTTCTCTGTGGAGGAAGGTGGGGGGGGGGGGTCAGCTCCAGCAGCTAAAGTGGCAGGTAAATAGCATTTCTTTGTAGTCCAATAACCTGATGTCAAAGGAGCTAGAGAACAAGGATCAGATTTATTCCTAATAATGCCAGCCTCAAAGTTTTCAACCGAAGGCAAAATCCTTTCCACATATAGAAACCTGATTATACCGACAATTGAACCTTATTTTAATACTGGGGAAGACATTTTCACTGTGTCTAAAGGCAATAGTTTAGCATAGGGCCATGGTGGAAAACCTATGGCATATATGTCCTCTCTGGCATGCAAAGCCATTGAGGAAACATGGAGAGAGAAGGGGGAGTAGAAACAGGCACACACCTGTTTCTCTTCTTCCCCCCACCCTCCTGTGCCTTTAGCTGCCTCTCTGGAGACAGCTAAAGGCCCAGAAGGGCACGGAAGAGGAGGAACAGGTGTGCGCCTGTTCCTCCTCTTCCCCCCGCCTTCCCAGGCAGGCCTTCAGCTGTCTCTGACGAAGTCCTGTCCTTGCCCTTGCTCAGCCAGCTGTTTAAAAACTCCAGTGTTTGAGGTGGTGAGAGGAGTGGAGTCTTGCCCTTGCCAAGGCTTAGCCAGCCTTTTGAAAACCTCTAGCTCTTGGTGGTGTTCATTGTGGTGTTTTCTGCTGCTCCACATCAACCCATCATTTTTAGCAAGTAGAAAGGATACTTTCTGTTTCCTTGTTTAGCTTTATCTACTCCCAGTTTTAAGTACAGGGTCCATTGTGCAATGTCTAGACAATAACCCTAATCAGTCCATAGTTGAAGCGATAAATGTCTTGACTGTCAGTCTTTGTAGTCACTGACTGGTTAGCATAGACAGTGGAAGTGGAATTACTCAGTCGGTCTTCTAGCAAGTTATTTGGAGTGTGACAGTATATTTTTTACATTTGAATTTTTGCTGTGACAAGCATTGCTATTGATTACTCTTGGCTATTACTTCTTTATTTTCATCATTCTCACATTTTCCATTGCTGATCACTGTATTGTTAATCCTTTCCTCTTCATGGCCCCAGATATTTCTTCTGACTTTATTGCTATTAGGCTTCTGCCGATTTCTCACCTTCCATTTGCTTGTTCACTCTAGAATTGTAGGTCTGTTGCTCCTAAAGCAGTGGCAATTCATGATCTTTTCTTTTCTAAATCATTTAATACTGGGGCATGCTGAAATTTAGCTCCCAGCCCATGATACTGTTACCTCTGCTGCTCTTTCATTTGGAGGACTTTCTTTCACCATACAAGTCATTCCGAGGGTTGAGGGTCAGGGTTCAACATCTTATTTTTTAACATCTGCCAGTTTCAAGTATTGTGTTTTCCTCAAAACTATTGCTTCTCTTTGTTTGTGTTTCATTCTATCAGACTTTTCCCTCCTTTACAGCTACGGGTTGCAGTCATTTATCATCCACATGGATCTGCCACCCAATTCTTCTCAGACTTTGAGTCCTGGTTAACATTCTTCCTATCAGACACAATCCCCACTTTAATTTTAGGGGACTTTAATATTTACATGAATGATGCTAAGAACCTCATAACCTCACACTTTAGCTTTCTCTTAGCTTCTTTCATTCTTGAACCTCATTCTAATTCTTGTACTCATTCACTTGTTCACTGTCTTGACCTAGTTCTTGCCAAGATCTCTGATTATGTGGCATGTGATTTTTCTTTATCTGATCACTATTTAATTTCCTTTGCTCTTGCTCACATTTTACCTTCTTGTCATGTTGTTCAATGCCATTTTTGCAACCACCAGTCTGTTAATCTTGAGGATTTCAGTCAGGTACTGGATTCTTCTCTTTCCTTTTTCAGTTGTGGGGACTCTGCTGATACTATGTTGTCCTTACTTAACTCCACTCTTTCAGCAACTCTGGACATTTTGCTCCTGTATCAGTATGCATGTCTTCTCTGTCTGTTAAGACTCAGCCCTGGCTTACTCCCACCATTTTGTTTCTACCTTCCTACTCTTGAGTGGGCTGACTTTATCCATTATAAATTTGTTCTTTCTTCTTTTTCACACGCTTTATCTATGGCAAAACAGAATATGTATAAATCATTGATTAGCACCTATGAGCGGCACCCGTAGCATCTTTTTTTCTGTCTTTAACTCTTTGTTAAAGTCTTCCTCTCCTCCTATTTCTTCATTACTTTCTCCTAATGATTTTGCTGCTTACTTCATCACTAAGATTACCATTATCCATTCCAATTTTGATTCTCCTGACTCTCCATCTACTGATAATCTTCAACTACTCCCAACTAAAAAAAATTTCTACCTTCTCTCCTGTTTTGCTGGATGAATCATCTGTGCTGCTAAACTCTTCCAAACTTACAACTTGTTCCATTGATCCAATTCCTTCTCATCTTCTAATTTCTGCTACCCTTTTTGTCCTTGCTTCTGTATATCTTTAGTCTTTCTCTTTTTATGGGTTCTTTTCCATCTGCTTTTAAACATGCCCTAGTTTTCCACCTAATAAAAAAAAAAACCTTCTCTTCATCCCACCTCCCCATCTAGCTATCGTCATATTTCTCTTCCTCCTTTTCATTCTAAGGTTTTGGAATAAGTTGTCTATTCTCACTGCCTTGAGTTTCTTGTTGATAAGTCTATCTTAGACCCCTTTCAATCCAGTTTTCACCCACAGCATTCCACCAAAACAGCTCTCACAAAGATTGTGAATGTTCTTTTGCAAGCCAAGGCAAATGGCCTATCTCTGACTGGATGCTTTGCTGCCATTGGAAGCTCAATATGGCCAAGACTGAGCTACTTGTTTTTCCATCAAAACCAACTGTGCAATACTCTGTTTCTGTCTTAGTCAATGGTATCTCTATTCAACTAGTGCAGGAAGGCTGTAGTTTTGGTTTTATCTTTGATTCATTCCTGTCGTGTCTCCCTCAGATTCAGGCTAAGGCCAAGGGAGGCAGATTGTTTCTTTTAATATTGCAAACACCAGACCATTTCTTTTGGCATCCACTGCCAAGATTCTGGTCCATGCACTAGTGGTTTCACGATTGGATTATTGTAATCTTCTTTGACAGGGCTTTCTCTTTCCAACCATTGTCCTCTTATCTCTATTCAACATTCAGCTGCACGTATCATCATGTCTGCTCACCGTTTTGATCACATCTCTCATTTACCATTATCCCTCCACTACCTTCCTCTCCCTTTCCATATTCACTACAAATTTTTGTTAGTGACTTTCAAAGCTCTGCATGGCCTGGCCCCTCCCTACCTGTTAGAGTTGGTGTCTCCTTTCCTTCCTACCCATCTCTTATGGTCTGGTAACCAATGACTACTGTACCAGCCAAGGATTTCCACTTCTTCTGCTCAGATCTGCTGCTTTTCACTTTCTGCCCCCTATTTGTGGAACCCTCTTCCTGCACAAGCATGGTCCATTACTTTGTTAACTAGCTTCAAAGCTGAATTGAAGACAATTTTTGTTTAGGGAAGCATTACCAGGCTTTACATGATTGTTAGCCTATGCTGTTTTAACCTGTGTTGTTTATTTTATTGTTTCCAATTTAACATGTGTATTAATCTCCATTGTTCTTTGTAGAGTGTACACCACTGGCAGGTCTTTATTTTATTTTATTTTAATTAATTGTATGTATAGCACTCTGTAAATCTACATAATTTTATAAATAAATAAATAATCAGTCCCACCCCTCAGAAGGCAGTCCCATCTCCAGACGTCCCATTTCACCAGAAGTCCTACCCCCCAGCATGGGGTAACACCCAGTGTAGGAATGCCTTTGAGTTTGGACACTCAGTCTCTAAAAGATTCACCATTACTGGCATAGCAGGATCCACAGCAAGTCCAATGACACTGGTGACCCTTATATATTCCCTCCCTTTCAGTCCCTGCCAGTTTAGGCAGCTACCGCACTTTACCTAACAGGAAGGTTGACCCAGGTCCCTGGATGTTTTGTTCATGAGCATTCTAAATGAATTTAGTTGGCCATTGAATTAGAAACTGAACACCAATTTAGATTGATATGAATTAACAAATTAGTGGCAGCAATTAATCGCCTTCAACACCCCTTAGCTGATGGAACAACTGTCCAAATAATAACTTTTTAGATGTTTTTATTTATTTTTGGATTTATCTGTATTTTTTAAAAAGTTACCTTGTGTCCCAGTTCTGGGGAAAAGTTGGAATATTAATAAATAAATAATGTTAATAATGATGATGATAAATTTTATAAGTCAACACTGACATACAGAAATGTGGCTTATTTGAAATACTGTATATGAGAATTTCTGGAGAATTAATTTTCAGATTCTGAAATATTTGTTACAAAATTTAGTTGCATGAATAGCTGGCTAATTTGAATAACTTTAAAAAAGAAAACCATGCAACCCCAGAATATTGCTGAATTAGTTTTATGTCCATTTGTCATTATTATCTATTTACATTCTTTTTTTTTTTTTTCAAGCAGCCTTGGAATGCACTACCCCAAGTTGCTGCCTGCTGTGCTGCTGTTTCAATGGCCTTTTAAAGAAATCAGCAAGAAGCAACTTCTCTGAAAAAGACAAACAAAACCCACTTGTTCTACCATCAACTCACACAGAGACCTCCATCTATGGTTTCTGACAGCCTGTTATGCATATTTTAAGAAATCAACCAATTTATGGGTGGGAGACAACATTGTGTAATGGTTTTCTTGGTGCCTAAATTAGCTTCTTAGTAAGACAGCTTGCAGACCGCCTGTCTGGCTTCCTTCTTTTTCTATCCTGTGCCTCTGGAAAACATGTTGACAAATGGAATGGTGCATGTCTCTCTGTTCCACTGGTGAGTGTGATCACTGTTCAGCATAAACTAAGCTCAGGACATATACCACTGACCAGATAGATAGATAGATAGATAGATAGATAGACAGATAGATATAGATATAGATATAGATATAGATAGTAAAGGACACCTTTTCCCTCATTGAAGAAGACAAAACCCTCCATCCCCATAGGGACTGGCCAATTCCATTTCTCATTTTACACCTGAAATCTGTCTGGTGAGAGATAGACACACTTTTCAGCTGCTTTTTACTTGGCATCTCAGCAGGAGCTGCTGCTGCGTGAACATTACTGTCTGTGACATTCAATCTGCTACAATGAATTTAACAGTTTAGCATCAGCTGAGGGGGAAGCTTTCCATGTAAAGTGAAGTTTCCCAGCTCCGTTTGCAGGCCCTATGCTTGGGCCTCCATTTGCTTGCTTGCTTCTTTGTTAGTTCCTTTAAAAAGTCCTTCTTTCATTTTAGTAGAACTCCTTTGGCTCCAACAAGGAAAAAAAAATCCTCTACTTTTTCTCTAGGAACTATGAGCCATAACATCCACAACTGATCAGGGAAGGTCTGGAAAGTAATCAAATTGAAGATCAAAAAGAAAACATAGGAGTTTATCACACGAAGGGAATTGGAAGTATAATCCAATGGCAATCTGAATGCAATCATGGAGTTTCACGTGATTGTGTGAAAGCTGATCACACACATTTTTGGGCAAAGGGAAACCTCATGGGGTTTCGTGTGACTGTGTGAGAAACTATCACACACAATTTTGGGCATTGGGAGGCAGTTTTGGGCAATTCTGAATGCAATGCAGTATCAATACGCAATCATGTAAATTCACTGAACTAGAGAATTTACTCAATTCCAAACTGGCCTCACTTCCATTTTTTTCGAAATTGAGAGAAATTCTTCCCATGTGATAAATTTTATATATGCCTTCAAGCACTCAAGGCCAGATTAACCATTAGGCTAAGCAGGCTAAAATGCTCTGTTTGATGGGTCTCACTAGATCTGAGCATGGTGTAGTGGGACTATAACTGGAGATCCCATTCAGCCAACCCACTGGGTGACCTTAGGCAAATCATACCCTCAGCCTCAGAGGAAGGCAAAGGCAAACCTCCCTCTGAACAAATGTTGCAAAGAAAAACCCACTATAGGGTCACTTTAAGTCATAAATGATTTGAAGGCATACCAGAACAACAACCAGATCTAAGCTTCCAAATAAAAGGGGAAAAGACTGTGATATTAAGGGCTTTACAACAAGCTAGGGAAATAAGAACAGAAAGGGAAGCAGATGAATGAGAGCTTCAATTCTATGCATATTTGTCTTAGTGAGTCTTACTGTACACACGAAATATTTTTCCTTAATAACATACATAGAATTATGCTGTAGAGTTTTGGTCCTCCAGAAATTTTGGACTTCAGTTCCCAGGAGGTTCAGCTAGCATGGCCAATGTCAGATTCTAGGAACTGAAATTCAAAACATATGGGGGACCAAATGTTGAGAACCATTGCTCTATAGCAGTAGTTCCCAGTCTTTTCATTTATATCCCTTAACAATCCTGAAAGTTAGATTAGGCTAAGCGACAGTGACTGGTCCATGGGAGGAATGGAAGGCATTTGCTAGTTCACAGCAGGAAGCAAAATGCATTGGACAGCTATACTTTCTTTGTTTCTCTGTCTGTCATTCTGCCTGGCTATTCATTCCAAGGCAACATATATGATTGTGAGAGTGGGGGTGAAGTTCTGTATGGAATATGTTTTCTGTGTCTGTGGTTTGTAGAAAGGAAATGAGAAATGGAACCTTATTATATTTGAATCATAGAATCATCGAATCACAGAGATGGAAGAGACCACAAGTGCCATCCAGTTCAACCCCCCTGCCATGCAGGAACTCCCAATCAAAGCATACCCAACAGATGGCCATCTAGACTCTGCTTAAAAACCTCCAAAGAAGGAGACGCCACCACTCTCTGAGGGAGTGTCTTCCACCATTGAACAGCCCTTACTGTCAAGAAGTTTCTCCTAATGTTGAGATGGAATCTCTTTTCCTGTAACTTGCATCCATTGTTCCGGGTCCTGTTTTCTGGAGCAGCAGAAAACAAGCTTGCTCACTCCTCAACGTGACATCCCTTCAAGTATTTAAACAGGGCTATCATATCACCTCTTAACCTTCTCTTCTCCAGGCTAAACATCCCCAGCTCCCTAAGTCATTCCTCATAGGGCATGGTTTCCAGACCCTTCACCATTTTAGTCGCCCTCCTTTGGACCCGCTCCAGTTTCTCCACATCCTTTTTGAATTGTGGTGCCCAGAACTGGACACAGTATTCCAGGTGGGGCCTGACCAAAGCAGAATAGAGTGGCACGATTACTTCCCTTGATCTAGACACTATGCTTCTATTGATGCAGCCTAAAATTGCATTGGCCTTTTTAGCTGCTGCATCGCACTGTTGACTCATGTTCCACTTTTGGTCTACTTGGACTCCTAGATCTCTTTCACATGTAGTCTCATTCAGCCAGATGTCTCCCATCCTGTATCTGTGCATTTCATTTTTCCGCGCTAAGTGCAGGACCTTACATTTCTCTTTGTTGAATTTCATTTTGTTATCTTTGGCCCAGCTTTCTAGTCTATTCAGGTCATTTTAAATTTTGATCCTGTCCTCTGGGGTATTAGCTACTCCTCCTAATTTGGTGTTGTCCACAAATTTGATAACTAGGCTCTCAATACTGTCATCCAAGTCATTAATAAAGATATTGAATAGCATTCGGCCCAGGACAGAACCCTGTGGCAACCCACTTGCTACTTTTCTCCAGGATGAAAAGGAACCATTGTTGAGCACCCTTTGGGTGTGGTCAGTCAACCAATTACAAATCCATGTAACAGTTACCTTGTCTAGTCCACATTTTGCAAGCTTGTTTGCAAGAATGTCATGGGGAACCTTGTGAAAGGCCTTACTGAAATCAAGATATACTATATACACATCATTCACTTCATCTACCAAGCTGGTAATTTTATCAAAAAAAGAGATCAGATTTCTCTGGCATGACTTATTTCTCTGAAACCCATGTTGGCTTTTTGTGATTATGGCACTGGCTAAATGTTCATACACTCTCCGTTTAATGATCTTCTCTAGAATCTTTCCTGGTATTGATGTCAGACTAACTGGACGGTAATTGTTAGGATCCTCTCCCCCCCCCCTTTTTTTTTGAAGATTGGGACAATGTTTGACCTCCTCCAGTCTGCTGGGACTTCTCCTGTTCTCCAGGAGTTCTCAAAGATTATTGCCAATGGTTCCGATATTACATTTGCCAGTTCTTTTAATACCCTTGGATGTAGTTCATCTGGTCTTGGAGACTTATATTCATTTAGATATTCATCTCTTTACTTATTCTGTGCTGAAATTCTCATTTTCTGTCCTCTGCTCCATTATCCTAAGGTTGAACACCCTTTGCCTTTTCTGAGAAGACTGAAGCAAAGAAGGTGTTGAGTAATTCTGCCTTTTCTCTGCCCCCTCTTAGCATTTTGCCATCTTCTTCACACAGCGGACCTACCATTTCCTTCTTCTTCCTTTTACTGTGAACATACTCAAAAAAAGCCCTTTTTGTTTTTCTTAACCTCTCCAGCAAGCCTGAGTTCATTCTGTGCTTTAGATTTTCTGACTTTATCCCTACGTGTGCTGGCTATTTGTTTGAATTCCTCTTTGGTGATTTCCCCATTTTTCCAATTCTTATACTTGTTCCATTTAAAACTTAGCTCAGTTGAAAGTTCCTTAATCATCCATCCTGGTTTCTTGAGACATCTCCCATTTTTCTTCCTCATTGGAACTATCTGAAATTGCACCTTCAGTATCTCCCTTTTGAGAAACTCCCATCCATCCTGAACTCCCTTCCCTTTTAGTATTCCTGACCACGGGATCACCCCTAGTATTTCTCTAAATTTATTGAAATCAGCTTTCCTAAAGTCTAGAATGCATGTCTGACTATGCCTGGCTTCCCCTTTCCACTGTATAACAAACTCCAGGAGAACATGGTCACTCCCACCTCCCACCATTTGCACCCCATCAGCTAGGTCTTCCCTGTTGGCTAAGATCAGATCCAAAATAGCTGACTCCCTTGTTGCCTCTTCCACCTTTTGGACACCTTTCCACCATACAGCCATATTATATAACAGGGTATTTCAGTTAAAATCAATTAGTAGACCTATTAATTAAGATTTTTACTTATCTTGAAACCACATTAATAATAAAAAAAACAATATTTTACTTAAGTGTTACAAGTTTCAAGTTTATTAATTTACATTAGCTGACCATGCTTTTACACACAATAATAAAGCAATCCAAGAAACATTGGGCTAATCTAGACTGGCAAAAAGGGGTGTGTTCATGCCTGCATGAAAGTGTAGCCTTTAGATGACCCACACTGAAAGTTTGGCATGAACACACTTCTTTTGCATTTTAGTGGGGGAAAAGCAGATTTAAAAAGGACCTGCTTTTCTCAGCTTCTTTTTAAAAAGGGTGTAACAGTGCAGCTGCGTCTAAATGCTACAGTGCAACTGTGCAGTTTTTTAAAGCTCCCAAACCCTAGCTCCAGCCCTAACCCGAACCCTAGACATGCGCGTGCTTTAACTGTTATGCAACTGTGCATAAAATGTCAATTCATTCATAAGATAAAGAAGTTTATTCATAAACTTAAACTGTAACGGATTTAATATCTTTTTAAGGGGGGGGGGAGGGATACAGTTTGTTTTATTGATGTAATAGTATTTTAATGTGTAAGCCACCTCAATTGATCTCAAAGGGGTGGGGTAATAATAATAATAATAACTACAACAACTATTATTATAAAATAAAGGGGTTCATTCATGGTGCACTGATGCAACTGCGCAATTAAAAAAGGGAAGCAAAACCACAATGGTAATTTGACAGATCTTCAGAACTGCACAGTTCATGTGTGATGTACCTGCACAACTGCGCAGTTTGCAGCTGGCCATACAATTGCCTGTATGATGTAGCAGTGCAACTGCACAGTTCGCAGCCGGAAACAAAAAAAAAAATAAACTAAAGGTTCAGTGCGGCCAAAAGCCCCATTCATTGCCACCCATGCAGCTGCTCCGTCTGTGTTTCTAGCATCCTGACAGCTTCCAATGCAGTTGCTGAGCAGATAAGTCAGATAAGTCATCCCCACACCTCCTCAGTGTAGCTGCCCTATGCCTTTTTATTACACACCTGGGACTTGCAGTGTAGCTGCTAAGCATTAAGGAAAAGGTAACTTCGTGTCTCCCTTTCCTGCCAATCTAGAAAAATCCATAGATAAAATGGGACAATTCAACCCTGGCAGTCACAGAGGAGGAGGAGGAGGGGGCAAAAGCAAGGGGATCAAGGCAGAGGAGGAAGAGATTTATAACTTGTCACCTTGTGATTTCAACTCTAGCCTCACAGCTCCAGGTTGAACTCTTCCCACTACACCTGTGATAATAGTGTTCCTCTCCCTGAAGAATGATCATGCTGTTTTTACATTTCCTTTTAGACTAGGTCTGCCCTTTAGAAAATAAGCAAACTAGTCTTAAGGAAAAGTAAAAACAGCCCTATCATTCTTCAAGGAGAGGAATACTATTGTCACAAGTGTAGTAGGTAGAGTTGAGGCCAGAGTTGAAATCCTTGCCCAACTATGAATCTCAGAATGACTTTGGGATAGTTACTTTCCCCACCCTTTCTTAGATTGAAATGTTCCCTCTGAAAGCAGAAGATCAGCACAAGCCTTATATTCCTACATATCCTTTTCTTGTGCTCCATGGCCTTTCATAGAATCATAGAATCATAGAGTTGGAAGAGTCTCCCTCTCCCCCCCTCCCCCTCACCAAACAAAAAAGGAGGGCCCAAAGCACAGACAAGTCCTTCTGCCATGTGCTCTGTGGACTTTCCTTCTCTTTCCCCCCCCACTTCCTCCCCCCCCCCACACACACACACACTAGAAGAAGGGCCTGGGCTCTCTCACTATCTCTAGCTCTCTTGCTGTCTATCTGTCTGCTGCTCTCTTTCTTGCAGTCTCCTCCACTTGTGCTCTTTCTGCCCTCCTGTCTCCTCCCTACAAAAAGCTGCTCCCTCTGGGCCTGCCTGGCCAATGGGGTGAGAGGAGCTTAAGCCTGCTCCCAGCAAAAGCTCCCCAATTGGAAGCAGACTAGACTCCCGAGACCCTAGTCCTCCAAAGCCCTTAGCCAGGACTCAGGGAGCCAGGATATAATCTAGCTCTGGACAATTGGGCCACGGGCCACCAAAAACTCTTCTGGTAGGCCGCATCTGGCCCCTGGGCCGCATGTTGGGTGGCCATGCCTTATACTATCTAATCATTGGTTTAGCCCTGATGGGAAGAATCAAGAGGGGGAAACAGTTCCATCTCCTTCCTTCTGTTATTCTTGCATGGCATTTTCTGAATCCCTGGGAAGACTAAGGTTTAAATTAGTTATTAAGACCTGTTCCTCCTACACTAGGATTTCCTACTGCATGCATACCTTAGCAATCAGATTTGCACCTTTAACCCATGTTTACGTTCCTATGACTAGTTGCAAAATAAAGCACAGAAAGTGCAAGTTATTTAAGTGAGGAAAATCCCAATTTTATGACAGAAACCTTTACAATGGGCTAAAGGCATAACCTAGATTCTAGAAGATCCTGAAAGTTTTCTTCTTTTTTAATGCCACCATCTACAATTGGGTAGAGTTCTCCAAACATGTACTGTGTACAGCCTCTATTTGTGAAAGTGTGTATCGTACAACTCTTCCATACATTTTAAAAGAAGCAAACAAAACAAATTAGTGCACGTCCTCTTTAAAAAGCTGTTCTTTAAATTGTAAATACAGGTATCTGCAGCTATGTTTGTTTTTCACCCCTTACTCAGCCAAATCATTTTGTGAGAGGCTGCTCCCATGTTGTGTTGTTGTTTTTTTCCTGCTGAACTTTGAGTCCAGAAATCCATACTGCTTCTGAATCCGTGTTCCAGTGCTGATTTTGAAAAGGTGTTATCAGCTTCAGTGCCCCTGGATTGCATACACAATCCTGAAGACTGTGTCAGACTGGCAAACTGGCACCTAATTTGCAGTTCTGCTCCACAGCCACAGCACCATCTTCCCTTCCTAGCTAGACAATTTGTATGTGTGAGATATTCCTCCTTTTTTGCCTTCCTTCAGGCATATTAGCATGCGCTCAACATGCCCAGGAAAAAAAAAAGAAAAGAAAAGAAAGCATTTTCTCCTTTCATTCTGTATCAGATAAATCAGGCCACTCACTTGCTGTGACCAAAAAGAAAAGAGAAACCTATCTTCCTCTCCATGAAACAAAAATAATTTCAGGGAATATAAATCAATGTTTGAAAAAGCTACCATGGATGCCCACAGGATGTCATACATCTCCTTCTCAGTAAATTACAGCAATGGGGGACCAGGCAAAGAGAGACAGTAAAAAGGCAATAAAAGGGTATTTTAATTAAATTTCTCAATAAAGCTAAGAGGAATCTGAAAAACAATGCCTGGTTATTGCCCTCATCGTATCCCTTGAATGTCCTGAGTACATAATCAGCCCAAAACAAACAAACAGGTAGTTGCAAATGAACATCACCTCTCACCTCTTAACTGTTTCCTCCCACACCCAATTTCCTTTCTAGAGATGTTAAAACTGGTGCTAGGACTAAACTTGATGGAATCAAGAGATTTCTTTTTTGACTATCCCACGTCTCTGCAATCCCCAAATCAGAGGGTTCTGCAACACCGTCAGTGGAAAGTATACAAAATAAATTATCCTTCTCCCTTCTCTCCTTGTATCACCCTTTTCATGTGCATCTTGGGTCCAATTTGTGGAAGTTTTGCACCTAGCATATAATTTTATTTTAAGTTTTGGGCACAGGGTCTTCAGATACAAAAGTGTCAGTCTTTTTGAAAGTAAAAGCCAGAAAGAATTTAGTTCCAAAGTTTTTTGTGGGTTTTTCGGACTATGAGGCCATGTTTTAGAAGAGTTTATTCCTGATGTTTTGCTAGCAGCTCTGGACAGCATCTTCAGAGAATGATGGCATGGAAGAGAATGCTGGTATGGATCTCTTCCATGTCAGCATTCTCTGAAGATGCCAGCAACAGATGTTGGTGAAACATCAGGAATAAACTCTTCTAGAACACGGCCTCATAGCCCCCCCCCCCGCCAAAAAAAACTATGGATACTGGCCGTGAAAGCCTTCAACTTCACAATTTAGTTCCAACATGGTCCCAACAGATGCACAATACCTGCTGGTACAAATTTGCCATTCTCCAGACGTTTTCAAAAGTAATATTCAAATGATACATCTGGAATGAAACATGCAGTTTCCAAGCTACAGAAAGGGGAAGAGAGCTGTGTTTAAAGTAAATGTGTCTTCCATTCAGGTAGCCTTTTTGTCTTCAGGAAATGAGGAAATAGATTTAAGATGCACTTGCAGAAATGGCATCAAAGTTTCCTTCAACATCCCATGTGATTTGGGATCATTACCTTCTGGTGAGATGGTAATTCCTTGTATTTGCTGAAGTGCAGGTGGAATGAAATAATTTCATAGAGCATACAACAACAAAAAATCAACGCCCACATAAAAAACATACATTTTAAATACAGTTCTAAAGTTGTGTAAGGTTTGCTTTACTGAAATGAAGAAGGTTTTAGAGATAACTATTTCATAGGTAATTTATTATGAGGAAAGCATTGGTAATGTATACAGTGTTCTTATTATACCTTTTTACTATTTTGAAAAAAAAAAACAGATACCACTGTATAGACAATAAATCTTGTGTGTTCAGTAACACAACATTGAAGTCACTTCAATCTTTTTCTCATTTCTAGGAAAATTATGGAAGGCTTACATCCATGCCAGAGACTGGTTAAATGGCTGGATGTGGGACAAGTAACTGAAGCTTAATCCAGCCAAGAAGGAGGTGCTGATAGCAATAGCAATAGAAGTACTGTACATTTCTATACCACTCATCAGTGCACTTAAGCACTCCGTAAGTGATTTACTAAATGTAAACTAATTGCCCCCAGCAATCTGGGTACTCATTTTAGCAGCCTCGAAAGGATGCAAGTCTGAGTTAAGCTTGAACCCCTACCTGGTATTGAACTCGCAACCTTATGGTCTGTGAGTGCATGGCTGCAGTACAGGCATTTTACCACTCCACCACCTGGGCTCTTGTAATCTCTTATTCGGGACATAGCAGGAGGATATCTTGTTCCAGATGCAGTTGCACTTCTTTGGTAAGAGCAGCATCAGACAGTTTGGGCAATAAGCTCATCCTTGATTGACCACACAGTGGAAATTTGTGCTTTTTCTGGTACCACCCACAAAAGGGCTTAAAAATACATTGGGTTCAAAATGCAGCTGAGAGTTTACTGAAGAAGCCTGACAACATGATTATATTTCACTAGGGCTTAATCAGATTCAGCAGCTCTCAATTCATGAGTCTTACCTTTAAAGTCCTTAACAGCTTAAGTCCTGGATATCAGATGCATCAACCTACTTGTATGATGAGATCATTGGATAAGATGCTTTTGCACTTCCTTCACCATGCAGCGGGATTATATCAAATATAGTTTTTCAAAAGTAACATTTCCAAGCTCTTATATATACAAATAATAGAATAACTTGTCAGTAATCTTTCCTCCCATAATTGTTGCTTATTGGGAGCAGAAAGAAGTCATAGTCCTAGACTAAAAATATATTTACGGTAGCATCCATTTCCCCAAATGCTGCATTACTCAGTTAAAGGCAGCCTCCTCCCCACTCCTGAAAAATTGTTCCTGAAAAAAATGCTCCTGAAAAAACCTTCCCTGGACCCCCTGGACATGAAAAATTATAGGCCTGTCTCCCATCTGCCATTTTTGAGCAAGGTGATCAAGTGGGCTATAGCTCTTCAGCTCCAAGTGGTCTTGGATGAAGCCAATTTTCTAGATCCATTTCAAACTGGCTTCAGGACTGGATATGGGGTGGAGACTGCCATGGTCACCTTAACTGATGACCTTCATCTAAGCATCAATAGAGGAAGCATGACTCTGTGGATATTATTAGACCTCTCAGTGGCATTTGAAACAATCGATCACAACATCCTCTTGGAATGCCTGAAAGAGTTAGGAATGGGAGGCACTGTTTGCAGTGGTTCTGTTCCTTCCTCTCAGGCAAGTTTTAGTTCTAATGGATCAGAAATTAAAGATAGAATCCGATCCAAATGGAATACAGGAGAATCTACTAGACTAGGGACTGAATTGTAGTTGGTTTTAACTTACTGTTGAAGTTTTTAGGATGTTTTTAGACTGCATTGTTTTGTAAATTGTATTTTAATATTTGGAATCCCGCCTCGATCTGAAGGGAGGGGCGGGAAATAGAAATAAATATTATTATTATTATTATTATTATTATTATTATTATTATTAGAGGGTGATGCTTGGGGACAGCCACTCTTCAAAAAAGAGCTTAATTTTGGTGTCCCTCAGGGAGCCATCCTGTCTCCAATGCTATTCAACATCTATATGAAGCTGCTGGGAGAAATCATTCATAGACATAGGGTGGGGTTTTATCTGTATGACACCCGAATATACTTCTCCGTGTCTCCGTCATCAGTGACGACAACAGATGCCATCTCTCCCCTCAATCAGAGTCTTTTGGCAGTAATGGACTGGATGAGGGAAAACAAGCTCAAGTTGAATCCAGACAAAATGGAAGTACTTATGGTAAGCGCTCCTAAACCAGGTATTGGGTTGCAACCTCCTGTCCTAGAGGGGTTCATACTCCCCTCGAAGGACTATGTTCGCAGTTTGGGGGGTGCTTCTTGATCCGTCACTTCACATGAGGAATCAAGTAAATGCAACGGTCAAGAGCGCCTGTTATCAGCTTTGGCTGATACACCTGGAACCGGGAGACCTCGAAACCATAGTACATGCACTGGTAACCTCACGACTTGACTTTTATAACGCTCTCTACATGGGGCTACCCTTGTGCCTAGTCCGGAAACTCCAAATGGTACAGAATACGGCAGCCAGGCTGATTACAGAACAACTAGGAGTGACCACATTACACCTATATTGAAGTCACTCCACTGGCTGCCTATTAGTTTCTGGGCACAGTACAAGGTGTTGGTTATTATCTTTAAAGCTCTACATGGCTTAGGCCCAACCTATCTGTGGAATCGCCTGTCTTCACATAATCCGTCCCGTACACTCAAATCCTCTGGGAGGAATCTATTACAACCAGTGAGGACTAGGTTAGTCACGACCTCCCAGAGGAATTTTTCTGCAGTTGCTCCCACTCTATGGAATGGCCTGCTGGAAGAGATCCGTCTAATATCCAGCCTAGACAGCTTCAAGAAAGCTGTTAAGACAGATGTCTTCTGGTAGGCCTTCCCAGAACATATGGCTACATAAGAACTGCAAACTATCTGTATTGGTTCAACCTTGGTCACGATAACTCTGCCCAGCACTAATTGTCAATTGTACTACTGTGATTTTAACTAATGTTGAATTTTTAATTGTATTACTGTTTAATTCTGTTTTAAGGGAGGACACGATGTATATTTATATTTGTATTTTTATCTATGTAAGCCGCTTTGATTGTTCTCACAAAAAGCGAGGTATAAATAAAAGTATTATTATTATTATTATTGTTGTTGTTATTAACCCAAGATTTCTGTCTTATTTTCTTGCTTCATCCAACTGAGAAATGGTTTCTGTCAGTCTTCCAACCAAGCAGGCATGACTTATGCAGTAGGTAGAAGTTCACCTAATAACAACACTAATCAACCAAGTATCTTTAGTCATCAGCATCCATTAAAGAACTGCCTTTAGCTATAACTCTTCGAAAGCCTAAGGGAAAGTCCATCTCTTCACCTTCCATGGCCAGTACAATATATTTAGATTGATAGTTATATGTATATGCCAATGCTTGGCAGAGCTTCAGAAAGAAGCATCTGAGAAATCTTTCCGCTGTGTTCAAACCAGGATTCACCCCCCCCCCCCCACCACCACCACTACCACTCAAATGGCCAAAGGGCTATAGTGTAAACTTGCCAAGAAAAGAAGCCTGAAGCATTCTTGAGGCATTGAACATTTCAGCATAGATAATTAAAGTTCAGCAAAATTCTAAGCAACTGAAGATACAATCTTTCATATGATATGCAATGGAACTGTGTGTGACTATTTTTTTAATCCATAAGCATCTGATCCCATTGAGAATTCCATTAATCTTTTAAAATTAATTTTATTAATGATTCCAGTAATCTTTTGAACTCACAATTATGTCATACATACATATCTATCTAAAAACATGCCTGGCATTTGCTGACTTTTCCCTGTTGGTGAAGACTTTCTTGTTTAGAAAGATCTTTAGTCTTAACTGAACAGGACAGAGTGATATAGAGTTGTGTGTGTTATTTTTAATATGTAATATGTTTTAAATTGTAAATGTCTTGAAACTAATATTTTTATTAGATGTATGGTTTTGTGCCTTTTTAACTTTTGTATTCCATATTGTTTTACATGTTCTATATCAATTGATATTGTAAACTACTTTGAGTCCCATTGGACTCAAAGTCACACTCTCAAGTCACAGTCTCAGAGGAAGGCAAAGGCAAACCTGCTCTGAACAAATCATGTCAAGAAAGCCCCATGACAGATTTCCTTTAGGGTCATTATAAGTTGGAAATGTCTTGAAGACACACAATAGCAACAGCCTGTTGTCCAGGGCTAACTGTTAACTGGCAACTTCAAGGTCTTTGTTTGCCCTACTTACATTGTATTATCTTTAACTCAAAGTTCCTCTGGGTAGCCCTTTAAATAAATCAGGTGGGTAAAGTGTGGTCAATGGGCTTTATGTAGCCTGCTAGGGCTGCTTTTGTGCTTCATAGATAGATAGATAGATAGATAGATAGATTGATTTTGGACTGATTTAGGCCAAGGTTTTGGACTGTTTTAAGCCACATTATTACGTTTTATCTTTCCTGGGCCTAAAAAGAGAGGAACAAAATATTGTAGACTTGCCCCCATGATCCGTGCATACTTTTGGGGGGCATTTGGGCAGCGAGATATACAACTGTCCAGTTTTCTTTTTGAACATAGGGCAGTCCTTTCTAAAATAGGATATGTAACCACTGACTTGGATCAGCAGCATCTAGCACCAGATGTCACAAAGTGTAGAGAGTGAGACTTGGGGGCAGAGCCAAAAGGACCCACTCCTGACTCCCTGTCCTGCATGGTTTTACTTCAGAGTAAAGCCACAAGGGGCAGGGATTGGGGGGGTACAGGGCTCTCTCCCTCCCTGTCCCATGTGGCTTTAGACTAAAGTAAAGTTGCATGGGGCAAGGATGGAGGGGAGCCGGGCCTTCTTCCTCCCTGCCTCATACCATGGCATGAAGCAGGGAGGTGGGTGTTACCTGCCATTCTGTGATGTCTTGCCCCTTCAGTGGCATCACCCGGTGCAGTCTGAACCCCTCGCATCCCCCTAGTGGTACCACTGGTTGTTATATCATGCTCTTTCTTGGCCAGGATTGTTTAGGCCAGCTTTTGCCAGGCAAGGGAACTTTTGTAGATGACTCCTACCACACCCAGTGAGCCAGCACTTCTGGAGGACACTGTTTGTGGAAGTTTGGTATTCCCTGATTAGTTTCTGTCATAGATCTTTTCACACTCCTGATATACAAGGACTAGTGAAGATACTAGAAATCAAAATAGGTGAAGATACTAGAAACTGAAATTATTCTAATGAAGATACTAGAAACTGAAATGGGGACTTCCTATATGGAAACCATGCACTGTCCTGCCAAACCATTTTTTTTGGGGGGGGGGGGTCACAAATCTCAGAAACATACTGTTTGGGGGTTCTGGGGGTTCTAGTCCCCAAAAGTAGCTTATCCAAAATATGCTTCAAATCTTACCACTCAGAATGGCAAGAAAGACATTTCTCTCCCCCAAATGGTAAAGTACTGTAATGCAATGCACTAGTGCTATTTCATATCCTGCACATAAATACTCTTTCTAGAATGCATATTGAAGGAAATGTTTGTGTATTACTCTTTGCATCTCAGAAAGTGGGAAGTGTTTAAATGTTTAATCTTTGCTGCTTACTGTTTTAGTGCCACTATCTCAATACATTTGCTTCCCTTTTCTGGATGCTTGAGAGTAGAGCTGTGCAAGGACTGTGCATTGATGCAAGTGAACAGCCTGAGGTTCAGTGGTGTGAAATTTAAAGGATTAGGGAAGCAATCAGATTCAACAGGAGGAAACAAACAATGGCATGACTTTGTCTGAGCAATGAACTTCAGAAAGAATATCTTCTATAGCGAGGTAGAACTCACATTTGCCTGGTATAGACTAGAGTAGGGGTAGTATGTTGGCTGTGGGCTTCATGTGGCCCTTGAGATGCCAAAGTGTGGTCCCTGAAGGACCCCAAAAAACCCTCAATCCCCCCCCCACCAAATTATATGTACCATTGTATTGTTATGCATTGTGCTAAGTATTCCTACTTAAAAACAAATCAAATACATCTGAAGATGCTGCTGCTATTATTATTATTATTATTATTATTATTATTATTACATTTATATGTACCCTGCTTTTCCCCAAAATTGGGATTCAAAGAAGCTTTCCTTCAGCCTTCAATGTAGAAAGTTATATCTGTGACAATTCCAGTTGATAAAATAAGATGGTATCTCTGGCTACCAATTTGACATGGTCAGGCTGTGGCTGCACTGGGGAGGAGCTTGTGGGAGGAGGTACTGGATACCTTCTTCCACAATGTCCCCTAAAGTAAATACCCTAGCATAACTGCCTGTTATATTAACATGTGCCATCCGCAGGATTTTAGCCAGAGTAAGATCTGACCCATAGACATTAGACATAACTATAATGTAACCCTTAGGCCCAGTACAGACAGCCCAAAAGGGCTGTCACCAGGGTGTGATTAGGGCTGGGGAAGCATGCAGCAACTGCATGCTCCCCAGCCCCAACACGTATGGATGGCACCATCTATACAGCACACCATTCATACATGCGCACTGCCATGATGTCATGGCACGTGCCACATTCAGATGGCATGGCTCACACCTGACCTCATTGCACTGCAGGAGGGTGCCTATGGCGCCCTTTCTGCGAAGCAAGAAGGAGCTCGAAAACAGAGCTCCTTCTTGGCGTGCACGTCCTTGGCACGGCCTTCACACAGGTGCACCAAGGAGGCCGAGGGGAAAGGGGCTGCAGTGGCGCACCGCACATGGCGGGGGGCAACAGGTTCCCAGGGCACTCCCTGTACCTTGCTTCAGGCTACGGAGAAGTGGCAATTTGCTGCTTCTCCATGGCCTGGGGAAGTGGCGGATTGGGGCCACAAGGCCCTGGCCCCAGTTCGTTGCTTCCCTGGCCGCCTACAGACCACTCCTTTTGGGCAGTCTGTAAAGACCCATAGTTTACTATTATGCACAAAACTGGCCCTGTTGTTTGGTGGAGTGAGAGAATAGCCACAGGCAACAAGTGTTGGTGGTCAACAATGGTAGTCTCCCCACTGTTTCTCATGTACTTTCATGAGGCTGTTTCCTGCAGCTGGAAAGCAGATCTCTGTATCTGACACAACTTCACTAGTACACCTAGATTACTTTCTCATGTGCAATGGAGAGTGGTATCTTCAATAATGGAATAAGATTCAGCTGCTACTCTGGTCACCTTTGGTGTTCAGACTGGTGTAGGGATGCTATTTTTTTCCTTTCCTTCAGGAATACAAAATAACTTGGTCTGAACCATTTTTTTCCTCTTCTTCTCTGGTAAACACAAGTAGATCAGGTGCATCTCCTTCCATTTTAAATTAACTGCAAAGTGTCAATTCATCCAAAACTGGAGTTATGACTAATTTTAACTATGATTATGATTATGATTTCATCTTGGTTTATTAGGCTACAGCACAGTATATAAAGTAACCACAGTTTTGGACAAGGCAACCAAATGAAGCATCTTTAAAGGGGAGGTAGATGCTTCACAGTCGTGTCAAAAAAATAAAGGAACAGAGGGATGTAGCAGCCCAGGGTTCACGTGTAATGATAAAATATCACTACACATGCAAAGACAAACCAATTTTCTGACCTAGCAGAAGGCACTATTTTATACTAAAAGAGTGGTTTCTGATGGCCAGATAGCCAGTGTTGAATTTCCCCTTTTCTACCCTGTGTAATATTTAAGGCAAGAATACATATAAATTCTGTTAAGGACACAAACATGCTTAAGTCACATTGCGCATGCTGGGCCAAAAAAGTCACCATTGTTCAATGGATGGTTTTTTGTGGAGCTTTCGGGCTATGTGGCCATGTTCTAGAAGAGTTCCTTTCTGACTTTTTGCCAGCATCTGTGGCTGGCATCTTCAGAGAATGATAGCCCGGAAAAGGATTGGAGATATATATATCCTCTGTGACCCTAGGAAGGAAGGAGTAATTTGCAAATGTATTGTTTTGTTGCTAATGACAGTCCTCGGGGTGGGAGGATATGCAAGCAAGGATTAATGTCTGCTAACTGGCTCTCATTGTCTTCTGGGAATCCCCTGGCCTTAGGTCGTTGCTCATTTGCATAGGTTGAGTCTTGACCTTGCTGTCCTTCAGGACTGGTAGCCAAGCCTTGTTTACTCTCAGGGTCTCCTCTTTCCTGTTGAAATTGTCCAGGTGTTTATGGATTTCAATGGTCTCCCTGTGCATTCTGACATGGTAGTTGTTGGCATGGTCCAGAATTTCAGTGCTTTCAAACAGCATTTTATGCCCAGGATGGTTTATAGCATGTTCTGCTACTGCTGATTTTTTCTGGTTGACCCAGTCTGCAGTGTCTCTCATGTTCCTTGATTCTTGTCTGCACACTGCATTTGGTGTTCCCTATGTAGACCTGTCCACAGCTGCATGGAATGCGGCAGACTCTAGCGGCTGTGAGAGGGTCTCTCTTGTCCTTGCCTGAGTGAAGCATTTGCTGGATTTTCTTAGTCGGTTTGTAAACCATTTGAAAGTTGTGTTTCTTCACCACTTTCCCTATTCTATCTGTGACTCCTTTGATGTATGGTAAAAATTTGGGTGGTTGCTTGTCTTGAGTCTTCTGTTCAATTGATGTATTCTACTGATAGCAATGAAGGAGGAGTTTCTCAGACAGCATGTTTCTCAGTGCCTTGCATTTGCAAGCCTACCATTGTTTGTTGCATGTTGTAATTGTGCATTGTATATTTTATATTGTGGATCCAGTACTTTTCATGGTGGTTGTGTAGCCTATCCTTTGAACTGTGACTTGTATTGTTATGCATTGTGCTATTATATTTGGGTCTTGCATAGTGCTTGTGTAGCCTGTGCCATTGTAGTGTAGTGGTTTGAGCATTGGACTATGATTGTAGAAGCCAGGGTTCAAATCCCAGGTCAGCCATGTAAACCCATTGGGTGACCTTGGGAAAATCACACTCTCTTAGCCCCAGTGGATGGCAGTGGAAAACCTCCTCTAAAGAAACTTATGAAGAAAACTCCACTATACGTTTTCCTTAGGGTTGTTGTAAGTCTGAAACAACTTGAAGGCAAACAACAATAACAACAACAACAACAACAACCAAGTGTAGTGTTTCTCTGCTTGTGGACATTTATGCAATACTGAGGGGAGACTGGATTGCAGTGGCTGTCACATATTCCTTTGGGGAGAACAAGAATATCTTACAGTGTGTGTGTGTGTCTGTCTGTCTGTCTCTCTCTCTGTGTGTGTGTGTGTGTGTGTAGACTGAAAAGTGAATAAAAGCCATGATATTTTGATGCATCAGGAGCAGAGAAGGAAGTCTGTATACAACCTGACTCTCGAGAGAGCAGAGCTAGATCCTCTCTTAGGGTCTTTCTTTCTTTTTTTTTTTCCCCTGCTGATTTCCTATGCAGCAAAAGCAAACAGAGCAACAGAACATAACTATTCTCATTCTCCGCTTCTTCTGATCCACATTACAGGATTGTTGTAAGGAAAACTGAAATAATGTACATTAGGTGCCATGTAAATATATGAAATACTATTGAAAGTTAAGATTGACCGTAACCCCTTTCTTGTAGAGAGTAATAAACACCTTCATCTTTCCTAAGGCTGAAAATAGTCTTGGAAGAACCACCTAATGTCAGGGTCTCCACATGAAAAAAAAACAAAAACAAAAACAAAAAACATTCCCCCCCCCCCCTCAGCTTCCAGATCTTGTACCTTTAGACAAAAACTTCACTCAGTTTACTATTTATTTATTCCAGTTTAGCCTGAAGGAACTTTAAAAAGGATGGGAAGAAAATATTATACAGACTGTGAGCTGGAGGGAGGGAGAAAGGTAAGGAAGGGCTCAGTACTGAAAAATATCTAGATAGCAGAGACTGGGCATTTGTGTGTGTGTGTGTGTGTGCGTGCGTGTGTGTGTGTATAGAGAGAGAGATGCTGAAGGGATTATTATTTTATTTAACAACATTCTAGCTGCCACACTTCTGATGTTATTCAAACAAATTAATGCCTGCGACTACAGTGTGGAGCATTACACAGCCCTGCAGGAAAAGGGATGCTGCGAACAATTCCCATTTTAGATTATGTTGAGAAATTGCATGTTTAAAGCTGAATTTGCATGCAGAATGCAAATCTTTGTGACTGAGCTAGCATATCAAACTGGTGCAGCTGTACACAATTAGAGGCAAATGTGATTGATGTTACAGAGAGCCCTTCTTTACACTAGATCTGCAAAATATTTGTCTGCCAACATAGTGCTTCTGCTCTATGTGTAGGGATGTTTGTGCTGTGACATACGTTCATTAGTAAGGGTTATAGGGTGTTTTTGTTTTGTTTTGTTTTTTGTTTTTTTTTTAAAGAAGAATCCTTGAAATCCAAACAATGATGGTATGATGAGTGGTTGAGATTACAGTTTGGGTCCAGATCCGGGTGAAGGCAGGGAGCGTTTTCTCTGTATAAATGCAGTCACACATTCTGGTAACCAGGAATGTGGAGGAAGGAATAATATAACCATTTGGCTAAGCAAGCTTCAGACACACATATTTTAGTTGTTGGCTAAATGATGTCTTTCCATTGTCTAATCTCCAAAGGTGTCAAGGCTCTATTAAAGGTCCTATTCAAATCAAGCAGAAGAGAGCTGCACAGATGGAATACAAATACACAGGCAAGGAGTGGAACAGAGTTAGCGAAGTGTGCAGTTGGAGAGATTGATGTTGATACCCTTCACTGCCAAGTGAAATGCCAATAATGCTTGTATAGCATTTTGTGAGGGCAATGGGAATATTGATTCCTGAGCAATAATAAAGAATGAAGCAGTTCTCCTAGGTATAAAAATATTGGCAACTGTTACAAAGAATTGACTCATAGAGGCCTGAGTGCTGGCCTATCTTAATACAAATAATTCAGGTTTCAGGAGGATTTTCAAGAGCAGCCAGGCATAGTCCTCCGGCACATTCTCTGCTATTAATTTACCTGCAGCTTTCACAAGCATCTCAGTCTATTGGCCAATTGGTCTATGTGGCTACAGGGACAAAATGGTTTTCTGAAGGCTTGTTGAAATATGATTTAAACAAAAAACCCACATAACTGCTACACTGTTAACATATAAAAATGTTAATGGTGTGCGGGGATATGCTGCTAATTCTTCTCAGCCTTGAAATGATATATAGGGAGAACTGCTATGCATTCGACACAGCCTCCATAAGGAGTGTATTTTCAGTCAGAATTTTTTGGAAAAATTTTGAAAGTTTTTTTCTTCTTCACTAATTTTGCCTGTCACCAGCCAAGTCAGAATTACAAGTCTGATCAATATCATAAGCCCTCCTCATCATTTTATGAGCACCAATCTGATCAATATGAGCATCAGTTTAATGAATGACTCTCTCTGACAGGAAAAAAAAACAGTCTATGCTTTTAGAAGATATATATATCAGTACGTGGAGTGCATCAACAAATCCATACCCTCCTGATTAGCTTTCAGCAAAAAGAATAAGTTGTTTTTCCTATTGCTCATGACAAGTTGGCTACTCTTGAAAACTGCTGGATAAATATTTTACCATCTCTTCCTCAACCACTTTCTTGTTTTGAACTGCTTCATATGATATGAAGTTTAAGTTCAGTTTGCATAGAAAACCCCCTCTTCCCCACCAGTTTTGCCCCACAGGAATTTTCTACATGGGCAGTGTCCATATATCACAGTAAGTCCATCCAAAATTTAATATCCCATGATATACAAAACCAGCAAGGTGAAACATGTGGCCTAATAATTCTTCCTTTGCTAATTCCTTTTCACAAGCAAATAAACAAACCATGAACCTGCAATGAAGCATACTTTCCTCTTAACATCTCAGCAAGGCACTATGGTAGATTGCTATCCAACAAGCCAAGATTTGTAAACCACCTTTAAAACTTTTGTTCTCTATTTTAGTTTCTCCCCAGGAAAGAGGAAACATCCAACCCATGAGTCTAATCTGACCTACTGAAGCTTTGGGTCCCCCTGCCCTACTTGATTTTCATCCTGTAATTTTTACCTGCTGTCACGAAGATAGAAGTTGTAGAAGATAGGCTAACTACACCAGCATACTTGCTCAGGAACATAATGGTTTGTTAAGATAGAATATATGGCTTCCCATAATGTGTGAACATAGTGAAAATCTCAAATATTTTGTTTTAATTAGTATCAATATTCATATGGATCTGGTTTCTATTTACATTTTGCTTTCAATTTGGTATGGTGCACAAATGGACCAGTCCTAAAAACTGAACATTATTTCTCTCTCTTCCCTATAATGTCTCACTTCACAACCTTGGGATGTTTGAGTAGACCCTGGTATGGGTATGGGTTAAACAGACCTTTACAATTCCCTGCTGACCATCTAGGAGGCTACGTATTTTATACTCTATCATTGTTTCATACCCTACAACTGTCTCAATTTGGCAGGAACATTTCTAATTAATCCTCTGTCATCCAACTTTTCAAGCTTCTTTTAGAATGTCCTAGTTTCTCGCTCTTTGTCCCACTCCATCTTTTTTCTTCAGCTTACTTTTGCTGCAAACTGACCTCAAAGTGCAAAAGTAGTTTGCAATCAATTAACTCAGCTGGGGAAGAGAGGACAGAAACTTGCCTTTTCCAGCAGGCTTAGGCAAAAGCAAATTTCTGTAGTCTCTCACAGCTTGTGTATTCTTCCTTATTAAAAGGCAATAATCTTGCCCATACTCATATGATACTTGGCCACATATGTCCTGATTTTCACCCATGAGATGATGGCAGTATTATGCTTGTTTCAACTATTAGTTTGTTTCCACTTTTAAATTATTGCATTGATTATTTTTACTTTTTTATTTTATTTCTTTTGGTCATTTTGAGTTTGGAAACATGAGTCATAAATTTTAAACAAACACAGCACAATTAACTAGATGACTTCATTTTTATTTTCTCAAATCGTGATGGCAACTTGTTTCTGGTATTATTGTATGGCAACATTAAATATTACGATTGTTCTGGGAGACATCAATGTTGTACTGATATGTTTCACCACAAATGTGTAAAAGCTTTAAGGAATAGATGCTTGTACACACATCTGTAAATGCCCTTGTACTCATCTGGCAAATCCATAAGAATCATCCTGGGCCATGCTGTTCTTAAAGATTGTCAAAGAAAGTGGTGGCTAACTAATTTGTCCACAGCCTTCAGGGAACAGTAGGTTATAAAACAGTTAATTGCACCTGACTGAGAAATGTCTCATATAATCCCTTAGGCCCTAAAAGCCATGGTTTCCCACTTACAATGAACAAAGAAATCATCAAAGGATTTTATAAAATCTATGACACAGTTTCCTTCAAACAGTGACTTGTCCAAATACAAATAATCGGTATATTGCATGGTGATGTCCTGTGACATATTCCTTAAAGACTGTCACCTTTTAAAAAAAAAAATCCTGCAGATATCCCTCATGGAATAACTTCCTCAGGGAATAAATACTTCTCCTGTTAGTCAGAGGTCAGCCCACAGGCTCAAATAGCATGTCTCTCTTCCAAAATAGTTCAGTGGTGTTGCTTAGGAATTACCTATTTTCTCTTACATTTGCCCGATATATTATCAGTAACAATTTCAAATACCTTAATCCTCTTTGGGGGCTTTGAGTATTTTTTTAAAAAATATTTTTTCAATATATTAAAAACATGGAAACATAAAAACAAAACAATGAAAGAAAACAAAGAAAAATGAATAGAGAAAAGGACAAAGAGTAAAAGAAAATGCAAGAAAATATTTACATTGACTTTTCACTTTTTTATGATGGTTATAACACTTAATAGATAAAATCGTACTTCTCTAACAAAAAAATTAAGAAACTACTTCAACTTAGCCCAATCTACTACTATCAAACCTCATAGGTAACATATTATTTTTTTCCCAAGAGTCGGTCAAAAGCTCCTTATCTTTCAAATATGTCACCAAAGATTTTTTTTCTGATCAAAACAGATAACTTATCCATCTCTGCTAGATCAAACATTTTAAAAAGCCAGTCTTCTTTTGTTGGAATGTCACTATTTGTACATTTCTGCACATACAACAGTAGTAGTCAATGTATAATAGTAATCTTTTATATTCCTTCTCCACTTTGTCATCCCTCTGTACCAATAAAAAAACAATTCCAGTTTCAATTACATTGTTACTGTTGTCCAGTTCCATCAAAGGTGGAAGAAAGTAGAAAGAGAGGAAGGGTGCAAGTTAGGTGGATGGACTCTATTAGGGAGGTCATGAGTATGAGTTTGCAGGAAATAAGAACAGTGTAGGACAGGGGGTCTTGGAGATGTCTTATACATAGGGTTGCCATGGGTTGAGATCAACTGAAGGGCAATTAACAAGCAACAAAATTATAAGAAACCGAACGCAAAAGATATAAATTAATTAAACAATTCTACAAGTTCTTCTCTAGCAATCTGAAATTCTAGAGAAATCTAGAAGGACAATTAACAAAAAACAAAAATATAAGAATCAGAAGGCAAAAGATACAAATCAATTAAAAAATTCTACAAGTTCTTCTCTAGTGATCTGAAATTCTAGGGACATGTGCATAAAGTGTCAAACCCTGCAGGATTTCAAGGTTTTTCTACTCATTTTTCTACCTGATCTCATTGGTTAACACATGAGTTCACATCACTTCCTGTTTAGTCATATGTTCAGATGCTGAAATTAGAAGCTGAAATGGGGTTACAATCCACCTGAAGATGCAGGTTGGGAGTATTCTTAGATTCAGCCTTGAGCCTGAAATGTGGTGGCCAGAAATCTTTGAAGTTAATGTGGAACTGTGCCCTTTCCTAGAGATACCTGATCTGGCCATAGTGCTGCATACTGTAGTTATATCCCATTTGAATAACCTTAATGAAATCTACATGGATCTGCCTTTGAAGAGTGCTCAGAAACTTCAGTTGGTAAATGTCATTGCAGCCCAATGTAAATGGGGCTGGTTTCAATGACCATACAAATCTTTTATTATAATAGGGGCACTGGTGTTTTTCCAGGCACAATTTAAAGTGCTGGTTTTGACATATAAACAGGGCTTAGGCCCAGGCAGACAGTATCTCTGTATATGAACTTGCCTGGGTCCCAAGATCTTTTGGAGATGCCCTTCAGTCGGTTCCACCTCCATAGGCATGGACAGTGAAGAGACAAAAATGAGCCCTTTCAAGATCTGGGACAACATTCCTCGATAGGATAGAATGGCTCTTGCTTGTTGTTCTTCCATTGGCAAACAAAGCCTTTTTTTTATTCCAAGACTTTTGAGAACTAAAGTGTTTTTTTAAAGAATGCTGTTTTATTATTTTAACTGCACAGTTCTTTTAAATTGCTTTTTATCCCTTTTAAATTTATGCTTTGAAATGTTTTTAACTGTTGGTAATTTAAATCCATTTTAAGGTTGATGGAATTTTATATGTTATAGTGCATTGTGTCTTTTATGTTCAAATTGTATTTCATTTTAATGTATAAGCTATCTTAAGTTCCAATTTTGTGAAAAAGAATCAATAAAGTAAATAATATTAATGATTAGGGATGGCATTCAATATTGCAGTTAGGGGTTCATAACCTAAAGTTACAGATCTGTAACTTCTCTATGTTCACAAATACTATGTAATCTTACTGTAAGACTACATAAATGCTTCCCCAGCCCACCTTAACAATCAGCAATTGAATTGGGCACAGGCAGTCTATTCAGCTTCTGATCAGAGTGCAAAGAGGATAACATTTCCACTCTCCTTCCATGAGCGAGTGAGCCTGAGACAATCAGAAGTGTGACCTCATTGCAAGTCTGTCATAGTTTCAGTCACTGGTGTGTGTGTGTGCATAAAAACATAATCTTCTTCATGCTCTGATCAGAATCTAAATGGCCCTCCTTCAAACAATGCAGATGCAAGCTCTTAAAATGAGGTGAGCAGTGGTAGGATCAGGAGATATGACTTAACTATGCAGACATAATTAATCAGTGATTAATAATACTAATATAAAACAATCAAAAACTTCTAGTACACCTCCCCCAACTATTGAAATGCCAGTATTGGTAATCATGTAACCAGTTACAGATGATGTGTGATGGGTAGAGTTGACAGCTCTCTTGGAGAAAGATAGTGCCATATTCCCTTAGAGCCACCAGTCTTGTCCCCAGTGACCCACAAATGTCACAAACCTCTGTTGGTGCCTCCCAATGAGGAAGCCCTTTAAGCTGATACTATCTGGAGGAAAGTGTTGACAGCAATGTTGATTTAGGTCCACCCAGGTAGTTAAAAATACCATTGGTGCCCCATCAACATTTGAGTTTTCACTTGCTTTCCCTTTCCTATCTATCAGTTTAAGTTTGCATGGTCTGTGGATTGATTATTGGTTGATTCTGCAACTGGTTACTTCTTTTTAACCTTTATCACAACTTTGGTGGTGTTGCATGCAATTTCATACAGCACAGGGAAAGCAGGGCCTGTGTGTCCATCAACCCTATTTGGAGGATCCCCTTAAAGGTTTTTTTGAGTACAGTCTACTAAGTTATGGGCCTGTTTGGAGGCTTTTGGAGCTGCCTCACTGCCAAATGACAGGGAAACCACACAGTTCCTTATGCCCATGTGGATTCCATGTCACTTCCTGGTTGTCTTTCAGCAGGCAGGCTGAGGGTCTGGTGGCCATCACAGAACAGGTGAATTATCCACTGCTTGGATCCACTCCCAGATTCATACAGCTATCAGCAATAATGTTCTGGCTTTTTGTATTCCATCAGTGTTTGTGTTTCCTGCTTCCCTACAACACTGGCTGCCTCTTACCATTGGGACTGCAAGCTCAGTGACTTGTGAATATCTAGATCTATTGACAAGGACAAGAGTTTAGCCTATGTATCACTGTTCCTCAAGGTATCCAAGAAATAAACAGAACAAGAGCTCAAAAGAATGCTCAAGTACTATGTTAGTTGCATTATTATTTTATTTTATTTTTAGTATTTATACCTCACTCTACAGCCACAAAGGCTATCAGAGCAGCTTACTTAAAAAAAAAAAATCAGGACAATCTCATGCTGCCAGGTCTGGAGAAATACTTAGCTGGTGTGAAAGGCAAGTGTGCCAGTGAAGCCAATTAAGATCACTTTGTGTTGTTTTTAAGAATCAAGTCCATGTAGAAGATAACAAACAGTCCAGTTTCTTCAGGTTAGGATTTTGCTGCTTTGCAACTATGTTAGGTATTTGTTGTTGTGTGTGTTCAGGTTGTTTCTAGGTTTTCAGGTTGTTTCTGTTGTGTGCACCCCATTGCACACATTGTGCTTTGAGACTGTTGCTCAACAGCTATGCTGCTGGCTCTGTTTACCAATGGTCCTAAGGGCACAGAAACTTGCTCTCTACTCCACTCTTGAGAACATAAACATTGCACTTTCAACTTTTAAGTCAATTTATGACGATGCAACTTCCCAACAAAATGCCAGCCAGTGCTTGTTGAAAAACATGTAGTTTTGAGTTTATATTTCCTTTCAGTAGCTATAGATCCCAGGCAATTTGGTGTTTGGGGAGTTATCACTTCCTCTTTACATGTTTTTCTTTTGGGCCTCTCTGTTCAAACTCCCTTATGAAATCATTTAATCTAGAAGCATGCTAGAGTTCATGGAATGATGAAACCAAATATGGGTGTTAAATCAAAGAAACCCTGGAGACTTTTCAGGAGGAGGAAAGAAATTATAGTGACAGACTTCTTCTTCTTTTACAACATATCCCTGTATCAACATGAAGTTATTCATTGACTTCTGTAGGCCATCCTCCTGGCCAAACAGTGGAAAATCACAAAAATATTTGACATCCAAGTGTCTCAGCGGTGCCTCTAGGTCTTGAGCCTTAACACTGCTGCCATGTTTTTGTTCTTTTACTTGCCAAGGTCAGAATCTTGTTGCTGAGAAGCATGTCCCTTGGGGCTATTTCAATGTATTCCCAGCACTGATCTTTCATTTTCCCTTTCTTTCCTTATTGTTGAACAACTTTTTGGGTAAACTTAGAGAGAACAGCAGGAGGGAGAATAGATAAATTGTTCCAAGTCCCCCCCCCCATAAAAACATACACCATTAAATATAAACATCTAATATACAACCATAGTGAATTACATTTTTATTGCCTTTGTTTGGTAAGCAAAGCTAATACCAGGCAAAGAATCACTTCCAATGGAACATTTCGTACTCTCCAACTGACTTTCATAAGAAATCATGTGAGTGTCTACAAATGGAAAAATTCCATGGGAACATCTCTTTCAATTCTGGCTATAAATCTTCACCAAGAATGCACCAAAGCTGTAGAATAATGTTCATGCATTTATCTTGGGAAAAACATTATATTTTTTTACACATTTTTCCAAAATAGAAGAATCCTTGCATCTTTCCAAAGCTGCAAAATATTAGGGCTGTCATAGCTAATGAGATCAACAATTTTTGATTTGTATTTTATTCTGAAATATAAATGCTAAGGGACGTAGTGGCTCAGCAGTTAAGATGCTGACTCTTATGACTGCAAGATCGGCAGGCCGGCAATTTGAGACCCAAGTTTGAGACCCAATGTAATAGAGTGAGGTCCCATCATTAGTTCCATCTTCTGCCATCCGAGCAGTTTGAAAGCATGTAAATGTAGAAGTAAATAAATAGGTATCACTTTGGTCATGCTGGCCACATGATCATGGCATCGTCTTTGACAACCCAGGCTCTTTGACTTAATAGTAACAGAGATGAGCACTGCCCTCTACAGTCAGGCATGACTTGACAGTCTTGTCAAAGGGGAAAACTTTGCCTTTGCTTTTTAAATGCTGCTATAGTAGAATTCAACTATTTCATAGTGGTAACAGCCATAAGTAATATAGGATCTAATTAGCAACCCTTTGAAGCAAGATGTTGTAATCATAAGGTCAAAGAGATTGCACTGTTGGAATATATCCTTTTGATATATTTATACAACACTGCAAAAAGGATGCAGATGAGTTTGCCATTTCTTGTAGTAAGCGCAAAGAGTCCATGAAATTATTCTCATGACTGCAGAAAGCAAAGCTCCACAACTGTACTACTACAGGGCTTCTTCTCTCTCCACAGTACAGCTTCTCAGTGCTGCTTCCCATCCTAATAATAATAATGATGATGATGATGATGATGATGATGTATTTATTTATAGCCTGCTTTTCAGCCAAAAGGCTATCAGAGCGGCTTATAAATTGTTAACTAGACATTTCCCTGCCTGAGGCTTACAATCTAAAAAGATAAGACACAAAAAGAGAAGGGAATGACAGCAGGGAAGGGGAAAAGTCCAGCAGATCCCAGCGATGGGTGCTGGGACAATCTGAGCTGCTGGGACAAAACAGCAGATGTCACTCACCTGGATTTCCAGAAGAAGAGAATCTCTACAGAAATACACTCTGAATGGTTTCATAGACTATTGGTATTCACTACAAGAAATTGCAAGCTCTTCTGAACTACTGCACACTGATTCCCAGAAGTGGCTTTGCACACACAAAAAGGAGAGGCATTGTGGGAAAAGGTACTGAACATCTCATTCCACAACATTATCAAACTTCTATATGCTGGCGTTAACTGTAGTTATGGCAGTTTATGTCATTAATATGATTCCTGCCTGTGCTTATGAATGCTTTATTGATCTCTGGTCCAAGAAAAAGTCATGTGTAATCTGTAGGTATAATTGTGTTTGTATTCCAGGTTATCAAACAACACATTTAGAAGTTAAGTGTAAGCCCAGTAGGACGTCATTCACCATATATTCAGGAGTCAGGTCACCTGTTAGTTGCTATAGAACCACAATTGTTATTAGCATGTTTTTAAAATAAAATAAAATTCAGATGGAAATTGTCACAGATTGTCTGATAAATTCCACCTGAATAAGGACTATGGGGAACAACAAGAGTAGCTCTACATGAGGTTTAACAGACTTCACTGGGATTCTTCTGCTCAATAGGTGGCCAAATACAGTACACTAACAATTTTTTCTGCATTTGTCAGAAGGTGAATGACCACTGCCACATGTGTTCCTCTCTTCTGCTCAGCCATGCTCTGCCCTGGTTTGTATCTTTGGTGGCACAAACAGAATCTACAGAAATTATTCTTTTGGACAACTGTTCAAAAAATTCCCATGCTAGTATAGGTATAGAGCATTCTGAGAAGTGTCGGCCTGATACAGACAGGTGCTTTGTGGCATGGCGGCAGCGATTCTAGGGTTAAGGACTGTGCAACAACTGCACGGTCCCAAACCCCAGCATGTACGGATGGTGACATCATGGCGGCATCCCGCCCATGTAGCATCCCCACAGCTGCACAGGGAAGCGATTTCATAAGGGCTGCAAAGCAGCCCTTATGAAGTCGCAGAAAAGAGCTGCATTTCACAGCTCCTTCCTAGAGTGGATTGTTCCCGCCATGGCAACCACATGGCTGTGGGAACAATCCTGAGGAGAAAGGGGAAAGGCTGACTATACACCCTCAGAAGTAAATTACTGGGTTACATCAATCACTAATGCTATGTGAGCCAGTGAATCCTTCTATCACGCGTGCATGTCAGATGTATCATTTTATTATCTGATTAGTACATGCTGTATTTCACACAATGAAGTAATAAGCACACACACACACGCACGCACACACGTGTGTGAATATACATTTACATATAAGCATACATACAGACACATATGGAAGCCTGATCCCTGCCCCCCCCCCCGGTCTGAATTTCTTGGGTATTACAAGCAAGAGAAAAGGTAGACGAAAGCAAACAATGGAATGGCCTGCTCATTTGTCTTTTTTCTTTTTTGATGTGACAAATGTACAGTTGGCTTCAAAGTGAGTTACAAGAAAGAAGCTTAAAAGACGAAGGAAATTACAGCAAAAATAAATAAATAATAATAATTGAAAATTGATTACTGATTAAAACATGAAGCTGATACATAAAATGCTTGCTTCATTTTTTATGTCCTAGAGACTGTTGTAATTCTATGGAAATATTGCTTTTGTTTACCTAAATCTCATTACCTCAGTGTTCTGAGTGCCCTCAGATAACACAGATCATTGGCACAGTCTTGTATTTATAAACTGATATTTCTCTTAGTACAGCAAAATCTTGTATAGTGACTCTATTATAACTGACTGGTACCATGATTACTATTTAAAAAAAAAAAAAGCAGCTTTATCCCTTTTAAACTAACATTTTGTGCCAGGTGAGTTAATAGGCTTTTAGGAGACATGTGACAAAAGTAGAGAGGCTTGCATTCAGCCTCAAAATGTTCTGCATTGCTAAGCAGAACATTCTGTCGCCAAGCACAATGATAACTAATGCACACCAGCGTGAAGCCCACTGCTGAATTTTCCACCTCTCTCTATCCTGCTGAATTTTCATCACAAGCAGTAGCCTGAAAGCCCCAAGTTGTTAAGCATGGTTATGGGAGAAATCTGGAGGTGGAAACCTTGTCAATCACTGACAATGGGACCTTGCTCAGCTGATAATAGAAGTACTCTGTTGCTTACGAAAGATTACTGTTCGCATTTTGGAGAGGCAGCAGGGTGACCTTTCCTTCCAAGAAGCAGAGACCTAAAGTGTCTTGACAGTTTTGCTGTCAAGTTGGGTTTTTATACAAAGAGAAAGTCTCTCTCTCTCTCTTTCACACACACACACACACACACACACACAAAATGCAAAGCATGTTAAATTCTTCCAATTGTAATGTGTAGATAGTGTGTGTTTATTGCATTTCCAGCAGAATTTCAATCTTCCTTTAATTATATGGGAAAAAACAACATGTGTTTATTCTTTTTTCTTCTACCTATTTTTGAATTTTGTGTTCTCTTATTCTCTATTATCTCCTTCTATTTTTTATTCACTTCTGAATCCAATGATATTTCAGTCCTATCCTCCACTATGAGTGTTCTGCAGTTATCTTGTGGGGACTTTTTCCCCCAAAGAAAGATATTTGAATATCACTGGGAACTATTAATATCAGTGTTATCATCATCAACAACAACAATAACAACATGTTTATTTGTATCCCATCTTTTCCCCAAACCAGCCCATAAGATGGCTTATGAAATAAAATGAATACATTGGGCCAATACAGACTGGTCCTTTAAGGCGCCCCCATCACGGGCTAGGGTTGCCTCAGGGTGGGGCTTTCACATGGTCCCCAACCCTAGCACACAACAGGGGAGTCAATATGGCGGCGCCCTGTTTACATGGGTGCCGCCATCTTTACGTAAGCGCCACGCGGCATCTACATGGTGCAGTGCTTACGTTATGAGTATGTCAGTGACACACTTATTATGCTGCGGTGGCACACTGCCACAGCTTTAAAAAACCCTGCTTTTTGCAGGTTCTTTTACCACCGGCGGGAAGCCATGTGGTTTGGCCGCTGCGGCTTCCCTCCAGAGGGAAAACAGGTGCCCAGAGGGCACCTATTCGGGGCAGTATGTACTGCCCATTGGGGCTAAACAGACAGGCAAAAAGAGGTGCTTTCAGGCATGGCATTTAGATGACACATGCCTTGAAGACAGCAGAAAAGTGTCCTTATGCAGAGAAAAGCTGTTTCAAAAAGAAGCAGCTTTTTTCCGCTTCTTCCTGGCTTGAAGCCATGCCATGTGGTCCTGATATGAACACTCTGACTTCCTTGGGAGCCAGCAGTGTGGTTGGTGGGGTTTCAATGTGGCTTCAGAGAAGGCAGCTTCAAGCCACTTTTTCCTGCCCATCTGTTTCACCACAATATGCTTAAAAATTAAAAAAAAAAAGATCAACATTAAAATGAAATGAAACTAGTAAAAACATTAAAACAATTGGAACATACATTTTAAAATTTGAAAGAAAAAAAAAACAATTTGAAACCAAACAAAAATTGAAATAGTACAGCACCCTTGTAAATGCCCATTCTTTAAAAACTTTCAGTTCTATAAAGCCTTTTGGATTTTTTTTTAAATGTCTTTGACATTCTGACCTCTTTAGAGATGGAATTCCAGAGACTTGAGACAGCTACCAAAAGCTTCCTGCCTTGCATCCCCACTAGCCATACCTTTGAAGATGTTGGGACTGAAACTCACTTGTGTCTAAGGGGCTGGCAGGCTCATATGGGAGTTGTCCCCTGTCAGATAACCTGGACCTAAACTATATAGGGCTTTAGAGATCATAACTAGCACTTTGAATTGTCTCTGGAAACAGACCAGTAGACAGTGGATTTGTACGAAACCTGTAAGCAGCATGTTAAAAATCCAGCTGCAGGTATGCGTGAGAGTGTTGTGTGCACTTCAGGATGGTTCCAACTAACAGTGACCCTAAGGCAACACTATCATGGAGTTTTATTGGCAAGATTTGTTCAGAGGAAGTTTTCCATTGACTTCTCCTGAGGCTGAAAGTGTACGATTTGCTCAAAGTCATCCCGTTGATTTCATAACCAAGCAGGAATCAAACTCTGGAAATGAATGAATGTATTTTTGACAATCCTATTTTTCATATACCCCACCAAAACCCTTTCTCCTGATTTCTGTTTGTGAATCCCAAGTCATAGATGAACGGTTTTAAAATTCAATTTCTGGGCACAGCTGAAAACCCATGATTCAGTGTCTATTGCAGAACACAGGATGACCAACTGAATGCAAAGGTCATCCTCTTAAAGCAATTGTTGTTGTTCTTGTTGTTGTTATTTATTACACCGTTTCCACCAAATGGCAGAACATCAAATACATATAAAGAAAATAATGATAAAACACAGAAAATAAAAATGCTAAAATGCTAAAATAACATGCTAATAGACTAACCCTTACTATTTGTCAGTTGAAAATCTTTTAACCTTGGAATTAACCAAACTATTATACACTTTTTATCAGCTAAAATAAATGATTTGAATCTTGTGACCTGAACATTGTAATTCCTTGTCCTAAGAGATGACAAAAAGAAGTAGTTCTGTAAACGTTCAAGAGAATTAAGCTTAGAGTAAAGAAGCAGTTGGGAAATGTAAAACCGGTTAGCTCTTTAGCACTGTCTCTCATTCAATGAATTAATAACTTTCTAAATAACTTACTAAATAATTTAATTACTAAGATTTGGAATTAAGCTGATGCTAAAATTTTCTATCTTAAGATATTAATATTAATTTAAAATATATGGAAATAATACTTTGGGATACAAGCAAAGCTTATATGAGTGGACAATTTATAAAATGTAGTTCTAGACTGAGAAAAAGAGAGAGACATTAAAAAGAGGAAGGTGATGGAGAAAGTATAGAATTTGGAGGAAAAGAAGAAGAAAAAGTTTGATGAAGAAACTCAACAACAACAACAACAACAACAAAAATAAATTACTCCAACAATAGTTCTCATTGCCAGACTATTGGGGCAAAGCAAATTGCCCCATAACGGTGGGCTGGAAGCGCCCGTTTTCACTCTGGAGGGACACTGCAGCAATCAAACAATTTTTACTGCAGCAATTTTTTACTTTTTTAAGGATTTTTTCATGGATCTGCTTCTTACAAAGTTACTATAAAGTCACTCAAAGTTACTCTTACAGAGTTACTAAAATTTCAGAATAAAAGTATAACAATCAAAGAGAAGATTATTAAAAATAACCAAACCATATGATTATATTGAGTTTACAGTCCAAGACAAGAGTATAATCAAGCCATGCCAATCTTTTCTCCAATATTTTATCACTGATATTCAAACTTTTTCTTCTTCTGTTAATGACTTATTATTTGGTCTGCATATAAGTTTATCTAATAAAATCATGTCCATTAGTTTTATTGATCACTCTTCAGTTGATGGTATTGTTATCCCTTTCCAATATTTAGCTAAGAGAATGCATGCAGATGTCACCATATATAGAATTAATTTCCAATACTCTTTTTGAGATGCTTTATCTATTACTGATGTCATGTTAAGCAAAAATAATTCAGTACCCACCTCAGTTCTGCTGCTGTAGGAATACACAATGTATGACCACTTTCACTGTGAAATTGCTTTAATGCAATTTAGAAAAAAAATCACATTTTACACTGCAGTTTCCAGAAAATATCAGTTTTTTCCTTGTTTTTTGAGAGATGTGTCTTGCCAGATTGATGTTGCTTCCAGGGGTAGGGTGTAGTTGGGGATGGGACATATTGGTGGGTGGCATTCTCCCTCTGGCAAGACATTTGCATGCATACAGATTGCATTTTGATTAAACTGAGAGAGTGGAGAAAATCATAATCTTTTCAGGCTCTGCTTGTGAATGTCTGTGTATCTAATAAAGTATTTAAACACCATGTATATTGTGAACACCATCCACTAAAAGGGATACTGTATTCAGCCTATGTAGATAGACCTATTACTTTGTTTCAACAAGCAGCTGTCTGGAATGATTTCAGAAGTACTTTAATAATCCTATGAACATTAAGAAAAGTCTTTTAGGTTTGGGACACATTCGAGAGTGGGATAGTGGCCATAACTGTCACAAATCTGGTGGCAGCAAAGGCACACATTAAAAAGGAATGAAAATCTTTCTTTCTTTCTTTCTTTCTTTCTTTCTTTCTTTCTTTCTTGCCTAGCTGATGGATGGAGACATTTATATAACCATACTACTTCTACTCAGAAAGACACACATCTTTTTTCTAGATTAGATATGGTATCTAACATTAAAAATATAGAGATGCTTCTCCATACATTATCAGATCACAACCCAATAATTATGACTTTGAAAAGACTTCAAAAAGAATATGTATAGAGACTAAATGATGGGTTATTACAGTGTAAAGATATTGTTAACTGATGAACACATTAGAAGAATTTTGCAAAGTAACAGGATGTAGAGATAAATTGGCTATCATTACCAAAAACATGATGGATGAGGATCAAGAGTTAAGTTCAAAAAATGGATATTAAGTTTTTTAAAAATGGGTATTAAGGTAACAAAAATGTGAGATATTTGGGAATTAATATATCCAAAAGTTCAACACAACTACCCGTATATACTCAACTATACGTCGACCTCCTGTATAAGTCAAGAAAAGATTTTGGGGCCAAAATTATGGCTTTTGATATGACCCATGGATAAGTCAAGGATAAAAAGTAGGGGCACATAACAAAGGACCTAAAGAATGAAGCAAAGGAAAATGATGTCAAACAACTTACAAAATTCAAGCAAACATCACTGTTTGTGTTCACACTAAAGGCTGGGTGGATGAGAGAACAGAGGGGAATTAGAGCTTCCAGGACAGATTAAGTTCTTCCCTTTCAGCAGAGACTGGTTTCTTTTTGTTTCTTTTTCTTTTTTGTAAGAGTCAGAGTAGGGCGCTTACATTGGCCTTTTGATAAGTCAATGCAGGTTTTTGGGGTCAATTTTTTGACTAAAATTTCTAGACTTATACATGAGTATATACAGTATATGACAAAAATTATGGGAAAATATGGAATGAGATATGAGGAATTGGAGTAGATTAAATATTTCTCTATTGGGTAAAATATACACAATTAAAGTGCCAGTCTTGCCCAAGATGCTATTTTTATTTCAAATGTTGCCTATTATTTCAAAAGAAAAGAAAAAAAATCATTTCAAGAATGGAACAAGGAGATGTCTAAATTCATTTGGAAGGCTAAACAACTGAGGGTTAGGATGAAAACACTTCAAGATTCAAAAGAGAAGGGAGGGAGGCTAGGAGTTCCTAATCTGAAATTATATTTTGATTCTTGTGCTCTTACATGGATCCAAGAATGGATAACCCTTTAAAAAAGATTATTAGAATTAGAGGGGAACAACTTAAAATTTAGTTGGCATAGCTATTTACAATATGGGAAACTCAATGCAAATAAAAAATTCAATTATTTTGTGTGAGGAAATCTCTGCTGTGGAATAAATATTGGAGAAAAATATATAGAAAAATTCTGAATTGGATTTTACCCCAGAAAGACTTTTATAGAAGAAATATGTTGGGGGTGGGGTATTGGCTCACGTACAAAATAATAATCACTGAGCAACGAGTAAATTGGTGTCTAAAATCCCGGGGGAAATTACAGGAAGAAAGATAACAGATTCATTGGTTTACATATAGACACACTTCAGAACATTTTAAACAGGATAATAAAATATATAGTTTTGAAGGGAAAAAATGAATTGGATAAAATAATGTTGGAAGAAAAAGCCAAAATGATTGGATGTATTTATAAAACTTTATTGAATTTGGATCAAGAAGATTAAATAATCAAAAATGAAATGATCAAATGGATGCAAAATGTAGGATACTCAATTGAATTTACCAAGTGGGAATATATTTGGAATAATGTAAAGAAATGTACAAAATTGCAAAGTTTAATAGAGAACTTTTATAAAACGTACTTCCATTGGTCTATTACACTTGTTAAAATATCGATAATATACAAGAATAATGCAAATTTATGTTGGAAGTGTAATGAAGATCTGAGTACCTTTAATCACTGCTGGTGATCATGTAAAATAGCAAAACAATATTGGAAAACTGTAGTTAATATATTAGGAATAATCTGATGCATGAGAATGCAATTGAAACCTGAATTCTGCCTGTTAAACATGTTTGACCCAACGATAGAAAAAAGATATGAAAAATGTTCTTTTACATGACCACAATGGCACATATCACATATGCACAGAAATGGAAACCGAACATAAGATGATTGGTTAGTAAAATTGTACAATGCGCTAGAAATTGCAATGAAACCTTTAGAGACTGTCAAAAAAGAATGGAATCCAGTGATCAAATTTCTAGAAATGAGATGGGGTAAAAGGATATAGAAAAAGATTATTATATCACAAATAGAAAGAAATTATAATCTTAAAAAGAATTAATATTTACTCTGAAATGAGAAAGAGTCAATGGAAAGAAATGCTGATCACATGAATACCTAGGATTAAGTTACTGTAGTTTGGTATTAGATAAAGATGAGACTTGAAGAGAAATTGATTAAAGAAATGAAATTTAATAAGCAAGTTAAACGAGAAATAGAATGAAATATAAGAATAAGAGGTATGAAAAGAAGTTACTGGAAAAAAGATGATAAAAACGCAAGTCACAAAGATACACTAATATACTGTCTGAAGTTGAGGAGGAATTTGGAGTAGGAATTTGAAAGTATGAGTAAGTTATTTAGTGGGTATGAATGGAAGGAGGAGAAGATAAGGAAGGATGGGAAGAATAGTGAGTAGGCAGAAGAAGACGAAGGTATAAGGAAGTAGGTAAGATGTAATGGAATGTATAGAAAGGAAATGAAAGGGAGTAAGAATTGATAATATGGCAATTTATAAGATCACAAAATGTATAAAGAAAATTATTACTAATCTGATGGTGAAGATTCAATGAAATCAATTGTTTTAAAGAAATATTTAGATCAAAATTCAAGATATCTATGGATATTAAGGATATTATGTTATTATAGATTGCCAATTTTTGTAAGTTTGCTGGTGTGATTGTTGATGTAAGTTGTTTGTTTTTATTAATTTTTTTTTCTAATTGAAAAAAAAAGGAATGAAAGATTTTCAGAGATTTTGGTAGTGCCATGTTGTCATCTTGACAGCCTGTTCTTCAGTTTTCAAGCTCAGACTCATAAGGGCTACTCTGTGCTTTCAACATTGTGAAAACAGGCTGGTCCGATCAGATTTCATGTCTTAGCAGGAACATAAACCTACACTCCATGATTTTCCACTAAATGTTAAAACAGGACAAGAACCTTTTTCTCTGCTGAATTCCTGTGCTTAATTGTGTCACACTGCATTTTTTACAGCTCAAATTGAGCAGTTTCACACCTTAAATACCATCCCCACTCCCAACAAGCACTTGACTGTACCTCTGAGAGCCAGCTCACAATGAGTTGATGAACTGATTCAGTTTCAGTCTCGGCAGAGAATGTGGTTCTGCTGAAATTAGCTGTACAAATAATGTGTTGTAGGTAGATATGTGAAGCTCTATAAGAATCATATTTCTCAATATCCTCTCTTTCTCACTTTTACTTCTAGTTTATGTAGACATATACACCAAAATGCTGTTTCTTTGTTTTTGCTTTTATGGGATGAGATCCCTTTGTTTGTTTGTTTGTTTGTTTGTTTCAAGATGATACATGCTTATATATAGGGATATAGCTATGGGGGTCCTCACAGATTGTGGACATTGCGCCCCCAATAAGAATTTTGCCCCCAATTGTTTATTTCTTCAGTCCACTGGCATCCCCAGGGGGCACAGGGGGTATGGACTTCACCAGGTAGCACCTTAACAGAGGTGACACCACTGGTCCCTAAACACCTGCCTTTTGGCAGAAATAGGCTGTAGTGTTTGCCTGCATCCCTTTAAAACACTGAAAATATGGTTTGAATGGGACAAGACTTCATGGAAGGATAAGGGTCACCTCAGATTTTTTAAAAGAATAAATTTTAAATTTTATTTTTAAAGCTTTTTAATTTTAAAAAAATATTTTTAAATAAAATTTAAAATTTTCTTTTAAGAAAATCACATCTTGCCAAGTTTTCACTTTAACCATATGAAAGTATATACATGTAAATACATTTAGGCTATGTGCATGAAATTGTAATTCAAGGGATATATGGGCATGATGATGTATGAGTAACATCAGTATAAAAAAAATACTAAGGATTGTGTGTGGGATGGTATGGGAGGAGGTCAATGGGGTGAGGGGAGTTACACCACAGATTACCACACGGGGTGACACCAATCCTAGTGACGCCACTGATTTATTCCCCATATTTCTAGCATTCCAGAGACTGAGACATTGAAAAACATTCAGCATCTAAAACTCTTTAATTTGCAGTATTTGTATTCCCTTGGTATTTTTGCCTGCCTCTTTTCTTTAGATGTCTAAACAGTACAGTGGACCCTTGGTGTCTGCTGTGCTTTGGTTCCAAGACTCCCTATGGATACCAAAATCCATGGATGCTGTCAATTATATACCGTGATGGAGCAAAACAGCATGCCTTATATAAAATGGAAAAGGTTTGCTTTCTGGTGTTTGTTTGCTTGTTTGTTTTTTGCGGGCGTGGGGTGCGCAATATTTTCAAGCCATGGATGGTTGACTCTGTGAATGCAGAATCCATGGATATGAAGGGCCAACAGTATTTTTAAATGCTCAGCTGAAGTTTTAACAGTGAAAGGCAAGAAATTTGGGGAATTTGGGGAGGGTGAGGATTCTTACTGACAGCAGCCAGACAGTTCACCATTTTGGTTGCTGGACATGCTTCATCCAGTTTGTCAACATCCCTCTTGAATTGTGGGGCCCAGAAATGGACACACCCATGATTGCACACAATTTAAATTATATCAATCACTTTTTAAGTGCAGTCCTTCAGTGCATTCTAAAATGCATTACCTCATCATCTTAAGTATGCTGAAATAATATTTTTGTGGATTTAAAATATTTAGCATTCTTCTACGCACTAATTTCAAAGGCATGAAGCAGGGGCACTGACATCTAACAGTGAGAAGATTCCAGAATGTAAATTGCACCAGGCTCAAGCCTGCTGAACTCTGGATTTAATTCAGCTTACTCACATATTTCTAGTTAGAAGCTAAGAGTCTAACAAACATTGTCAAAGAAGATTTCCATACCTTGCCTGGGTCACCAAGCTGTATAGAAAAGGGTAAAGGGAATGGAAAGTTCTCTTTGATGATAAATAAGTTGGTCAAACTCTGGGCAGAAGCCTGACATTTACTTTATATCAGCAAGGGAGAAGAGAGCAAGCATTGACTACTGGAACATTAAAGAAATACATAATTAATAATCAGTTCTGTGCCATGGTGACATAAGTGTACCAATAGCAGTCTGGTATCCAAAGTTCACTACCCACTTACAAATGAGTTGTCAAAAAGATTACATAGAAATTTACAGGAAAGCTTAAAAAGAAAGGTCAGCCATGAGAAGCAGGATTCAACAGTCATCTATGTACCTCAACAATAAGCTCCACAGTGCCACAAATAAATATCCAAAATCTTCAAACCTAAGCAAGATATGTGCCTAAGCAAGCCTAAGCAAGATATGAGATTCAAATTCCCATTTTCTCTTTCCAGAATTCATGTGTAACACAAATTTGTGTATTTATAAACGGTTATGATGGCAGAGGTTGGCTGCTAGGCCTGACTTGAAAAGGTCCACGTTCAATGTCTCGCATCCCTAATTAATACTGGGAAATCTTTTGTCTGTAATTCTTGAAAACTCTGTACGCCAGTGTGGAATGGAGTGGGAAAGCAGTTCTGGGAAATCTCAGATGATATCAGAAGTGTGACCCTGTTTCTGTTGTTGTGCGTATAACCCAAACTAATATGAGGAACCCAGCTTAGCTCAGCCCTTTCACAGAAATAAAGAATCATAGAGTTGGAAGAGGCTACAAGGGCCAACCAGACCAACCCCCTGCCATGGAGGAAGACACAATCAAAGCACTCTTAACAGTCATCCAGTCTCTCTTTCAAAACTTTCAAAGAAAGAGATTCCATTACATTCCGAGGCAGCGTATTCCACTGTTAAACAGTTCTTACCATCAAGAAGTTCTTCCTAATATTAAAGTGGAATCACATTTCCTGTAGTTTTGAATCCATTGCTTTGTGTCCTAGGCCCAAAAGGCATGGGCCAGAATGCATGGTGCATTTCAAACAACACATGCCCCCAAAGCAGCAGGAAGCCACTCTGGTGCCATGATCTGTTCCTTTGGACCAGATCATAAAGGAGATGATATAATCCAGCTCCTGGTTGCACCAGTTTGGAACCATGGCAGCGGCCCACTTTGGGAATGGATTGTGTGATCGCCTTAGTCCCAACTGATCGCAACTGGAGCTCTGGCTTCTCTTTACTGGCAATGTTCTTCAGCCCTTAGTCTCTGAAGCAGCAAACATTTTCTTTCTTAAATTTTTCTTCTCGAGGCTAAATATACCTAGATCCCTAAGTTGCTCCTCCTAGGACATGGCTTCCAGACTTTTCACCACTTTGGTTGCTGGACATGCTTCATCCAGCTTGTCAACATCCTTCTTGAATTGTGGTGCCCAGAAATGGACACAATATTCCAGGTGAGGTCTGACCAAAGCATAGTAGAATGGCACTATTACTGCCCTTGAACTAGACACTACACTCCCATTGATCCAGCCATGGATCGTATTGCCTTTTTAAACTGCTACATGTTTAAAAAGGCAATGTGAGAGAATGGGAGGTAGAAACAAAGCTGAAGTAGCATCTGATTGCTGTCATGTCTGTTGGATGGTGAGTTGAAGACTGAATTGAAAGATGATATCCAAGATGCTGAATCTTCTTTGGGGGTGAGCTCTTTTGAAGCTCAGACTCAAATCCAAAATGGATTTACTACTTAAGCACCAACTGCAAGAGCAATCCTGCAGATGGTGCTTGGCTGTGGGATAGTTTGCTTACCCTGCACTTTCCCTCATTGGAAAAAACATAGAGCATTCTAATCTGATTCAGTGGTAATTCTTTAACATGTTTATTGTGTACAGTTTTAAATTGTGTTTTTTTTACATGACATCTAATTTAACTGCTTTTTTGTTTGTTTTTTACTTTTAACTGTTACTATTGTATACCCTTGACCAAAGAACAGTAAACTCCTTCTATCTGGGATGGTCGTCCTCTTCCACCAATTGCACAGATTCGGTAGGGACGCATGTGGAGTGGTGAGGGAGGAAGGGGAAACTTGCCTAGCCAGCCAGATCAGCGGAATCAACCTTGGAGATCAATGGGGTGACAGTGAAGCCAAATCACTCTCACATCTTTTACTAGATTTTAGTAATATTTTGTTTCAGCCTTGTAGGATGCCAACAACAAAACAACAACAACAATATCAACAATAACAGTAGTAGTAGAATTAGTTATTCCCCCATGCACTGCTGACCTTTGCACTTGGAAGAGTAAATGGTGGAGAGTAGGGAGTCTCTGCCATTGGGGGGCTTTCCAGACCGCCCAAAAGAGACGGTCTGTAGCCACTTTTTTTTTTACTGTGGAGCTTCACTGCATCAGCTTGACGCCACGGTGAAGCTCCGCAGCAAAAAAGGAGCAGGCAAACCATGCTCCTTTTCTGTGCCGCAGTTGCCGTGCGATTTTTAAAAGAGGTGGCATTTGGCGCCTTTGCGCTGCTGCAACTGCGCAGCTCCATGCGGAAGCTGAGCAGTTGTGACAGCGCCATTATGTACGCTGTCTAAACGGCATTATATAATGGTGCCAGCGGCATTGCGTGCTAGTGTTCGGGAACGTGTAAACAATGCGCTCTTCCGAACCCTAATGGTGCCGTCATGGTGCCTCCTCTTAGTGCCCATGTAGATCGGGCCTTAATTTCCATTATCTATTGGACATAACAGGAGAATTCCATTCTCCTTGCCCTTTTCATAATTGGGAGAGTGAGTCAGCTATGACAGGAGTCTTTAGAAGATGAGGCAGGATTTGTGGGCTGGATTAGAACAACCTGTAGGAAAGATTAGGCCCATGGACCAAATGTGCATCTTCCCAGGTATTAGCTTCGGCTGATACGCCAGCTGCGCTCCTTCCTGGAGCCTAAATATCGTGGTACATGCACTGGTAACCTCACGACTTGATTTCTGCAGACCTGTAGGCACTACCCTTGTGCCTAACTCAGAAACTTGAATTAGTTCAAAATATGACCACCAAATTGGTCACCAGGAGATCTAGGAGTGACCATATGACACCAAGTCCCTTCACTGGCTACCCATTAGTTTCTGAGCACAGTACAAGGTGTTGGTTATGACCTTTAAAACCTTTCATGGCTTGGGCCCAGTTGCATACAATCCACCTCGCACACTTAGGTCCTCTGGGAAAATCTACTGCAGCCAGCAAAAACTAAGCTGCCTGCAGTTACCCAGAGGACCTTCTCCTCTACCACTCCCAAGTTATGGAATGGCCAGCCATAGGAGACCCGCTATATTAGTATTCTTGACAGCTTTAAAAAGGCGGTTAAAACAGTTCTCTTCCGACAGGCCTTCCCAGATTAGCATCTCAGTCGATTCCCATTGACTACCCTGTCTTGTCCATTTTAATAATTTTAGCTGTATTGTTTTATTGTTATTGTTTATTGCTGTGATTTATTGGTTATGGTGGGTGGGTGGGTGGGTGGGTTTATTGTATTTTATTGTATTTTAATGTTTATTGTTGTAAGCCTCCTTGATCTCATTGGAGAGGCAGGGTATATAACCTGGCGCTCTTTCATAATACACAATGCTAGCAATATTCTGTGGAATCCTGGGGTTTGCAGTTTGATAAGAACTAGAGCTCTCTGGCAAAGAATTCTAAATACTGGTTCCTAAACTGCAGACTCCAGGATTCCATAGTAGGGAGCCATGGCAGTGTAAGTGGCATTGTAGTAGAATCAATCAGTCATCTGAAAGGACCTCTGATATGAGGCAGATTTCTAAAATTCTAATTTCACTTGCCCTCTGCAATATAGATAACAGCTTATGGTGATGTTATCCAGGTGGCTGAGATAAAACATGCATTTCCCCTTGAACCCTTGCAACATGATCTAAAAATGCTGAGTTATGTTAAGATGATTGCATTTTGCTGGTTTAGAAAAGCAGCTTTGAAGCCAAAGTTGAACAATGGCAGAAAGGAACATTTAAAATAAAAGATATCTTCCATAATATGTAAAGAGAAGTAAACATAATGTTGCACCTTGCATATCCATTAGCTGGCTCAAAAAGCACTGTGAAATAGTTGTTGACAATCACTTACCCTAACAGTACTGGCAATCAGGATGTAATGCTTTAAAAGTAGTTGAAACAGCACCAGATGATGGGGGGAGGGGAGTTTGGGGGGGGGAGAAAGAGAGTCATCTGGACATGTCTATGTGAGCAGACTTGCTGATGATGACAGAACTGAACAGCGAAACATAATATGCTGAAATGACACCTTAGAATGGCAATCTATTTGTGCTGGCATTCATACAATGGTTTCATAAGAAGGCCTGTAAAATGAGAGCCAGAGGAGAGGGTGGTGGTGGGAGGACAGGGTGGAGGGAGAAATCAAAGCCTTCATGAGCTGAGGAAGGTGGGGCAGGCAGAATGAAGAGCACAAAAATCAGACAGCTGAACAATGATGATGACTGTACTTTAATGTATTGCATTCATTATCGCGGTAATTCTTTTAACACCTTATCCATTATTCAAGTAAGTCCACTTTCCTCACTGGCGCTCCTTGTAGATGTGCAATTTAAATCTGGAGGCTCTTCATGTTTCACGAGCTTGTATTTGCACTGAAGTAATGGTTGAGACATATTTGCAGCCAGAGCCTTTCATTGCAAATGAATCCAGCAGGTATCCAAGGCAGCACAGAAGATTTTTTCCAAAAAGCCTCTTAAAACAAAAAATCGGGGAGAGGGAGGGAGAAGATCAAAAGAAATGGGGGGAATGAACCCAAGGGAGAAGGACTCTAGAGCAGTACTTCAGTGTGCAGATATTAAAACCCTGAAGTGTTGTGGAAAATGCCATGTCTGGAAGTGATGTTTACTGTGTGTGTTTGATACACTAATTTCCTGCCTCCCTCTTGCACTACCAGCAATTGAATCCTAAGAACTTTAATGGAGTCCTGAGAGCTATTAACACGGAGCACCTATAAAGCCAGATCATCCTGACATTATTTTACAGACCTAATTGGACTGCCCAGTCAATAAAATGTCTCTAGAAAGGATCTTAAAATGCAATAGAGCCCATTACAAGCCAACGTGCTGGCTTTAAACAGCATGTACTTTTCATAAAATTTAAATTAATGAATTGCATTGTTCACAACATGTGCAGGAATGAGGGCATCGGAGCTGAAAATATTGCTTTTTGGAGCTGGAACATATGAAACCAAGGATACTCTTGCTTTATCAATGCCATGCAAACATTTTAATCAGCTGCGGTATTAAAATGAATTGGTCTAGTGATCCACTATGTATAATTCCGCGTCAGGAAGAGCAAATTGTATCTAACTAGAAATGAGATGGGCATGTCAGACCAAACTACAAATATGTGAAGTTACCCTGATATTTTTTGGCTATTTTTAATACCCTGCTTCCATAAAACCATCAATTTTTTCCAATCTCTAACTTTATATTAAAATGTTTTAATATAAATTGGTTTTAAGCTAGTTGTTAGTCCCAGCCAGAGTAAACCAAAGGAATCACTGGATTTTGCACAAGTACCTATTGATTCAACGAGTAGAAACTAACAACTGGATTTAGGTCATTGACATGTTTAACCTATTTCCTTAATATCATCTCCTAATGAAGAGCAAGAATTTGAATGGAAAAGAGTGTCCCATTGTGAATATATATACAAATCAGTAGAAGCAGAAAATGTCCACTCTAGGTTTCCCAGTGGCCCACTGAAACTTTTGATCATGAATGGCAGATGTGCAGAACCATTGTGTGTTTGCGTGCATGTGTGTGATTGTATATTCATTAAGGATGTAAATATTCAACTGTTTCATCCTTGCCAGTGAGGCTGAATAATTTCAACAGCTCTCTCTCTGCTGCAGAGAAAATAAATATTTTGGGGGGTTTTTTTATCCAGTTTTTATCCTGATCAGTTTTAGGAAAATATTTTATGCAGAAATACATAATGAGTTGTGTTTCGTTTTGTTTACAAGGAAATTGTGCAAAAACCACCTTTCAGGGTTAATTGTTTTTAACAGACAGACACAGAGAAAACACAGAGGGTGTTTTCTGTTCAAGATTGGTATTTTTACACCAAAAGAGCAATTTTGCGCACGCACAACCATGCACACACACACACACACACAGAAGGCTACATGTTTTATGCAAGATTGTTGAGTTTTTGTACAAAAAGCAGTTTACACCAAAAAGCTTGGGGGCTTTTTGCCCACAAATCCCCACAGTTTTTGCAAAAAGAACCCATATCTATTTCTGCACATAATAATTTCCCGAAAACACTTTGGGATGTATAAATAAATATTGGATGAAAAATGTAAGCTGACATTGTAAACTCTTTATAAATAAATTTTACAATTGAAGTACATTTAACCTTGTTCCTGAATTTTGGAATTGTGTCCACACTCTACGTGGAGCCTTCCAATGTTTACTGGGAAGATTTGAAAAGCAAATGTAACCAATGTTCATTGAAATTCCTTCTAACATTTCCACACACTGCTGGGAACTTTGCCTTATCACATTTCCCAATTGTATGCACCCCTGCAAAGTTCCTCACTCAAATAAAGTTACATTATCCTGTCAAATCTTCACAATTAGCACAAGAAAATTGCAATTGGAGTAGGTGGTGCCTCAGTGCCCATGCCCATTCTGCTCCACAAATATGGTTTCTGAGCACTTGGGCAAACCTTTTGCTGCCAAAGCTAAGGGAAAGAGTTTATGGGACTTTTTATCTGTCAAAGTAACTTAGCTGATTTAGGCCACTGTAAACCTTCACTCCAGTGAGAAGAGGGTATTGTTTGGGCTTTTCCACAAGGAGAAAATTGCTTAGGGCTAGCCCACTATATAACTCTTCTTATGGTTCTCATAAAAAACACTGCCACTGTGATAGGTGCATTGGAATGCACTGGCTGTTATGGATAACAAATGGAAAGCCACATGCAGGCTGTTGCTACACCACAAAATTAATGAAGTTTGACACTGCTTTCACTGTCATGGGTCCATCATGTGGAATCCTGGGATTTGTAGTTTGTTATGGCACCAGAGCTCTCTGAGAGAGAATGCTAAATATCTCACAAAACTACAAATCCCAGAATTACATATCACTGATCCATGGCAGTTAAAGCGGCGTGAAACTGCATTAATTCAGCAGTGTAGATACAGCCAGACTCTTTGTGGGATTAATTTATATGTTGGCCCTGGACAGGGACCAATTAGCTGATATAAGTAAAAGATACATAGAGGGGCATCACTTCACTACTAACCAGGAAGGACTGCATTGAGTCCAGTTTCACATATGTGTATATGTACAGACCAGAGACTAAAAGCATTCACTGATGTTTTACATTAACTACTAAGGGCCAAAACAGACAGCCATAAAAGGGAGGCTCTATGCCACTCGTTTGAGAGCCAGATCAGGGTCATAACAACCACACACTGTGGACCCAATCTGGCATTTTTTCAGCCCCAAAAGTAGCAATAAAATGCCACTCCTTTTCAGGGTGGAAAAAAGCACCCTTTCTGCTCCAGCAGCAGCTTTTAGTCTTTTCTGCAACATGGCGCATGTAAACACCATGCTTCAGAAATAGAGTGAAGTTGCCTGCTGTGTGGTCAGCAGGGCGGTGTGATGACAGCTTGGAGGTGGCATCAGGGACTGCATCATGCATAGTCCATACCCCCATGCCACCCCAAAGTCAGCATTTTTTATTTTTTTATTCTTATTTATTTATTTATTTATTTATTTTGCTGGTTTGTTTTGGCCCTTAGTTACTGAGTAACATCTCATAGCCTGACATGGACACCCAATCCATTTTAAGAGCCATCAGGGGAAGGAGGTTTGTTCAGTTGGTGACTGGGGCACACCCTACATACCAGTGAACAAAGCTGTGACAATGAATTATGACAGGAGCCCTATTTTTGATTGTTACAGACTTGCTGATTGGTGGGAGTGGGCTGGAAATGTCATTCTCCTTGTAGATTATCACACAGAGGCTTACCATCATAAAACATCACTAAATTGTCCCTAAAGTGTGATGGTGTGATTGCCAGTTGCACTTGTCCCCTGTGATTAAATTCTCAGGGAGGCATCCCGCTTCTCTCTAGTCATCAAAGTGTTTGTACAGCAGCCATTTCCCCAATAACAGAAGTTCCCATTATTGGGGAAATGGCGGCTGCACAAATGCTTTGATGATGGGAGAGGAGCGGGATTCCTCCCTGACAATTTAATCATGGGGGACAAGTGAACTGGCGATCACGCCATCACACTTTAGGGACAATTTAGCAAAGTTTTAGTGATGGTAATCCTCCATGTGATAATCACCTTTGTGTCCAAATCACCAGGTGAACAGACTTCCTTCACCTTACGGCTGCTGGCTCTTAAGGTGGACAGAGAACAGAATTTATGTTGTTTTACAGTAAGAGTTACCAAACACAGAGCCGTTTATAGATCAGTAATTTCAGGTTAAAAATCTATAATTGCCATACTAAATGCCAGCCAGTATCTTTTTGACCTGGTTGGAAGATTCTGAGTTGTAGTGAGTGGAAGTTGTAGTCCCAAAAAGTAATTAATCCAAGCTTTTGTTAAGATTGAGCTCAGTTTTAAACTGACACAAATAAAACTAAGGTTTTGTAGTACTGTAATTCCGTGTGTGTGTATGTCTTAAGAAATCTTTAATATTGCATTTGGAGTATCATTATGCCTTTCCTGTTTCTGTGTTAGTGGCATCATTATTATTCCCTCTCTTAATGCTGCTGCTTTCCTAACAAGTCAACAAGTTAATCCTCTTACTGGTGAATAAAACATGAAGTAAATTTTATGTTAACTACCACTTGATAGTCTTTATGCTTAAATCCCCCCTTGTTAATGAACTGAAATTGTTCACAGTAATTATTCTTCTGCTATTGAAACAAATAGTTGCATATAGGCATATGAAGGCTGTTTGTACTTAAAGCTACCCTAAAAAAAATAACCAAAGAATTATGACTCCATAGCACATCCTGCACAGATATTTTAGTAATGGGATGTGCCAAGGGCCTTGCATAATATGGTTCTATTTTTTCCCCCAAGGAGAAGCTGTTACTGTAGGATTTCAGCTGCCAGATAGCAAAGCCATGTCACTGAAGTGCACAATTCCACAAATGTTGTGTCAGATCTCTGTTGACCCTCTTGATGTGACTTCTTAGATCAAAAGGCTACATTTCATCTCAGAAGGTGAGCTGCTAAGTAACTAACAAGAGAGGACAATATGGGATTGGATTTCCTGCAAATAAACAAGGAAATGAAAAAGGAACTGAAACCCTGTGTGCCCTGTACCTAAAATGCCACACACAAGGGCAGGCAGGTAGGCTCTAGTAGGGACAAATATTTACAAGTGAGTCAAGCCCGTCCCTGTAATATACAGGTAATCAAGAGGGTTTAGCAAGGTTGAAGTTAGGTACAGTAGTGAGGCCTCAGTCATTCCAGGATCCTGATAACTGATGCCACAAAGAGCCCAGAGGTCAAGAATCCAAAGAAATCCATGAGCAAGATTGAACTGTTGGGAACAACAAAAACTCTCAGCAACTGCTGTGGGATTTGTAACTACTTTGACCTTGAAGCACCAGGTGCTTTGATTGATCAATGTTTCTTTTTTTAAGAGTATTGTCTCTTCCACCACTGTTCCTTCTCATGAGGACATTCCACAAAAGAATGGAATGTCCCTCAACTCTGGCTGAGATGTCAGCCCATTTTACTGAATTTCCTCACCAGCTGCATCAGCATCTCGCTGCTCAGATTTGGAGGAGGGAAGAGCCTCTTGAATCTTGTAGGCAATTTAAGAACTATCCCCACTTGTAACTACAATGGTATGGATTGTTCTACATGCTGGTGTGTGACTCTTTGGAATCTCCCATGCATAGTCTTCCTTCATTTCCTAATCTAATCAAAACATCATTACAATGCTTGTCTTTTACTTAAACAGTTAGCTATGAAAAGCCCTGAACATTTGAAATGTCCCTAAAAAGCTGTACTTCATCTACAACCAAGGCATCCCTCTTTTTCAAAAACAATAATAATTGGATGATGTCCTCTCAGCAATTTACATAATCATAAACTAAGTACCAGAGGATTTCGAAGTGGTCCAAAGAGGTAGATTGAACTCAACCCAATCTGATTCTGGACTTCTCACCTTTCCTACACCCCACTTGCAGTGGTCCTTACCTAATCAATTCTTCTTTCAGCAAAAGAAAGTCTCTCCCTTTATAAAGTTTCTCCTCTTCTTTTTCTAAGAATCCCTGTGATTTCTCACTTTGTCTGAACAGAGTTTAAAGAAAGATACAACTCTCTCTCTCTGTCTCTCTTTCCCCATACACACCAGCTTTTCAATTGTTACTGTAGTTCTAATCCTTTTTCTCATCTTCTTCTCAAATGAAGTGACCCAACACAGAAACTTACTACAGCACCACTTCTTTTCTATCCTCTCTTTGGGACAACCTTTACTCTAAACTATTGATATGTCATTTAGTAATAGTTTCTGGGAAAGTTCTGATTTTCTCTCTTTTGCTCCCTGAAAACCTCACAAGTGTGCTCTGCTACTTTGCCTGAGATAACTGAAGTTATTCATGCTTTACATCTGTGTATGTGAGGAAGATGCCAGTTAACTGGTCCAATTCTGCTGGGCAGACAGTAATGTGTTCTCCAGTAGAACTGACCCAGAGCCATGAGGAGAAATGGCCCTGCTAGCAGAAGGGTAGGCAAAGGATGTCTCTTCAGCCAGAGTGATCCACAACTCCTTTTCAGTGGCTCCCAATGCTCCCAATAATGTTTTATTTTTATTTTATTTTTTTTTAAAAAGGCATCAGCCACTCACATTTCAATTTTAGTGGTAAACCTCCAGGTAAACTACAGTAAATCAGAAAAGGAACTAAATTCATTTTAGTCAATCAATCAGTACATATTTGGTTAAGTACCCCTTAACCAAAATGCTTGGGACAGAAGTGTTTCACATTTTCGATTTCTTTGGATTTTTGAATATCTGAATTTGCATATACATAATACACAATACACGTAGTGTCATATGTACTGTATTTGTGAGGCTGGAGAGAAACACAGATTATGTGAAGCTGGACAGAGACACAGCTGGAGAGAGAAACAAGAGAAGTGTGGCTGGAGATGGACATGAATGGAGAGAGATTGCAGACTCTGAAATGCCTTGAATCCAAGTATAGTATTCAGTATGAATCCATGCCTCCTGCAGTTTCACAGGTCCACCCATCCCTCTCCAGCTTTGTGTCTTATTTGTTCACTACTTGTATTGTGTATGAGACATGAGTCTGGAGAGAGACTGAGAATCAGAGAGATGAATGAGTATAGGTGGGTAGCTGCTACTTGAAGGCAGAAGCAGGGAGATGGAAGCAGAACGTTTCAGTTTTTGGAGGTTTTTCAGATTTCCAGATTAGGGCATCTTAGCCTGTATTATAGTCTAGCAGCTTTTAGTTCAACATAAATAGTCCATATCATACAATTTGATAGTAACAAGATTTTATGTACAGTGCTGTGTAAATTTACAGCGCTATATAAATAAAGGTTAATAAAATACAGTGGTCCCCCAGGTTACGAATCCCCCAGGGTACGAAAGAGCTGGGGCCGGAAAAAAACCCGGGTTCCGGGAAAAAAAGCGCCGGCCCTTTAAATCTGCTGCGTGGCGCTACAAATAAAGCGGTCCCCCGGGTTACGAAGATTTCCGGGTTACTAAAGTGATTCCGGAATGGATTACTTTCAAAACTGGGGAACCACTGTAATAATAATTGTGAATACATTTTAAATTCATGCATATACAAAATATATAAATTTCATAATAATTTAATTCAGCATGAGTTGGAGGAGTTTATTTGTTAATAATGAGGGAGACATTTTAATATTAACTATTTAAATTTAAAATTATTTTAAATAATGAATTAATTATTTCATTTTTAATTTACTTTACAGTCTTTACCATCTGGGATGGGTCAAAAAGAGAATGCTCAGGGGTGGAGACTGAGTTAAGACTGAATTGATTGGCTACCTTCACCCTAATTTTGAATTATTGTACATACTTAACTATAAATCATCCTCATACATAACTTGTGGGCAGGTTTGGGAGGCAAAATTATGGATTTTAGTATGACTTGTGGATAAGCCAATGGTAAATCTTAGGTGCATGTAACAAAGGATCTAAAGGATAAAACAAAGAAAAACAATGCCAAAGATCATATGAAGTTTCAGTAGGCTTAACTGTTAGTGCTCACACTAAAGGCTGGATGGATGAGAGAATAGAGAGGGGTCAGTGCTTCCAGAACAAATTACACTTTTGCCTTTCACCAGGGAATGATTGCTTTTTTATATAAGAGTTAAAGTACAATATATACACTGACTGGTGGAAAAGTCAACTCAGGATTTTTGAGTGAATTTTTAAACTAAAATTTTAACTTATACAGAATATACAGTAATTTTGGGTAATTTTAAATCTGTTTTCCATAAATATCACTAAAGGATGAAACAGACCCCTCCTTTGCACCTCCTTCAAAGTGGCTGTTTACAACGGGGTGGCTTCATGATGCTTTGGAGGTGCAGCGTTTACATGCCACAGGAAGCCTGAGTGTAATAAGGCCGGCTTCTGGCCACAGTGCGGGTGGAAAAGCCAGCTTTTGCCACGCAAAAAAGGATAGGCTATTTGTCACTCCTTTTTTGGGTGGCTTCAAAGCAGATTGGGGCAACAATGTGCAGTTGCTGTGGCCCAATCTGGCTTCAGAAGGGGCAGTTTAAAGCTGTCCCTTCTGCCAGCATATTTCGCCCCTAATTTGATGTCAATATAACTTGTTAAAATGCCTTTAAATCTCAAAAGCAAAAGGTCCCTTGAATATTTAGCTGCCTTTAAAAATAACCCCTAGTCTGTGACCTCCGAGCTTACTTCCCCATGACCAGCCAGATATGAACTAGAAGAGTTTGTTTGTCAAACAGTATGCAGCTATCTAAGCATGTATACTGAGCAATAGGTGGCAGTAGGCTTGACTTGCTCAAGGCCTATTGTTCTTCTTCTTCTTCTTCTTCTTCTTCTTCTTCTTCTTCTTCTTCTTCTTCTTCTTGTTTATATCCCACCTTCCTCCTAGTGCAAGGACTCAAGGCAGCTAACAAAATTTGAAACAGTCCCAGTTAAAACAAAGCATTGAAAATACAAAGTTAAAAAAAATTTCAAACAGTTAAAAACATTACTTGTTCAAATTTAAATTTAAAAACCATTTATATATTATAGCTACATCGTACTAAAAGGTCTGAGCCATTTTCATGACTGTGCAGGACTGGACAGTAACCTACCTCAAAGTATGCAGCACAAACTTACCATTACTTATCTAAAGTGAACTCTGAAGTCTGCTATAAACACCCAATCTTCAGAGGTTAGGCAGGTGGAGACCAAGATTTCATTGTTGCAGCAACATGATCATTGGTGCCTTATCACTACCATGTTAGTGGTGGTGAATCTGCTCTGAGTTTTACTCTGAACCTATAAGAATAAACCTAAACTTTAGGAAGAACTTCCTGATTATAAAAGTGGTTCGACAGTGGAATATGCTGCCTTGGAGTGTGGTGGAGTTTTCTTCTCTGGAATTTTTTAAAGCAAGGCTGGGTGGCCATCTCTCAGGAGTGCTTTGATTCTGTCTTCCTGTATGGCAGGAGCTCGGATTGAATGGACCTTGTCGGCTCTTCCATGATTTCATGATTCTATTAATCTAAGCAAGGTACTAAACCTGGCTTCTGCCATACTGCATAATTAATGCAGGTTGACAGCACTTTAACTGCCATGGCTCCATGCTATGGAATCCTGGGATTTGTTGTTTGTTGTGGCACCACAATGCTCTGACAGAGAAGACTAAATATCTCACAAAACTACATATCCTAGAATCCCAAAGCATTGAGCCATGGCAGTTAAAGTGGTATCAAGCTGCATTAATTCTGCAGTGCAGATGCACCCTCTGTTTTTTGAGGATAGGTTTCAGCACCTTGGATAACTAATACAAGTGGGTTTTTCAGTGGCCTGGAAGCCACCAGCTGCCACCAAGCCTAATTATGAAAAATTCTGTCCCCATCTGAGTCACTTGATGCTTACTTTTTCATACTTAAGTACTAGAAAAAAATCTTGCTCTATTCACTGATGTTTAATGAGGTACTGCTGTAGCCTAGACATCTTTAAAACATTTCCTAGATAAATTATATGATGTTCTGTTTATAATGCTGACACTGTCGATTTTAGAGAGCTAGTTAGTTTTAATTATTTTGAACTATTCTACTTTGCATATGTAAGGTGCCCTGGTGTCCAAAAGGCAGAAAGCTGGGGTACAGATCTTTTAAATTAATTGACATTTATATGCCATATTTGGCATGTCTTTTCAAGTTTAAGTCCCATTGACTTCAACGGTGCTTCTTCCACATAAATGAGTATAGGATTACAGCCTAAGTAAATACATTTTAAAACCATATTTAAATATTTAAAACAATTATGCCATCATATGAAAGGCAAATCATAGCAACATCAATGACAACAACATTAATAAGCACTGGTGCATAGAGCTTTTAATTTTTTTAATCACACTCTGTGACAATATTTTATTTCTGATTTTGCTGTGCCAGAAAATGAAGATATCTGCTTGCATGCATAATGAAGACAATGAAGAATGGAAGAATAATTGAATCTAATAGACTAATGGCTTTTCATAATGCTCATTGCTATGTAATGAATTTATAAATATCAGTTCAAATAACCCAGAATAATTGCTTTTGATTTATTTAATAAAAAGAAAGAAATGTGAAGGAAGAAGAAAAAAGAAATGTAGACCTGGAGGAACTGGCAAACTAGAGAGGATGAAATTACTACATTATTTTTAAAAACAAGAGAGCAACAAATTAGCTTTGGTCCTCTAGATATGCATGCCCTGTTTGTGAAACCTGCTGTAACTGGTAAAACACTATTATTTTAAATCCCATGCCATTGTTTCACACTAGAGGTCACCACCGGTAAGAAAATATAATTGTAGCATCTTTTATTTTTCTACCTTGCTTCTATAATAATGTTGAAAGGCTCTTTCCTCTAGGAAAGGAGTAAAATTCTGAGACACAGACAGGCTCTTTGGTTTTAAGTAAATAGAAATTAACACGAATCAGACAAAGATTTTAAGAAATCTGGGTTTAATTCTTTTAAGAAAGGAATTAATAGTAGTAGTATTAATAGTAAAATATGTGGTAATATTTTAGGACAGAATAATGCAAAACATCTTTCTAAATTTAGTACTTTTTTAAAAAAAAGATCAATAAAAGCTGGTGAGCTGTAATAAGTAGGAAGTACAACACAATGTGTTATTGAAGTCTCTTCTGTAAATTTTGTTTGTTAAGTCTGCAAACTGGACATTATGATAAATGTGTGACTGCTGGTGGCAAAAATGGCAACCATGTGTCTAGCTGCCCATTTCTTTTGCCTTATACCATGGTTTCATATCTCCTCATCCTTGCCTTCCCTGGTCAGTGACGTAAAACAGAGATAATGCATTGCACTCATGCCATGCTGTGAGTTAATGTCTATTCTGTGTTAAGAAAGGGTAAACAAAGAACAAATGTACAGCTGGTAATCCCTGTTCAAAGTACTATTTGCATTACACAATTATAGTGCTATTGTTTCACTTCGACTGCCACTGTTCCATCCTGTCTAAGCCTGGGATTTGTAGTTTGTCAAGCCACTAGAGTACTTGGCTAGGAATTCTAAGTTACCCTTCCTAAGCGGCAAAACCTGGGATTCTATGTGATGGAACCATGGCAGTTAAAGTGGCAGTTAAATAGCTCTGTGTAGTGTGGAATGAGATCCATTTGAGACACTCACATATTCTCCCAAGCATACGTAAGAAGCAAGGCCATGCTGACTAGCCTGCCTTATGATATCATGTACTCCAACTAGGATCAGCCCTAATGCTGTGTGGAAGGAGGGCAGCTTCATGCATACGGCTCCATTGTTAAGAGCAGCACACTGGTTTTACTGGTTTGAGGGGAAAGCTCCTCCAGGCACTAATTCTCTGCAGGATTTTACAGACTAAAAGTTTTTAAAACAGAAAATTAACCAGAATGATTCCAAGTAAAAATGAGATGGAAGAGAAGAAAACAGGTAAAACAGAAGTTGATTTTGCAGTGAAAAGAATTAGTTCTTTATTAAAAAGGCAGAAAAAGGTAGCAGCAGAAACCAAAACAACAGTCTATACTCAATGAAAGCTGTTTCTCAAAGTAAATGAAGGGAAACATGGCATGGGACCTAAAATTTTGTTTGTTTAATCTAAGAGGGGTGTAGCTAAACAAGAATACACACATGGATTTTCTCACCCAGATGACTGGAGACTGGAGTAGCAGCAGGCAGGACTCTGCTGTCTCTGTATTTAACCTCTTCTGAACTTGGAAGCTGTCTCCTAAAAGTGGAGGGAATACCTCTGGGTGGTGCAAAACATTTTGAATGTTATTCTATTGAAGATTTTAAAAAATCAAAAACCTGTGTTTGCAAAGACGAATATGCCCTTCAAATACTAACAATGACTCTTAAGTGGTCTGAGCAGTATAGACAGTGGGCTGCATACACAAGGCAGAAGCCATTCATATATAGATGTTTACCCTCTTTCAAGTCTGGATAAGCTGCTCAACCTCTCTGGAAGCTGCACAATACCTCTTAAAGGGGAGGATGTATCAGTCTGAGCTAGTTTTGCAGGGGTTCCATTCAGTTAAGCATAGTTAAGCACTGGTTGCTCTAATCCATAGAACCCTTTCCTTATCAGCAGGAGGGGGGAATTTGGAGTGCAATTTCCAGTTTACACTTTAGAATAAGACTTGACTATTTGGAAGATGGGGAGTCCAGGCCACAACAACCCTATCTGTTCAATGTGCTTTCTTAAATATTTGTGTAAACTCTGGCAACAAATAGTTTTCCTGTCTTATTCATCAAAGATTAATACTCATATTTATTGAACATAACTCATAACAATATGCATGAAGACTCTCTTCCAATATATATTTTTGCTGTATGCACAAGCCTCCAGTGACAGAGCTTGTTGCCACTGTGCTATTTCTTCTTACTCATGCTTTGACATAATGTTTCATTGGTTCATCACCAGAATCAGACTCAAAATCAGTGTCTCCCAACTTGTACGGCCTCAGATATTTTTGGACTACAACTCTTAGAATGTTCCAGTATTAACCATGTGGTCTTACTCTGTCATTAGAGAAAATTTAATGTCTGAGGATCCAAGGTTCCATTGAAATTTGATCTTGCTATAAGAGGTCACCCAAGAACCTGACATATAGCATGTTCTGTTCCATTTGAAATCACACCACTTGGACCATGGGGTTCATTTTAACAACCAAAGAGTCCCAAAGAATTGTTATTCCTAATATTACAACAGGGCTAGTGGTTTGTGCTACTGCAAGGGACACCACAGCCTGTTTTCAATGGCTTGCAGAAGATATTTGGATGCAACTCCTATGGCAAAATATGGACTCTTTCCATTGTCCAGAGAAGAAACTGCTGCTCCAGTGCTCACTTGCTTCTTCTCTTTCCATTCATTTTGTATTGTGTCTACTATCTTGTGACCTTGTTGGTAGGGTCAATATCTATATAGCACTCATACAGAGTCAGTGTGGCATAGTGGTCTGAGTGTTGGAATAGGACTCTGGAGAGACACTGGGCAATTCACACTCTCTCATCCTCAAGGGAAGGCAATGGCAAACCTCCTTTGAACAAAGTGTGCCAAGAAAACCCCATGATAGGTTCACCTTAGGGATGCCATAAGTTGGAAACAACTTGAAGGCACACAAAAACAATAACACTTATACATTTTAGGTGCTTTTTATGAAACGAACAACAACTTTGGAATTGAGCATAGTTGGATGTCATAATAGCTTTATATTTTAGCATCTTCTGCAAGATTGTAAGGAATGCTGCAGCATGGGATTTATGTACTTGCTTATTGTATTTATATGGCACCTTTCTCCCACTATGGAACCCACAAATTTAAAAAAATAGCTAAAAACAGTAATACAATTAAAACACAATTAAAATACCATCCATCTTTAAAATAATACATTAAACAATATAACATCATTGAAAACATACAAAAGTTAAAACTAAAGTATCCCCTTATCACTGTAGGAAGGCTCCCTGAAAAGAATTAGTCATTAAAAGCCTGCTTGAACAAGAAGTTTTTCTCTGCTAGCAAAAGGAGAGCAGGAAGAGAGGCAGCCTAGTCCCATATGGAAGAAAATTCCAGAGATGAGAGCAGCCACTGCAAAGGCTTTCTCCTATTTCCTCACCAGACTGACCTGTGACAATGATGGGACCTGGAGAAAGCCTTTTCTTGAGTATCTTAAGACTCTGGCAGATTCAGAGAGAGAGATACAAATCTAAGCAATATAGAGCTTATGGACCACCACTTTGACTTATGCCCAGAAATGAACTGGTAACCATTTCACAATTATACCTGGAAATGAGCTGGTAGCTATTTCACATAGGCTCCCTGTGAGTTTTGCCAGTCAGTGTTCTGGTCACAACATTTTAGACCTGCTGAAGTTGTCATAGACCATTCTTTCAATAGTGTTGCAATGCCAAGTGAGTAAGCTGAATCACACAACCATGCATCATCACGCATTAGAGGAATGATCCTGTAGATCACCTTTCTTCATTGTTGTGTCTTCAATTTGCTTCTGACGTATGGTTACCCTAAGTGTGAACCTTACCAAGGGGTTTTCTGGGGCTGAGTGTGTGATTCTCCCAAGGTCACCCAGTGGGTTTCCATGGCCAAGCGGGGAATCGAATTCTGAGCTTCAGAATTGTAGTCCAGTGCTCCAACCATTACACCATGTTGGTTCTCAATTCGTGTTAGCATAATATACTAAATATGCATGTGACCCCAAGCCATTGGATATCAATGACCAAGCCCAAACATCTGTACTATGTAGCTGAAGCTGCCCTTCTTATGTCTTTTAGGCAACTGAGCAAGGGCAAGGAGTCACACTGACCCAGATACCATGTAGAATGAAGTATTGCTCCAAGGGTTTTATAGTTGGTTTTATAGTTGGTTCTGCTACTCTGCCCCTTTCTTAAGCATCAGAGGGACATTTGTATGGAACATGTGTTCTTTCCTGTATATTCAAAAGTGGGACATCCAATGCTGCCAAATATATACTTGTCTTTTCCCAGTCCCTTGAGGGGTAGGGGACCGGCCAGGTTTTATCTCTCTGTATAACAGTCAGACTGTATCACTAGGATCCTTCTAAATGTATTATGTGGTTCTCCTTCAGGTCTGGTCCCAAGAGGGAGTTTCTGGAACCTAAACATTACTGAATCAATAACACTAATCCAGCCTTGTGATGTTTACAAATTCTATGTGCAGTCTTAAAATGACAGTTGAAGACCTGAGTAAGATTGCAGAGCATATTCACTGCCAATTTTATGATTTGTACAGAAACATATCAAGGCAATCATTAGACATGTTCCTCATTAGCAGACATTGAACACCATGAAGAAAAACTTCATAGCTTCTCCTACCTGCCTCATCACCTTGCTGTATCTTCTATGGAAACAGAATACCTAAGCACATTTCAATGCTAACCATGCTTTACTGATCCCCTGTGAAGTTTTAGGTTGCTTTTGTGAAATTACCAGTATGATCCCTGTGACTGGCTCCAAAAAGCACTATCCAAAATAGGACTTTACTAATTTTGCAAAACAAATTTCCATTGTTATTGAATTTCCCTGGCTATTATTGTCATGTTATAGAGGGACAGTAAGGCCTAAAGCCAAATGACCAGTTCATTATAGAGGTGCAACTTGACTCCCATCCAAAGCCCATTATGATTGTTAAATGTGCCACCCACTACATCACTCTTGTGTTCCATAGAACACAGATTGTTAGTCACCATAGCTCTTCCAATGGATTCACAACGGGGACTACAATCAAATCATGTTTCATATCAAAAGCAATATCGAATAGGAAACAAATAAGTTGAAATCATAAGAGTTTAACATTTAACAGATAAATCCAAATCCATTTTTATAACCAAATCCACATTTACTTTTTTCATCATGGAGCCTTTCAGCAGAGAGGGAAGAAAATCCATGTCATTCAAGAAAAAGATTCACTATAAAATTCTCAGACCTAAAAATCTGGATGCCTTAAACAAAACGAAACTGACAAGATCAAGCCACTGTGTTTGGTTACTATAATTCTGGATGGCTTAAAATGATAAATGAGCCAAACCACCTTGGAGAGTCAGTGAACCATAATAACTACCATTTCCCTGAATACTCTAGACAATTACCCATCTGGCAGGCTTAGATTTTTCCAGCTTTACTTGGATAGGATGTTCATTGTACAAAATGGATGGTGTGTGTCCAAGCTGAAATGCTGACTTGTGAGATGTTGTTGTATCACATGATCTTGGGGGTCTTTGGCTCCTTGTCTGTGGAATATAGATGGTGCCTCTAATAACACTGAAGGCACAGAGAAGGAACAGGAAACCAATAATTCACACAATAAAAAATCATGTGAACTTGATGTGTACGCCTTATGATACGGTTTCTATTGTCCAAGCTGGCAGAAGACAATAAGGTTTATTCTTTAAAGGGCAAGAACATGGCAACATTATTTCATTGTACTGTCTAGTAGCAAATATATGGCCATTTTCATGATTAAAAATTTATCAGTGAATGGATGAGAGAAACAGTAGGATTTATGAGAAATAAATATAAAAGAACAAAGTGATTTTATCTGTGACAGCAAAGTTTAAGCCAATGCTGAAAATATTTGTTGGAAGTACAAAGTATTATGATACAGATCCTATCAGCAGTAGCAAGAATAGTAAAGGATGATGTGAGTTACAATCCAACAGCATCTAGTGAGCTATATATTCCTCATCCCTGTCTAATTCCTGTCTAATTTTACTGTCAGAAGAGCACATGAATAAAGTTCGTATAGACATTGTTATCTAGCAGGCAAAGGGCTCCAAAAAAGGCAATGAATATCATACATTTAATGCCTTCAGGAAGAACTGAGCTGTGCTACACATAAAGGGTCCTTACACACTACAGTCACCCCACACATGCATTCATCAGAAGTAGGGATGTACCCTCCCAAAAGAGGAGAAATTGTGATTTTTTATTTATTTTTAAATGAGAGATAACCATTTTGTAGGCATTTGTAGGTCTTCCAGTGTGACTCAGTGGTTAACTTCTGCTGAAATTTGAATGCAGAAGGCCGACTGAACACTGGAGGACCTACAGATGCCTAGAGAGAGCATATTTTTTTCAGAGGGAGGAGCAAATACAGTAATCTGCAAATAATCAAATGTTTAACCAGCAAATGTGAAAGGACAACTGAAGACATTTATAATGCTGTATTCCACTTTAACTGTCATGGCTGCATCTTATGAAATATTAGAGTCTGGTGAGGATTCTGTCCCCCATGCTCTTTAACATTTACATGAAACCGCTGGGAGAGATCATCCGGAGGCATGGGGCGCGGGGTTATCAGTACGCTGATGACACCCAAATAGTCTTCTCTATGTCTCCGACTGATGCAGTGACCAGGGACGGCGTCACTCCTCTCGTGGCCTGTCTGGAATCGGTAATGGACTGGATGAGGGAAAACAGACTCAGCCTGAATCCAGAGAAAATGGAAGTACTCGTGATAGGTTCCCCCGGCCCAGGCAGGGAGGTGGTTCCACCTGTCCTGAACGGGATCACGCTTCCCATAAAGGACACTGTACGCAGCTTGGGGGTGCTCCTTGATTCGTCGCTCCACCTTACTTCTCAGGTGGATGCGACAGTCAGGAGCACCTGCTTCCAGCTTCGGCTGATACGCCAGCTGCGCCCCTGCCTGGACCGGAGGGACCTTGAAACAGTAGTACATGCTCTGGTAACCTCTCGGTTGGATTTCTGCAACGCGCTCTACATGGGGCAGCCTTTGTACCACACTCGGAAGCTACAATTAATCCAGAATATGGCAGCACGGCTGATCATGGGGGCATCTAGGACCCACCATATAACACCGATCTTAAAAGATCTTCATTGGCTGCCCATTCGCTTCCGGGCCCAATACAAAGTGCTGGTCGTTACCTATAAAGCCCTAAATGGCTTGGGCCCAGAGTACCTAAAGGACCGTCTCTCCCCACATAATCCGCCCTGCACACTTAGATCAAGCGGCCAACACCGGTTAAGAGTTCCAGAGGCCAGGCTCTCAACAACTGCCAAGAGAGCGTTTTCTATATCTGTCCCGAGCCTCTGGAACTCACTACCTATTGAGCTCCGCTTGATTACTTCCCTCCCCCAATTTAAAAAGGAGCTAAAAACGCACCTATTTAATCAGGATTATCCTTGATTGCTATCTGCCATCGCCATCTTCCCCCCAGATAAGCCGTTGGAATAAACCATTGTATACCGCTTCGGGATGATAATGTTTTTACTTGTTTTTATTCCTTGTTTTAATGTAATCTTTTATTGTATTGTTTGAAATGTTTTTAACTGTAGATGCTGTATACCGCCCTGATCGCAGGAAGGGCGGTATACAAATAAAAGTTGTTGTTGTTGTTGTTGTTGTTGTTGTTATTATTATTATCTAAGACCATGAATCATTATCTTCAACCTGCCGTGATTTTCACTCCATCTGTTGCAAGAAGTCTTTATTCATGAAACCACAGACCATGGTCCAAGAAGCCAAATCTTTCCTTACATAATCTGAGGCCAGTTATTTATTCTAATCTTCTCCCTCCTCCTGGGCCATATTTGTCAACATGAAAGGGCAATAAAATAACAACCAGTGGCCCCAAGTGCATTAATTTCTTCTCCAAACTTCACAGTCTTTAGCAATATGTTGATGGTTATATCCCGCCATATTGTTTGTTCAAACATGGATCAGAAGGAAGAGGCAAAGGTCTGTGAGCTTGATAAGTCTTGTCAGCCTCTCTGTTACATTATCTTACCCTATTTTTTACTACTTATTTTATCTTATCCTAATCTTATCTTATCTTATCTTAGTAACTATATATATATAATTACCAGCTTGGTAGATGAAGGAAATGCTATGGTTGTAGTATATCTTGATTTCAGTAAGGCCTTTGACAAGGTCTCCCACAATATTCTTGCAAACAAGTTAGTAAAGGGTAGGCTAAATAATGCAACTATTAGGTGGATTTGTAATTGGTTGACCAGCCAAACCCAAAGGGTGTTCAGCAATGGCTCCTCTTCATCCTGGAGAGAAGTGACCAGTGGGTTGCCATAGGGTTTTGTCCTGGGCCCATTGCTATTCAACATCTATCAATGACTTGGATGAAGGAGTAGAGGGCATCCTTATAAAATTTGCAGATGACACCAAATTAGGAGGAGTAGCTAATACCCAAGAGGACAGGATCAAAATTCAAAATTATCTTAATAGCTTAGCTTGTTCATGATAGTTCTGCTTTTATATGTCACTTTTTTCAATTTATCAGCTTCCTGTGTTTGGGAATTGGCCCTTCCCTAGAGGCATCCCTGTTCCACACTTTCCAAAAACTTCATCTTCCCTAAAAGTGTAGGCACATGGGCCTCAAGGTACTGCAACTTCTTTTCAAATAGTGCAACTAGTTTGCACATGCTTCAAGTAGAGTCCTGCAGATCTTCTAGCAAGAAAACAAAAATGGCACTGCAATAACTCCATCACCATTCCTATTTGTTATCCTGTATATGATGTGGTACAGCTCTCCAAGTTTCTTTCCTAGTCCCCCAAAATATTCCAACCAAAACTGTGTGTATTCTCTTCTTGTTTGCCAGACAAGCACTTATGGTTAGGGGCTGCTCACTCTATACCCAAATAGTTCAGTGACTCAGCAGAAGCACCACCTCAGACTCCATGCTCAGTGCTTCATTTAGTAGTCCACTCATTCTCTCTCATCCTAACCCACCTCACATGACTGGTGTAAGAATACAGTGGGAAGGAAGGGTGCCATATATCCTATCTTGCTGTCACTGCAGGAAAGGTGGAATAAACATGCAACTAATAAATTAATAAACTAGTCTTCCCATTCCACGATACCAGGATATAATATAAAATCATAGCCTCAAAGAATTGGAGTTCTGACTCCCTAACCTGGATGTATCTACCTCCTCCTTTATAACTGAGTATTTCTCAATGTTGTGGTGCTAGAAGACTGAGGATGCAAGTCTACGTCATCCACTTGTTGCTTCTCTTTCTTTCCTCCAATGTCAGAATTCACCCCAGAAGGAGAACAATACAGGCTCTCAATAAAAACAGCTTTCTCCTTCCCTGGAACATGTCTTCATTTGCATGTGGAATGCATTCAGTGCTTCTCTGTCAGTATCTCATTTATTATAGTGCTTAGCACATGTTGGGACTTGCTTTCAAAAGCCAGCTGCACTCAAAGGCAGTGTTTCATTTCTTGACACCATTAATTGGGTTATGAGTCAGAGCTCTAATGAAGACAGGTTATCGTGTCTCAGCGCAACTGTCTTGGGAGAGAGGCAAAACCCACCGAGGGAGGGAATTTAGTCAGCCTTGCATTGTTTATCAGGCACTCGGGGTCACTAGATAAATGGTCAAACCCATCAAATGCTTCTGTGGGCAACTTTATAATGATTCTGTGGCCTCAAATGGATCTTAGATGTCCCTGAAACTTTAACCCTGGGAAGCCTTGTTAACAAACAGAGGAGAGAAATGAAGAGGAGAGAAGCAAGTTGACAGAAATAGATAAAATGATGTCCTCTGAGTAGACTAAATGAACAGAGTGTTTTAAAAGCCTCTAATTGCTTTGCAACCTGTACCAGTACATGCTCTCCTTGGAGCTACTGTGAAGTAATTGGCAATGCTTCTGGAGGAGGCTTAGGTTGGTGATGGATGAACCTGACAACAATTTAGATGTTGGATTCAGAATATTCTTATATTCAGTGTTCCCTTCCAGATTATCCAGAACTATTTGGATACATTCATTGTATTTGGAAAGGATTAACCAGCTATTGTTTGCTTTTGTGCAATACACAAAAGCAAGGCCCAAGGGTGAAATGGTGCAGAGAAAGGAAGATCTTACCTGGCACAATAACAGTTATATGTTATCCATACATCTCATCCATACACCTAAAGATGGACAATAAAGTTTCTTTACCTAAGCTCTATGCCTTTGCTTTACTATATGTCTTTCATAACCAAATAATTTGGAGTGAAGAGCAGGCCATGTTCACTACCCAGTAATAAAACAGTCTGAGGGACAGAGTGGAAGGACAGCAATACTTGTAGTCCTAGACTTTATGAGGTATTTGATTAATTTTAAGATGAATGGAAAACCAAACCAAACGTGAGTGATGGATCATTTGATTAATCCTGAAACAATTACTGATGGGGCACAAATGTAAATCTCACTTGGTAGTCCAACTGGGCCCTATTTAAGTGCATAGGGCTTGTGTGTTTATATTCTCATGCAACAAGAGCTATCTTTGACTTCTTTTTACATAATGTTTTGCTAACGCTGCTGGTAGAAGGACCTATATTCTATAATCAATCCTGTTCACCCAGCCCAGCATTTTATTGTTTCCATAATTATCCAGATGATGGGTTGTTCTGTGATATTCTGGGGTGGGTGGAGTGGAACAAGATAGATATCACTTTGTTTTTCTTAGACTACTCTGACCCTAACAACAAATCAACCAATAATGAACGTGAATATGTCAACTAATCCATGTTCAGTGGATTCAGCTGTTTTAATTAAAAGGTGTGGTGTAGCTATTGCAGTTTGTTTCCCCAGATAAATCTCCACAAAGTGTGAAAGTATACCTCAGAAGAAGGCTGAAAGTGAGTTGGACAATTCATATTGACAATATTGAGTGCCTATTATAATAACAGAATTGTGAATGTGCTCTTATGTTAACTAGAACTTTAAATAACAGCCTTTCCTAATTTCTTGCATAACCTGGCATTTCACAGTGAGTGATATAGCTTTTGTGTAAAGACTGTAATGACTAGTGGCTAGTCCCAGTGCTGGAAATGCAGCTCATTTGCCAGTTTGAGTTAAGAGACCATTGGCGGCAGCCTACATTTAAGCTTTGTCAGGCAAAAAGGAAACCCCTTTTATTTAAGTTCATTTGGAGAAAGTTCTTAAGAGAGAAGCAGAAGCAACTATACGGTTTCTAGACTGTCATTCCTCTGAGATGACTTCCACCTGCCTGCATTTGTGACACCTTAACATATTTGTTGTGTGCCTTCCAGTTGTTTCCTACTTATGGCATGGGGTTTTCTGTGGTTGAGAATGTGTGATTCACCCAAGGTCACCTGTTGGGTTTCCACCACTGAGGAGGAAATCAAACTCTGATCTCCAGAGTCATAGCCCTCTACCTGTGGCACATATTTTTATGCAAACATTTATATGTAAAGCAAAGTACTTAGTACTGAGCACAACTTGGAAAATCACTCTTTTGAACTACAGCTATTCCCAAGTCAGCAATGGTCTGATTGAGAACTGTGGTTAAAAAAAATTGTTCAAACTCTGGTTTTGAATCCCCCCCCCCCAAATCCTCCCTGAATGGACCTGGAAGTTATCACTGTTTGGAGATGTGAGAATCATTCCCACCACCACCATGACCTTATTAAGAAGCAGAGGATAAAATGCTAAGAAAATGGCTTTATAATGGATTCTAGACTATATGGTGTAGTCAAACAGATTTAAGCTGAGATCCTACACTGAGGTTGCATAGCACACATCTCTATATATAGAATTGCACGTTGATGAAGCTGCATAGTGTTGCACAACTGAATGCACATCTAAAGCCAAATTTCATGCAGATCTATGTAGAACTGTATAAACTGTATGAATATAGTAAAATCCTAAGAGACCACATTCACAACTCTGTTTTCCTTGACCTCAATGCAGATGTTATCCATAGGGTCAACTGCTTTCATAAGGGAATTTATACATACCTAAGACATTAACAGGACTTTGGGCTCAAAGTATGTAGTAGTAGTAGTAGTAGTAGTAGTAGTGATTAATAATAAATTTTATTTGTATCCCACCCCTCTGAGACCAATCAGGGCGGTTTCTCTTTGCAAACATTATTTTGATCCCCACTACATCTTACTCTGTGCATGGAGGGTGAAGCAAACAGTGGAGGGAGGGAAGAAAATGTGCTTCCTCCTCATTGCTTCTCCACTTACAGCCCCTGTTCTGTACAATGAAGATAGTTAAGACTTTTCTTCCACCTTTTATGTCTCAGTAGAGAACCGCTTCTGGTGACTCACACTAACACTTGAACCCAAGACCCTTTCACATTGCCCAGTGCTATGATTCCATTTTAACTGCCATGACAACATCCTATAAATCCTGGGTTTTGCTGTTTTGGGAGAGCATTTAGAATTCTCAGCCTGAGACCTCAAGTGCCTCATCAAACTACAGAGCCCAGGATTCCATAGGAATCAGCCAGAACAGATAAAGTAGAATCATATCATAGTGCTATAACTGTGTAGTGTGAAAGGGCTCCAAGAATGCCAAGAATTTAATTTGCTCAGTGCCATGTGATGGGGTGACCCCTTACCACTAATCCCAACTTCTGCCAACCTAGAACTTTGAAAGCATGTAAAAAGTGCAAGTAGATAAATAGGCATCACTTCAATTGGAAGATAACAGTGTTCTGTGCAATCATGCTGGCCACATGACCCACAGAGTAGTCTTTGACAATGCTGGCTCTTTGGTTTAGTAATGGAGGTGAGCCCCACCCCTTACAGTCAGATATGGCTTGACAACCTTGTCAAAAGGAAAACCTTTACTTTTTAAAATGTATTCAGTACATCAGTGGTAGCTAGTCATCTGTCATTGGAACCATATAGCCAGTGGCAAAGGCACAAGAATTTTGGCCAAAGATGTGCAAGAGCCTGAGGTAGTGTCATACTTTCACAAGATTCAACAGAAAAACCTGGTTCTAGTTGTTTATTGCTGAAGAATGCAACCTTAGATTAGAAGCACAGGGATGTTGATAATGCCACATTGTGTATTTGCAATTTATGTGTTGCTATTGGAGTGGAGAGGAGGGCTTTCCCCACTCGAACACTCCTCTGCACCTTCCCACACTAACTGCTCATTGCTCTGATGCACAACAATGATTACACAGCTGAAGCAGTCACAATTCATCCCACTTTAATGACGGGCAATTCACACTGATCTGCAGCCAGCTCATGCATTCATGCATCTGGATTTAGGAGGCATGGCAAATGGGAATGGGGGCAGGGAACCAGATTTGTGCCTTGCTCTTTTCTGGAAGTGGAAGATGTCTCTTTTCCCCAGAGATCTTTCCTACACTATTGCTCTGGCTCCATGACTGAGTTCCTAACTGCCGTTGGAGGACAGCCAGTCTGGTGCTACCGGAGCAAACCTTTTTGCATTTCTACTGCAATCATTGTCCTCTGAGAGTCAAATTAAATACTCAGCTAAGTGGTGATTTGCAGAGAAAGTGGTTTAGATTAACTTGATGGCATCCAGCTTGATCTGAGCTTAAGTGTTTCTAGGCTCACTTACCCGTCACCCAAAATCACAGTGTTTTGCACTGAGATTAACACTCTTTGACATTGCAAACAAGCACACCATGTAACATTTAAGGGAATAAGCTTGAAAGTGAAAAGAGACCAAAAGGCATAATTACCCAAGGCAAACTGTTTTGTTCATTCAGTGATTACAGTGGCTTTAAAGGCTTATAATTTATCATGGTATAGAACAATTTAAATCCCAGTTGTGTTCAGCTGTAGAACAGCAGCATCCCCGCCCTTCCCCCCTCCTTCTTTTTGACAGGCTATTCTTTTAATATCATGTTGATTCAAATATGACACGTGTCTGCTGAACAACTTGCTGTGGTGGGGGTAGAGAGATGCTGACAACATTACAGTGGCTTTACCTTTGCATGAGGTTTCCTCACACAAATAAGCAAACAGTTTAATGATTCCAAATGAGTGTAATTTCTTTCAGGTTCAAGTATCAGTTTGCTTGTTTTGCAACTGCTAATCACCTCTTAAACAAACAATTGCTTTATCTATGTACTGTGCCTCATTTCACTTTCAAATTATGTGTGTGTTTCACTCCTAACAGCTTATTATGATCTATAATTAACAATTTTGCTGAAAGCCGAGCTTTGCGTTGAAGAGAGACCACATGTTATCTGCAAAGCTCTTGAAACAGAAGGCCTCTGGTTTCATAACAAAACAGACAATGCGAGGGTTGTGAGTGTATCCTTTCCACCTGGAAATTCAACAGGCATAGGGATAACTGCCAACTATTAGGGGCATGAGTGGACGACTGTGGGAAAATAGAAGGTCACATTAGCCTTCCAGAAGACTTTGGAGGGACACATCCCTCACAACACATGCTCCCCCCCCCACACACACACACAAACATTTTTGTTTGTGCCCCAAAATATAAGGGACATGGAGGCATGGTTTGGGATATTTGGTGGCAAAAATTCATTTCATTTTGATGCCTAGAGGTTCCTGGGGAGCACAAAAACAACACTGGGGTGGTGCATGTGATCTGTGGGCTGAGCTCTAGCAGCTTTAGGGGAACCAGTTTATAAAAACAATTTGACACATTGGTGAAAGATGGGACTGAATGATATATTCATTGTGGAGGTGGAGCTTCATCATTACTTGTCTATGGATGTAATTTTTGACTGATGTTTTTCACAAAGAAATTTGTGAATGAGTAATTTTCATAGAATCATAGAATCACAGAGCTGGAAGAGACTATGGACCTTCCAATCCAAGCCCTTGCCATGCAGGAAGACAAATTCAAAGTACTCCTGACAGATGTCCATCCAGCCTCTGTTTTAAAAAAGAAACACCAACACTATCTAAGGCAGTATATACCACTGTTGAATAGCTGTCAGGAAGGTCTTCCTAATGATGAGGTGGAATCTCTTTTCCTGTAGTTTGAATCCATTGCTCCATGTCCTAGTCTCTGGAGCAACAGAAAACAAGCTTTCTCCATCCTCAATGTGACATGCCTTCAGATATTTAAACATGGCTATCATGTCACCTTTCAAACTTCTCTTCTCTAGGATAAATATACCCAGGTCACTATGCTGCCCCTCATAGGGCATGGTTTCAAACCATTTACAATTTTGGCCACCCTCCCCTGGACATGCTCCAGCTTGTCAATATCCTTCTTGGATTGTGGTGCCTAGAATTAGACACAATAGTCCAGGTGATGTCTGACCAAAGCAGAACAGAGTGGTACTATTCCATTCCTCAGTCTAGATTCTATAGACATTGTACATTTTTAAAAATTTACATTTACTGCTGTTTCAGCATTGCAACAATCAAAAGTGCCCCCAAAACCTTTTCCAGCAGCAAAAGCAGGGCAATATCCGATTATGTCTTTAGTCTTCTTCTTCTGGCAACAAGGTGTTTTGCAACAGGAAGCAGCAGGGACCCTTCTTATGTTCTATCACAGCTGCCTGTTGCAAAAGACCTCACTACTGATCTAGGGATGGAAGCATTATCACATACTCATCTGTTTTCTATTGCTTCCAGAATCCTTTTCTTGGGCAGGAAAAGAGAGTTATACAACCCAAAAGGTAGTTTTGGGGACAGCATTTGGAGTCATGCCTATGATGCTGGAGATCTATTGCTGTAGCTATATCTCCTAGTGTAGGATTTTGATCAGCATTTTTTCCCACAGGAAACAACATTTTCTGCAGATAAAAGTAAAACTTCTGTGGAAAATGCTATTTTCTGCATATGCATAAACTATGTATAAATTTTTCACAGAATAGGTCTCAAACTGCAAAGTTTCTTGTCAGTTTAGGATTCTTCTCCTCAGTGTTTCTTAACACTTGAGAAACACTTTTTATACCATTTTTCAAATATATTTTTAACATTCTTCCCATCCCTACTTGTTGGTACTCAACAAATACACTTCTTGGAGACCAATTTTTAGTCCTAAACACTCTCTCACCATTCAAAGATATAGTCTATAAAATCAATATGTAAAGAAATCTTGTGGCACATTTGAGACTAAATGAAGAAGTATAGGTTTGTCCCTAGCTTTCCACTCCACCAAATGTATCTGTGGAAGTAGACTGGAAATAAATCCTGAAAATAAATCCTGGAAATAAATGTCTATGAAAGCTTATCTGCCAACTTCTTTCTTTGAAAGGCACAGCAAGATCTCTTTACATACTCTCCCACCATCTTTGACCTAGTGTTTTATTTATTCTCCTCTCCAATTATAATAGGACTAATTACATGCATCTAAATGGATGCAATCAAGGTGGGAAGGCAAAATAAGGATACACTCATAACCTTCACATTGTCTGTTTTGTCAAGCAGGAACCCCAACACAAAAGGATCATAATGGGGGAAATGCGCACAGCAAACATTGGTCTAAATCTTGCAAGCCTCGACTAGAATACTGTACTCCCATCAGATCAGTGTGATTCACCTATGTATTGACTCACCATTCAAAAATTGATTGAATGGGTTTACTCTATTTGGGAGCAACCAACCAGATGCCCAGCATTATTTATGTAGTCTTGTTTTGTTGATGGTCTTGCAGTTTGAGACCTTCTATTAACTTCATTGGTTACATCTGTCACAAAACCATACAGTAATCAGAGAATTAGAAACAGTCTGACAAGGTCAGATCTTTATATAGAGATTGGGTTCAAAACCCCCTGAGAAGCTTGCCTAGACTGCTTACTTAATTTACATATTCCCTTTTGTTGGGTTCATTGGTGGGACATGCTGACAAGGAGAAGCCCTTGAGCAAATTTTAGGGAGTCACACCTGTAGATGAACATGAAATATTCTACGGATATCCTGACCTCAGATACACCATTCAGCTCTCTTTGTTGGCTTGATCTTGAAATAGCTTTGTGACCATACAATAGCATTGGTTTGGGAGCTTAATATACCCGATCCAACATTATTTGTTCATTGTGCCATTAGTTTTGACAACTACATTCTTCACCATGCTTTCTCAAGAAGGATAGATATAATATTTAATCTCTTTAGTCTACACAACACAAAAACCTTACTAGTGTTCCAGAATGAATGAAAAAGTAGAGAGCAGCTTCAAGGATTTGAGAGTGAGTTTGTGTTTAGGGCCAGTTTGTACTTTACCACTGGTCTTGGCTGTTACAGGAAAATGTGGCTTATGTTAAGCCCCAGCAAGGGCATTCCATGCATCCACTCAGCATACTGCCCCAACTTGTAGGAACCACTTTTTGACTTACAAACTGCTTGGTGTGTGTGTATTCGTTCCAGCTTCAGCTGAGTTTTCAAAACTACCTCACCCTAAATGTATTAATAGGCTTTCTTCATAGATATTCAGGCTATGAAAACTAGTTATGAAAATAGGTCCTTGGGCAATGCTATGGCATGTTTTTGTAACCAGCCCAGTGTCTCTCATACAGAAATGTAGACCCATCTTTCTCTTATTTGTTTTGTGGACAAGAATGTTCTCTTTACCTGCCAGAAGAGTTTTTACATTTGCAAGATAGGGTTTTGCCCAATTTGTTTACTAGTGCAATTACACAAAAACACCTTTAACGATATCTATTAACACTTTTCAAGTAAGCTAGTTGTGAGAACTGAGCTATTGTCTTGTGGTATGAGTTTTTAAAAATTGGATGAGATTGATCAGACAGTCTTTTTATGCTTGCTGAGTGTTTGTGCATGTGTTTGTTTAACAAACAGAAAATACACTAGTTTTGAACGGTGCCTCTTTTGCACAAATTATGGAAACCCCAAGAGATGCAAATGTGTGGAAGGTGAAAACTCTCACAGATACCAATATTTTTCTTAGGCTACTGCATAAAAATAGTCAACACATTTCTTACCAACTGGCCTTCTAGATGAAAGAAAGGAATAGCTGCTCTTAATAAACTGAAATTTATTTCGATGCAAGGTAGATCTGAGAATTTAGAGCTGAGTTTCAAAAGTTGTTTTTAAAACAAAAAAACAAAAACTCATATTATTACCGTTGCAATTATTTAAAGAACTAGCCAATACTGTTGTTATCCAGCTTTTTACCTCCACCACACACACATTATTCACTCCCTTTGGGTATCTCCCATTTGAAAATATCCCACTAATTAATTAAGAAATTGCCTAAAATGGGAGAGGGTTGCTCAGAATGCTCCCCAAAGCAACAAGAAATTAAATGTTTTTTGTGACACACACACACACACACACACACACAGAATAATGACAATGCCGGTTACATTAGTTTGCAAAAGGAATGTGATTACACTCCCAGTAACCTGAGAATGGCATTACAGGTAATGTCATTACACAAGACAGCAAGAGGATTCCCAGATCCTAGGGCCTGGTATCTCTTCTGCGGTCCTCAAGACAATGGGGATAAATCTTAGTGTGGTAGTGTTGCCTTGAGAAATACGTGTATATCTACATTCTCCTGATTATTGGCTGGCATCCTGTTCTATAGTTACAAGATCATAAGGTGGATCTGTATCTCATAACTTCTGGGGATTCATGGTTATGGTCATTAATGACCAAAAGTGACCACAGTTCTCTCCTGGTCAGGCAATGAGTTGAGAACAGGTGTTTTGAGACACGTCTCAGTGTCCTACCACAACTACGTATTGCAAAGCACTCTGCAAATGGGAAAGCACTACAGATGTCATTTTGCAATGCCCCAGTCTGCAGTCCCTTGGAAACCCTTCCATTGGTGTGCTGCCAAGCTAAAAAGATAGGGTTTTGAAGGGGGAGATTGCATCATCAGATGTGACTACAGTGTAGGGTTTCCATCCCTGTAGTCATATCTGATGATGCAGGGTCTTGGCCAGTACTCTTTAATTTGGATTGCATACATTGTGCTACTGTAGTTGACACTTAAAGTATCATTCTTAACAGCAGCATCGGGGGCTCCTCTTGAAAGATTCACCTTGTAAAATCACCAGGGCCTGCCCTCTGTGCTATCACAAGAGATCATTTCTAGATCTCAGGTTTTGGCACTGAAATCTCAGGTTAGCAGGCTCCTTGAGGGTAATTGTAGCCAAGCACATCCTCTGGATGTGTGAATACTGTTCTGTACTTTATAAAACTGGCTGGATTTATGTACAAAGAGGAACTGCAGCAATAAAGCTGCATTAATTGGATATCCTTTTACTTCTTTTTCACAAAAAAGTAAAAATGAATATGCCAGCTTTGGCTGAAACTAGGTCTTGTCCATCTTGTATTTATTGATTGCAAGTGCATATTGATTGCAATATGCCAGGAGTCATATTACAGACACATTTGGCTATTGTTTACCTCCTCCCTGCCATCACCCCCCACCCCAAAAAAACTGGAAATTTCACAGCAGATGGGTTCAGTGTCCCAGCATTCTTATGCATTTTGGAGATTGTAACCAGTATTACAAAAGTATTGGCTGCAATCCTTTGGTATGTATTTGCACTGTCCCAGTTCTCCTTCCACATTTTCTGGTCTGTCATATGGGGCCATGGGGTGAGTGACATCTAGATGTGTTTGGCAAACTCCTGTTTAGGATACTCCCCTCCTAAATCAAAGTCCTTGTACACAAATACAATGCAACAAAATCCTGGGAAATTAAATCCAGCTACTACCATTCCTGAACCTATCTAAGGGTAAAAATAAATGGTGCTAGTCTTCAAAGTTAAGAGTGGGGGCTTTGATCCAAGCTGGGATCATTACAGGTGGAGAAGAAAGACTCAGATTTTTCCTTTCCTCGACAAAAAGTTTCCAAAATTCTCCCTGCACAGAGAAACATAGTGACTGTACTGGTGCCACTGAAACCTTTTTTTATTTGTCTGCTTGCATTTATATATGAGTCCTTGGAATTTCAGAACATAAGTGGTGTTGGGAAATGAGAGATATTAGTGAATCTCTTAACCAGAGCAATCAAATTAGTGAGGCAGAAGCTAAACAACAACCAGTCTCAAAGCCACACACAGCCAAACACACACACACACACACACAAGCACTCACAGATACAAACTCAGAGATAGAAATATATAAATGTAATCTTCATTGTAAAACATTTAAAGGAGCTTTACTTACTAAAACATGTGCATAATCAAATACATGGTCTCATGGAGGAATAAGAGAGAGGAGAGAAAGATGACAGCAGGTTAGAATGATGCCGAAGCTGTGGGAGAAAATACATAACAAAAAGGAAGGTGCCATAAATATATATTGCACCTAAACTCCTAGAAATTAACCTGCAACGTTGCACTTAGTGGGTATAGATAAGCAAAATCTTGCAACTTCTACCAAGTGGCTGACAGTTGAAAATTTAAACATCTTCCCTGATGCATAATTTTAAACATTCCCTCTAAGTCTGGAGCACAATCTACATGTTTGCTTGTGTATTGTTGTTGCTGTTTTGTAAGGACAGCAGGGCCACCCTCACACTGCTGGTGCATTGTTGTTGTTAACTGCCTTTGAGTCTCCTTCAATTCATGGCAACCCAGTGGATGAGACATCTGCAATACTTCCTGTCCTTAACCTCTCTGCTCAGGTCATGCAGGCACAGTCCTGTAATATATATTTGATTGAGACTAACCATCTGTGTGCCGTCTTCCTCTCTTTCCTTACACCTTTCCTAGGCTTCCACTTTTCCTAGCATTATTGTATTTTGTAATGATTCATTTTTCCTCATGTATGAGGAAGCATGAAAGCCTCAATTTAGTCATCTGGGCTTCCAGAGATTTCAGACTTGATCTGTTGTAAAACCATTTGTTTGTCTTCTTGACCGTCCATGGTATTCTCAGTACTACTTTTCTCCAGCACCACATCTCAAATGATTTGATTTTCTTCCTATCAGCTTTTTTATTTTATTTTATTTTTTAATTTTTTCACTATCAAGCTCTCACATCCATACATTTTGATGAGGAATATCAGACTATCAGAATATTAGGTGTTGGTTATTACCTTTAAAGCCCTACAAGGCTTGGGTCCAGACTAATTATGGGAGAGCCTCCTTCCATACAGTCCACCCCACACATTAAGGTCCTCTGGGAAGAATTTGCTTCAACCTAAAAAAATCCAGACTCACCACGGTAACCCAGAGGGCCTTTTCAACTGCTGCCCCAAGGCTATGGAACGATCTGCTGGAGGAGATCCACCATATTACCACTCTAACAGCCTTCAAGAAGGCTGTTAAGACAAATCTCTTGCAGCAGGCCTTTCCAGACTAGCCTCCTATCTATGAGTATGGATCCCCCCCCCCATCTGTCTTGCAAACTTAAATTTTCACCTCAATCACTTCCCATTTCTATATCTAGTTGTTTTTTCTGATGTAATATTGTTATATATTTTAAATTGTTTGTTTTTAGGATTGGGATGGGGGGATGGGAATGGGACTATTTTTAAATTATAATTGATATTCATGAATATTATTTTATATTATTATTATTAATTATTATTATTATTATTTTGTAACCCTCCTTGACTCCTCGTGAAATAGATTATTGTTGTTGTTGTTATTATTATGGCTTGGACTATCCTCACTTTAGTGTTCAGAGTTATGTCTTTACATTTTATGATCTTGTCCAGTGGTTTCATAGTTGCCCTTCGCAAGCCTAGTCTTCTGATTTCTTGGTTGCAGTCTCCATTATAGTGCTATGCAGTAAATCCTGGCCTGATCCCTACCAATCCAATTTACCAGGCAGCAGTGTCTGTGATCAATGGGGGCATGTTCCACTGTCACTCAGAAAGTAGCTGACTCCCATTTCCACCATTTCTTGTGAGCAATCTCCAATGTGACAGGGAGACACAAGACACTGTTGCTATTCTCCCATAGGCTGGAGGTTCCTTACCAAAAGGATGGGTGGAAGCATCAGTCAATTACTTCCTGAGTGACAGGTAACAGACCCCAATGGGCCCTTATCTATAACAGTTACTGTTGCCTGGTAAGTCGGGATTGGGGGACTTTCATGGTCCCTATGTAGGTGGTTGTTGTTGTTATTATTATTATTATTATTATTATTATTTCTATTCCGCTTAATCTCAGAGAATCCAAGCGGATTACAGCAGTAAAAATAGGATACAGATTAAAAGAGAATTACATTAAAATTCCAAAGTCCCCAACCCTCCCCCCGACACAAAAACATAATTGAACATTTAAAAAAGGATTAAACCTAAGAATAATTTGAGAGGATTCCAGCCATCATTGTTAATATGTAGCATTCAATATGTATCCTTCACATAGAGACAGAAATGACATGCAGTGAATAGTGATACACAGAATATCAAATAACAAGATTCTATATTTTATATTAGCTCATTTTCTAGCCTTTTTCAAAAAAGAAAGGAAAGAAACAGCTAAAGATTTTTCCAGCTGATGTATTAAACCTCAAGGACAACTGAAGCAACTTGTAAATCATTTCATGTATCTTTCTGTGTGCTTTGTTACTCAGAGCCTTAAAAGGTCCTCCTGGGAAAAAACAAAAAAATCCTCCTGAAAAAAATTATTCTGCAAGGGGTGTGGAAAGTGCAAATTTTAATTGCATTTATAAGATGCCCTGATAATAAAATCTATTTGTCAGATCAATATTTTTTCTTAAACAAGTTCATCATACTCTGGGGCCATGAGTCAATCAATAATGACTGTTTTTCACCTCCTTTACAGCTCGCCCATGCCAGAAATTGCTAGAATTTCATATTGACAGGCAATAGGATGCTTTGAAGGCTGAATTGATCTGTTAGCCTGTAGCGCTAGCATGCAACACCGCAACAATAAAGATATATCCCCAGTGGATCTTGGGTTGGAAATCAAACAGGAGGTAAGCTGCTCTATTATGCATTTGACCCTGGAGGTAATTCAAGAGGGCACACATTTCTGTTTTTCTGTGAAGCCTCAGAGGAAGAAGAATGGCTATTGGAGAATCTGTTGCCTAGTTTGAAATTATTTTCCTTGAAGAAAGAAACACTATACCTTAGAAAAATGGAAACCAAATAAAATTGTAATTTATAAGAAGTCATGTTTTATTCTTTGCATTGATTCAAAATAATCTGAACTACAATGTAAAGGACCTTAGGAGACAGGAATTTGCAAAGTATGTTAGACAGGCAAAATCATTACTCCTGTCTCTGTATATAGCCAACTGCCCTCTGCATTTACAGAATTTTTTTTCTTTTGCAGTATTTTATTTTGATTTGTTATTGTCCACAGGTTCTGTAATCATGTTCTCCATCAGGCCTACAATTGAATGAAATACAAGTTAAATGTGCAATAAATTAAAACAAAACAATAAAAAATGTGATCTATTTGCATACTCATTTAGAGCACCGTAAATTAAGTAGTTAGCCCCAATCTTAAAATCAATTAAAAATTTTATGCAAAAAGGAGGGAAGGGAAGAAGTTAGGAAGGGAGGAAGGAAGGAATCAAAATTAGAGTTCATTATTTTGAAAGAATGCCTTTGGTTTCATCTACAATGTAGAAATAATGCAGTTTGACATTATTTTAAATGCTGTAGCTCCAGCTTATGGAACCTTGGAATTCATAGTTTGACAAGGTGTTTCACCTTCTCTACAAAAGAGTGCAGGTGCCTCACAAAGCTACAAATCTTGGGATTCTGTAGGATGGAGCCATGGCAATTACAGTGGTCTCAAACTGCATTATTACTACATTTAGAAGCATAATTGGTCTATTGCCAATAAAATCATTCACAGATATGCTATTGTTTCTATTAAAATCAATAGGCTCTTTACCATTAACCTCATGGTATACTTGACTCCTGTTTTGCACCAAGAAATCAGTAACTTATTCCTGCATTAAATTCATAAATCATTACCTTGTTTCTGTGCAAAATTATTGTGGTTCCTCTTAGATTTGTATCCAGGAATAGGCTTACCCAACACATAGGAGAACTAGATTGTTCAGTATTCAAAAGCTGTATGGAAAATTTGCATTTATAACAATTATCTTTGTTTTCTTAATTCTGATGAGCTCAAGTAAAGGTGAAGGTTATCTGAGGTTATCCTTGCCATTCTGTTACTTAGTTTTGGCTCTGAGAAAGTCACAAAGCCAAATTCATACAATAAGATTAATAAGCAGTTGAGGCCTAAATCCAAAGGCTAAAATCAATTGCTAATAGGCCTACTAAATCAGCTGCCAAATAGTAAGTCTACACTTACATAAATGCCATTGATAGAATGGGTCCCGCAAATGGATTCAAACTTTCTATTCTTTACCACTGCATCATACTAAAGTATAAATCGCACTAAACTAAGATTTAGTGCTACTTGTAAAGACTGGAATAAGTTCTGTGAAAAGCTTTGGGCTTGTATGTCTCAATTCCACATTTCTAATTGTGTTCCTCAGGAACTGTTATTGAGAGACATACTGCCTGAAACTGTATTTATTGACATTGTGACTAATAACCATTGAAAGCTGAGGCTGACATCCTGTTGTATAACTATGCTGGTGTAACTGTGCAGGCATAGGCAGCAGCAGCAGTACAACAGTGGTGGGAGTTTGAAAAAATGTCCAGAATTCATGAAGGCACTCACAAATGTGTAACTACCTTAGTTCCATAGCTATATGGTATCTCCTGGCCTGAACCCCGCTCCCCACTTACCAGGCAGCATTTGCTGCAATTGACAGACTTCTGTTCACCTCTCAGTTGGTTAGCAGCTAATAGACATTCCAACTCCCTTCCATGTGTTCTCCAAGGCAAGGGCAAATTGCAACAGCAATCCTATTTCTGACTATCACACTGGAGATTGCTCATAGGAGGGGATGGAAATGTGAGTCAGCTGCTTTCCAGTGAACGAGAAACCAGATCACTTTTGAGTGGAGCAGCTGCTGCCTGGTAAGTAAAGATTGTGGGACTTTCATGGTCCCTACATATCCCCTAGCATAGGGAATATATAAGGACCATAAATATGAACCAGTCACAAACATGTAACCTTAGGTTATGCATTAATAATTTCCTTAGTGAATTCCAGCCAAGAGTAATAACACAGGCAGAGCACAGCAAAGCAAGGATGTCAGATTCTTTGTGATCATCACTAGGCATAGAAGGCTCCTCGTAAAGACTTCTATAATAATAATGAAATAAATAATAATTAATGAAAGAAATAATAATAATAATAATAATAATAATATCATATGAAGAACAAGAAATGGCAGATGTTTTACCTGGACTCAAAAAAAGAATAGGCAATATTGTACAGGAAACGTAATGGCCAATGGGGCACATCAAAGAATTTTAGGAGATATTTTGTGCTATGAAGCCTGTACTTCATGGATTATATGAAAGGCTTAGACTTTATAAATCACAATTATGGATAGCTTTGAAAGAAATGGGTGTACCACAACATTTGATTGTCCTGACACATAACCAGGGCTCATGACAAGAGGTCATTTATTTGACAGAATATGAAGAAAAAGAAATGTTTTGGATTGGCACACAGATAGGCATGCATTTATTTTCTTGTGTTTAATTTATATGCAGAACATATCATATATAGGATGGAATTAGACTCAGAGAAAGGAGGTGTGAAAATTGGAAGGGGTAATGTAATGGATGGTTACACTCAGGATATATGTAATTGTGTAACCCATTAGTATAATTAGTAAAATGGTTACACCAGCATAGTGTTATCAACAGGATTCCAGTCTGCATCTTCCATGAATTTGTCTCATACCCATTTGAAGCCATTTTAAAGGTGAGGAAGAGGATGCACATGAACTCATGCAGTTTTTTTCCCCAGGTCATTCTTGTATCCAAACCCAATGTTAGCATTCTCTGCGTGTGAATGAGATCTAGCTTTCACTCACAAGCATTCTACCTAACCATTAAATATGCCAGTGGGTTAAGCCATTTTACTTCAAGCTAGGAGGTGGAACTGGCAGCAAATTTTAGAAACATGATAATGATTCTGAATAGAGGTAAGTAGGTAAATATTTTATAGTCCACCTTCCTCCAACAGGAGATTCAAGTCAGAGAAGGGAACAGAAGTCTGAAAACAAGAATTTTGGTCTTTTATTAGCTGAGTACATCCTCTTCTTGAAATCTAGATGTGGGTTCATATTAGGTTCATGAGTGACTGTCAAGACTACTTTTTTCTCCACCACTAAGGGTCTGTGCACACTGGCTATAAAGGTCGGAATCAGAGTGTGGCATCCACATGTTGCATGGCCCAACTCCACCCCCAGGAGAGTGTGACATCATGCACCATTCCACACGTCATGTGGCATCATGACACTCCTCTAGCATTGAGTCCACATGATGCAGTGCCAAAGGAGCACCTTAAAGTCATGGTGCTGCAGCTATCACACTCTTTCCAAGGTGCAAAAAGAACTGCTTTTTGTAGCTCCTTTTTGCGCCCTGAGAAAGCCAGATTGGGGCTGCAGCATGCAGTTGCTATGGCTCTGATCTGATGCAGCTGGAGGCCACTGCAGGCTGCCCCTTAGGGGTGGTCTGCACAACCTCTACACCTCTTCGATGACAGCACCCTTGCCTTTTCATCCCACTGTTGCCCCCAAATTGTCACAGCCACTTGTACTTTTAAGACTATTTTTCTTATTAATTTGTGATCCTGCCACATCTTTGTGACTGTCACTTTACCCTCAAAATATGTTTTGAAGTTTTAGTAGTGTGGTAAGTATTCAAGTTCCAGACGAGTCTTTCTTGAACAATAAAACTTTATTTAAACAACAATTTTAATAATGTTTTATGTAAGCTGCTTTATACACTTATTGCTGTTACCATTTCTTTTAAATTATCTCTCTAGAGAAAGTTGGTTACTTTCACTTAAAACTCACACAATCTTTGTATTATGTTCCCTTCTCAAACTTATCTCTACCCTAGCCAACTAGGCTAACTAAATTCCACAGGATATCCCACTTCAGCAGCTCTCTCTCTCTCAGAGTTCTGGACGTGTACAGGTCTCTCACTTTTGGACTTTATCCCTAACCATCCCTTTCTCGCACTGGAATCCTCACTACAAATGTCCCTCTCTGAACTTAACTGAAACCCTGGAGTTTAACATACAGGGCTTGTAGGACAGGACCAGAGTGGAACTAAAGAGGGTGGTAAGGGAATGGAATGGGGAAAGAATGCATATTACCACACGGGAGAATACCACCTATGCCGCCGGAAGTCCTCAAACTGTTCCGCATCCGTCCCACAGCAGCCAATTTTCAAGAACGATTCTGTACGATTCTGTCCAGAAAACTGGCTGCTGTGGACATATGGGAAATGGATTGGGGACTTGCTCAAATCAGAAATTGCTAATTCCTTCCAGGATGTATAGTCTACAATTTCTGATGGTTATTGATACAAGATGTGATGTACTACAAAGTTAAGTACAACAAGTCTTCTCCTGCCCACAATGAGCCATCTCATCACCAGCCATCTCATTCTGTTCCTTTGCAAGGATAAATCTGTTTGGAAAGTGCAAAGAGAGGTGAAAGAAATCTCCCAGGAGCTTGGTTTCTCCAAGCGTCTTGGAAATCTTTAGAAAGTGAACCCAGTGTCTTCAGAAAGCTCAACAAAATAGAAGCCATGGTGAGTTGAGCTAGGGCAGCTTCCCCAGCAAAGTAAAAAGTCAAACCTTGGCTATTTGATGCTGAAGATGTGAGAGTCAGTGATGCCGCTTGTGAAAAGAACACTGCCCAGGAGGGGAAGCACAGTTATAAGATCCCCTTTTCCCCAAACCATTCACTCAATGAGGTTTATCACACTAGAGAGCAAACAGGATTTAAACAGGAATTAAACAGGAAATGCCCTATGTTAAACATAAGGCATGTTAAATGCCCTATGTTAAACATAAGGCATTTCCTGTTTAATTTCTGTTTAATTCCTGTTTAAATCCTGTTTGCCCTCTAGTGTGATAAAGTAATCTTACCGGTTATCTTTTCAGTACTGGATGAAGACGCAAGCTATATCTGCTGAAAGCTATTAAAAGTGCAGAAACCTTGCAAACATACATTTGTCTGGACATCCTACATATTGGTTGTTTCATAGTTTCCCATTTCCAAAGAAAAGAATTCAGCAAGAGAAGAGAAATAAGAACTTGATCTGATTTCCAAATTTTCATAGTTGAGCTTAGAAAGTCTAAGCAATCTATATAATAAGTATAAATGGTTCCATTTATCCTCTAGTCCGATGGCTTACTGGGAGTCAAAAACCACTGTTAGCTTATTTCTTGGGATCATGGGATCATGGAATCTGGAGCAGCAGAAAACAAGCTTGCTCCATCCTCAATATGCCACCCCTTCAAATATCTAAGCAGGGCTATCACCTCACCTCTTAACTGTCTCTTTTCCAGGCTAAACATACACAGCAGACTAAGTCTTTCCTCATAGGGCATAGTTTCTAGATGCTTTTTGAATTGTGGTGCCCAGAACTGGACACAGTATTCCAGGTGGGGCCTGACCAAAGCAGAATAGAGTGGCACTATTAATTCCCTTCATCTAGACACTATATTTTTCTTGGTGGAGACTGGAATCACATTGGCCTTTTTAGCTGCCGCATCAGACTGTTAACTCATGTTCAACTTGAGGAAGATTTTCATACCTGGCTGCATTACTGCTAAAACATCCCCCAAATATCCCTAAAAGGTGGAGGAAGTGCCAGTGTCTGAACACCAGGTGCACTTCCTCAATTATGATGGAAATGTGGCCCCTCCTTTCCCTGAATCATTCCTGGGGAGCAGAATTCCTCGGAACACAAAGTTTGCATTCAGAGGAAATCTGCTCCCCTCGCAATGATTCAGGGACGCTAGAGGGAGTCATGTTTCCATGGTGATTCAGGAAGTGTGCCTGGCGTTCAGACACAGGCACTTCCTTCCCCTTTTAGGGATGTTTGGGAGACATTTTAGCAGTGATGCAGCCATGTATGAAAATCTTCGTTGTCTACTAGGACTCCTTGATGCCTTTCACATGTAGTCTTGTTGAGCCATGTGTCTCCCATCCTATATCTATGCATTTCATTTTTTCTTTTTCCCCTAAGTGCAATACCTTACATTTCTCTTTGTTGAAATTCATTTTGTTAGCTTTGGCCCAGCTTTCTAATCTATTCTGAATTTTGAAAATTTTGAATTTTCATCCAGTCCTCTGAGATATTAGCTATTCCTCCTAATTTGGTGTCATCTGCAAATCTGATGAGTATGCCCCCTATTCTTTCACTCAATTCATTGCTAAAGATGTTGAATAGCACTGGGCCCAAGACAGAACCCTGTGGCACCCCACTAGTCACTTCTCTCCAGGATGAAGAGGAGCCATTGTTGAGCACCCTTTGGGTTCAGTCAATCAACCAGTTACAAATCCACCTAACAGCTGTATTTTACTAGCTTGTTTGCAAGAATATCATGGGGGACTTTGTCAAAAGCCTTACTGAAATCAAGATGGGCTATATCTACCACATTTCCTTCATCTACCAAGCTGGCAATTTTATATGAGAGAGAGAGAGAGAGAGAGAGAGAGAGATCAGATTAGTCTGGTATGACTTGTTTTTGAGAAACCCATGTTGACTTTTAGTAATTATGGCATTCCCTTCAAAATGTTCAAAGACTTTGTTTAATGATCTGCTCTAGAATCTTTTCTGTTATTGATGTCAGACTAACTGGACAATAATTGTTCGGATCCTCTTTTTTCCCCTTTTTGATGACAACATTTGCCCTCCTCCAGTCAGCTGGGGACTTCTCCTGTTCTCCAGGAGTTCTCAAAGATTATTGCCAGAAGCCCTGAGATTACATTTTCCAGTTCTTTTAATGCCCTTGGATGTAGTTCATCTGGTCTTGGAGAGTTAAATTCATATATATTAAACAGGTATTCCTGTACTACCTCTTTACTTATTCTGTGCTGCATTTCCCCTATTGTGTCCTCTGCTCCATTTTCCTCAGGTTGACCACCCTTTTCCTTTTGTGAGAAGACCAAGGCAAATCATAGAATCATAGAATCATAGAATTGGAAGAGACCACAAGGGCCATCTAGTCCAACCCCCTGCCATGCAGGACCTCCAAATCAAAGCATCCCTGACAGATGGCCATCCAGCCTCTCTTTAAAGACCTCCAAGGAAGGAGACTCCACTACGCTCCGAGGGAGTGTGTTCCACTGTCGAACAGCCCTTACTGTCAGGAAGTTCCTCCTAATGTTGAGGTGGAATCTCTTTTCCTGCAATTTGTATCCACTACGCTCCGAGGGAGTGTGTTCCACTGTCGAACAGCCCTTACTGTCAGGAAGTTCCTCCTAATGTTGAGGTGGAATCTCTTTTCCTGCAATTTGTATCCATTGTTCCGCGTCCTAGTCTCTGCAGCAGCAGAAAACAAGCTTGCTCCCTCCTCAATATGACATCCCTTCAAATATTTAAACAGGGCTATCATATCACCTCTTAACCTTCTCTTCTCCAGGCTGAACATCCCCAGTTCCCTAAGGCGTTCCTCATAGGGCATGGTTTCCAGACCCTTCACCATCTTAGTTGCCCTCCTTTGGACCCGCTCCAGTTTCTCCACATCTTTTTTGAATTGTGGTGCCCAGAACTGGACACAGTATTCCAGGTGGGGCCTGACCAAAGCAGAATAGAGTGGCACTATTACTTCCCTTGATCTAGAAACTATACTTCTATTGATGCAGCCTAAAATTGCATTGGCTTTTTTAGCTGCCGCATCACACTGTTGACTCATGTTCAGCTTATGGTCTACTTGGACTCCTAGATCCCTTTCACACGTAGTTTGATTCAGCCAGATGTCCCCTATCCTATATCTGTGCATTTCATTTTTGCATCCTAAGTGCAGTACCTTACATTTCTCCACATTGAATTTTATTTTGTTAGCATTGGGCCACCTTTCTAGTATATTCAGGTCATTTTGAATTTTGATCCTGTCCTCTGGGGTATTAGCTACTCCTCCTAGTTTAGTGTCATCTGCAAATTTGATAAGTATGCTTTGGGTAGTTCTGCTTTTTCTCTGTCCCCTGTTTGAATTTCTCCATCTTCTCAATGTAATGGCCTGCCATTTCCTTCTTCTTCCTTTTGCTATGGACATACTCATAAAAGCCCTTTTTAGTGTTCTTAACCTCTCTATCAAGCCTGAGCTCATTCTGATCTTTAGCTTTCCAGAGTAATACAAATACATGTGCTAGCTATTTGTTTGAACTCCTCTTTAGTGATTCTCCCCTTTTCTATTTCTTATACCTCTCCCATTTAAAACCTAGTTCAGTTGAAATTTCTTCAGTCATCCAACCTGGTTTGTTGAGACACCTCCCATTTTTCCTCCTCATTGAAATAGTTTGAGATTGTGCCTTCACTATCTTCCTTTTGAGAAACTTCTATCCATCCTGAACTCCCTTCTCCTTTATTATTGCTTAGCAAGGGATCATCCCCAGCATTTCCCTAAGTTTACTGAAGTCAGCTCTCCTAAAGTCTAGAATGCATGTCTGACTTCTCCTTTCCACTGTATAACAAATTCAAGGAGAACATGATTACTCCCACCTAAGGATTTCACCACTTGCACCCCATTAACCAGGTCATCCCTGTTGGTTAGGATCAGATCTAAAATAGCTGATCCCTTTATTGCCTCTTCCACCTTTTGAACAATGAAAGTGACTTCAAGGCAAGTGAGGAATTTGCTAGACTTGGAGGTTTTGGCTGAGTTTGACTTCCAGCAACTATCATGATAGTTGAAGTCACCCATCACTTCTACACTTCTCCTTTCTGAATGTATGGTCATCTGTTCCAGAAGACCAACATCCAGTTCCTCAGTTTGACTTGGGGGTCTGTAGTAGACTTCCACAATAACATTCCTGTTGTTTCCTTCCCCTTTAATTTTTATCCAGATGCTCTCCTGGATCTCTTCACAGGTGTAAATATCTCTGACATATAATGCTATTCCTCTTTCTTTCCTGTTTGGCCTATTTCTCTTTAAAAGGTTATACTCCTCTATTTCTACATTCCAATCATGAGACTCATCCCAATATCGTATTTGCTTTGGGGCTAAACAGACAGGCAAAAAGAGGTGTTTTCAGGCTGGCTTGAAGGCATGGTGTTTAGATGACACATGCCTTGAAGCCAGCAGAAAAGTATCCTTATGCAGAGAAAAGCCATTTCAAAAAGAAGCAGCTTTTTTCCACTTCTTCCTGGCTACAATCCGTGTCATGTGGTCATGACAGGAGCACTCCAGCTGAAATTCTTACACTACAACAACATATCAAAGGCTTGAATTCTATTGGTGTCTTATGCCTAGGAAACTAGCAGAATATTTTGGTCCAAAAACATATTTTTGAATATTTTGTATATTTGATTGTCTACCTGGTTGCACATTTGGTGTCTTGATTCAGTTGCACAGTTTCATTCAGCACAAGGGTTATGTATCAGAATTAATGCATAACTGCATGGGACTATCTCACATAGTTCCATTTAGAATCTTAGCCAAAATATGTTAAAATACTTAGAAAACATACATATTTAGAAAACACACATTTTAAAAGTGTATTTAACTATATAGTGAATGCAAATTTCAGTGCAGTTTATTTTATTATTTTAAACCCCCCCCCCCCAACTGATTAATGAAAAAGCAGCATAGGATGGATTTAGGAATCAACTCATGTGAAAATCCCATGAACTATAAATAGATTGATTTGCACATTCTTAAATAAAGTTAGCAATTACGGACTCTTCCTTCTCTTATCTACTGTTTATAAAGCATAATTCATCTTTAAGCTTGCCTTCTTTCCTCCCTTTCAAAGTGTGCAGATCTGAGATCAATGCAAACCCCCTCTAAACCCCACTTCTTGTACATTCCCAGAAGAGTGCTTAACTACAAAGTCTTAGCTCCATCACAAATGTCTTTATAATATTGTTTTCTAAGTCACAGGTGCTAATTAAGCACACCTGGGCCTACATCAGCACAGCTCAACTGTGACAAATAAGCCAGCAAGAAATAATCAATTATCATTCATCACTAAATCCATTTACTGATTTTTAGAAGTACTAAACAGCTTTTCCCAGGCAGGCTGCTGCTGCTGCTCCATCTTCCCAGTCTCCAGGTGGTTAAGGTGAATTACCCCACAAATTGGGAATGCAGTCCTGCATACCACTGGATTCATTGCTTAAATCACCTTACACTTAATATGAGTTAAACTGTCTAACTATAAACAGGATTATAATCCCCAGGGATTACAAAACAGGTTCTTTTCAGAGTAATACAAAGAAAGCATAGCATTTAAAGATGATGAGTTGTGTCCAGAGAAAGAAACGGACTGTTTGGTATTTTTATACCTATATTTTATTGATTTATTGATGTAATCCCGCCTTGATCCAAAGGGAGAGGCGGTACATATAAATAAAAATTGTTGTTGTTGTTGCCGTGTGAATATACTAAATATTTAGTGATTATTTAATTGCAGTACCAGAAAACAAGCAATATTGTGGGAGCAATGTACCATATATACTCAACTATAAGTCGACCTTACATATAAGTCGAGGACAGGTTTTGGGGCCAAAATTATGGATTTTGGCATGACCCATAGATAATTAGGGGCATGTAAAAAAAAGATTTAAACTCTGAACGAAAGGAAAACAATGCCAAAGAACTTCCAAAATTCCAGCAGACATGACTGTTTATGCTCATCCTAAAGGATGGATGGATGAAAGAATAGAAAAGGGTCACTGCTGTCAGGACAGATTATGCTCTTGCCTTTCACCAGGGGATTGTTCCCTTTTTTATAAGAGTTAAAGGACAGAATTTACATTGACCCATGGATAAGTCAATCCAGGTTTTTGGAGTCAATTTTTGACTAAAATTTCTAGATTTATACATGAGTATATAGAGTAAGAACCCAGTGCATTTTGGGGAGTAGTGAGGTTTGCTCTCTGAAAAGGGAAAATGCTCCCACCTTACACTTATATTTTCTTATTTAATTAATAAAGTCCTACTTATTTATTGGTTGGTTGGTTAGTTGATATGATTTGATTTGGAGTATTTATACCTTGGCCTTCAGGTAAAAAGGTTCTCAGAGCAGATTACAAATTGTTGATTTCACAGTGGTAGTTGGGATGGAGGGAGGGGGGCTTTCTTCAACTGCTGGACCAAGGCAAAATGGAGTTCTGCCTGCCTGTTCTTCTCTCCCTCAGAGGCCAGGGCAGAGGCAGTTAGGAAGGAGGGAGGGCCTTTCATCTGCTTCTGGCAGTTAGGAAGGAGGGCAGAGGCAGTTAAGAAGGAGGGAGGGCCTTTCATCTGCTTCTACAGTTGTTCCTGCCTCTTTTCTCTCCCCGTGAGCATCACTCAGTAGAGTTTGCTTTCAAGTTAATATGTTTAGATCACAGCGTTATTTTAAGGTTCAATAATTTATGATTCATTTGCATATGCAAAATCCCTTTTCATAAAGTTATCACCACAATACAATGAATAAGTTATTTTTCTGGATAGTTCCTCCTTTCCAGAAACTGACCACTGCCTGTGAGTTGGATCCAGGCTAAGTTATAATATTTTAGCCATGAAGCTAATGTGGGTTAAATATAGTTTGCATACAACCATATGAGTATATTGGATTGACCTGAATCCTATTGTTATTCCCAACTGCAATAGAACAGTTCAGAATCAATGGAATGTATTATGTGTCAACTCACCATTCAACATGTGTTGACTCACCATTTAACTATTGATTCAATGAGTCTGTTGTTGTTGGGACTAACCAATAGGATTCAAGCCATTGTTTGAGAGCCTATATAAAATCATTAAAATCATTAAAATGCTAACTCTTGATGAGAAAAAATATTCTCTCCATGTTTTCTAGTTATGTCAATCTCTTCAACGGGAAAAACACAGTTACTTTCAGGTATATACACGGATAAAGATTGGAAATGTTGTTTGTTTGTTTGTTTTTGACCTCCTATGTTCCTATTTTACGGTAAAAAGAGAACCAATGTATGGACCAATACAAAATGACATCTCATTAGTTTCTCTCTCTTACCCTTTTGAGCTAATTTGACAATAACTCTCTATTATACCCAAATGGTTGAACTCTACCATAATATGTGCCAATAATATGTACAGAGGTAGCACCTTTGCGAATAACTGAAAGAAAAAAAATGGACAGCATGAGCTTTCATAGACTTCATTCTACTTTCTCAGATGCTTTTGGTGGAATGGAAGCCAGGTACAGACATATATATGCTATTGGTATGTGAGGATATAAATTGCAACTTCATTTCCATACACAAAGGATTTGTAATTTGTATTTACATCTTCACATACTAATGGCATATATGTGTCTGTAACTGGCTTCCAATCACCAAATGCATCTGAGGAAGTAGTATATGAAAGGTCCTGCTGCCAATTTCTTTCTTTCAGTTAGTCTCAAAGGTGCTATGAGATCTCTTTACTTACGGATTCTACAGACTAACATGACTATATCTTTGAATCATGTGCAAATAATATTTGACATAAGCTTCAGCATTCTTGCTTTTTAAATATGAGAAGAAATGTATATGATGAGCACACAGTGTTTATCTCTAAACTGTGGCCAGAATCCTGTTGGAGAATCATGCTAGTGTGATTAATTTATAGCAAGCAAGGAACTAGAATAAAAATCATTGTACAAGCAGCTGAACATTCTCAGATGTTGTGTGTCAGTACAGTCCCTACTGCAACCACCACCTTTCTCATGGAAGAACTAATTCATTGTTGTGCAACAGATGACCTCAAGGACAGGGTGTCTTGTTGTTCAATTAGTTGTGCAACTGTGGGACATTTATGCTATGGTAAAAGAGCATGAGATTTTGATCTGTGTCTTGTGATGTGGTATTTTAAATACTTATTATGTGGAGCAAGGATGTAAAAAAAATGGGAAGGGAACAACAGGGTTTATGTCTTGCCAAACATCTGCAAACCTAAAAAGGACTGAAAAGGGCTTTGACAATTTTAATCAAATATACCTGGCTTTGCAGATTCTTTTTGGTTTCTCTGTGTAGAAAAGTAGAACCATCAATTGAGCTAAGATCAATAAGAAAGAGATAATAAAAAGCTAGTTTTTATTCAGAAATACATGACATATAACAATAAACAAGTAAAAAAACCAAATCATACCACATTACGCATTGACCAATTAGCTGACCCTCTTACAATAGACATAAAATCCTTTCCCCTCAATATCTCTTGTTACTCATATCCCTCCCCCCTTCTTAATTTAGATTTGCACTATCCTCGGATCAAGTTCCCTTTCTTTAAATTTTATTTACACCACCTTCTCTAACTTTGTTAGAGAAAATGGGGATAATGAAGAAGCTAACCCCTAAGGGCAATCTTAGAAAGTTAGAGAAGGTGGTGTAAATAAAATTTAAAGAAAGGGAACTTGATCCGAGGATACTCTCTACTCTCTACTCTCTTCCCCCTTTCAAAAATAAAAAAATATAAAGCTAGTTTAGAGAATGACACTGAAAGGACATGCAGGCAAGTACTGTAAGAAAGGCAACCAGACAAGGCTTTTGGGTCTTCAAGCACTGTATGACAAGAAGACCAGCAGATGCATCTGTGTTCAACATCAAATCCTGTGGATTCTACCATTACAGCCTTTAGAGATATGAAAGCCTATTCTGTGAGAAAACTGGTAAATCTAAAAATCAGGCAGATAGACATTTTGAATCTGTGTAAGAAGTATTCTGTTGTCATACATACCAAAGAGGAAGGTTTAGCTAAGGATTTTTTCACACACAGCTTTTAAATCACCATAAAAGTTTAAAAATAGCATCTTTGGTGATATCTGTTGTGTGACACCATCTCTGTCTCATCACTGCCTTGTCCTCAAATTGTTGTTAGAGCACACCTTGCCACTGAAGGGGAAAACTCATCAATAAGCTCCAAATTTCGCTGATATAGCATCAGGGAACAAACATGCTTGTTTGTTTTTGTTAAATCACATTAGCATAACTGAAATAGCATTAAAACACACACACACACACACACACACAGCCTTCTGGGTATGGCATAGGGCAGGAAGATGGGGTGAAGGATGAGGACAGAAGAGCATGTGTAGAACCAACACGACACCAGCTATGCTATTGAACAGATGTGCAAGAGGAAATGCTCCCAAACTAGTATGTATACATTTCCTTTCAGTAACACCGTCACGGTGAGAATGGTGGGTCATGTGATAAAGTCCTAAGAATAGTACAGGGCCCACTTCTTTTCCCCAACACCAAAATTAGGAATAAGGATCAATCCAATTGGAAACTTTCAGTTTCTCAAACATTCTGCTGGACATCTGACTGATCCATCCAGAAAATTTCCACTATATTACTACCTAAAAAATTTCCTCTATATTGAGAAGTTGTATTCCACGGCTTTCCAGTGTGCATTTTTTTATTTAAAAAAGAGAAATTGGTGGCTGTGTTCACCTTGCTTTGACAACAGGTTCCCATCCTGATAATAAACAGCATTTTAATTCACACAGCACCCCAAACAGCTTCACCTGTGTCAAGTTGCAATTGAACATGAGAACAGTAAATGAAAAAGGTTGTCCCACATCACTGGTTAACCTTTCTACTGCAGCTTCCAAAGAACAAGGATCCTGTTTGTTCACCAGCTTCTTAGTTCTAGTGAAAGTAAATTATCACAGATTCATATTTCATTTATTTCCTAGCAAAACAGATCTGAATTACAAACTAAACCATTCAAAAAATTTAATACTGCTGATAGATTTGGAAACATTGTACTTAACCTATCTGGGTGAAAGTGTGAACTTCAAACTGTATCACCATGCTTGCTTCTGGAGTATACCATTAAAATCCAGAGAGAATGGCCTGTCTATTCCATCTTCATGGGGAAACAGAGTTGATCTACCATTCTGTCCTTCAGATTACTCCCCTCAGTTTCAGATTCAAAGCTATGCACTGGTTAGGGAAGTCTACCACCTAAAGACAGATGGTGGTACTGCAGTCTTAAAACACAGACACATTTAAAATAATTAAAAGCAATTAATTGCTTTTTAAAAAACATGCCCCAGGTGCATACTTCTAAGGTACCCTTAGTGTGCATGCTGAGTTTCTGTAATATGCTGTTGTTCCCTGCCTCAATCCATGCGGAGAGGTTGGTAATAAATCACCATCTAGGTTTCATTGTCTTCATGCTCTGGCTCAGGCAGACCTGCATCCCTCTTATTAGTATAGAATTAGCTAGGGAATATATGCCACTTTTAGAAGAAGTTCTTGATTGTGTTTCAGAAATACAGTCTCAGAAAGGATGGCGCTTCACATATATATATTTAGCCCCTGTGCAAAAAAAAAAAAAAAAAAAAAAGGGTCCCTCACATTGTCCAAATGGCATTTACTGGAAGTCTTGGTGAATAACCTCTGGAAGCATCCCTCCACCCAGCTCTCACCCTTTGAAGCCCCAAACTGGGTGGAGGGAGGATCAGATTACAAGAATACAAGAGAAAGGGGTTTTTCTTGCAGCATGTTTTGTCCCTTTAAAAAACAACAATGGCAGAGTGACTCCTCACTGACGATGGCATGATGGACTTGTTCTCCTTCCTCAAAGGTAGCTCTGGCTATTTTAGCATTAGGAAAATGATACATGCCCTGCTCCAACAGATCTTGGTATATAACAACTAGCGATGTGTGGACTAGGAGAATGAAGTTGCCCCTTCTTACACAGTTTTCCCCTGAAATGACTCTATCCACATTAAAGAGTCAATATTTGTACTAGGAAGTTCTTGCCAAAAAGAGTCAACATGAATCTGTGTGTTATGATACAGAATCACTTTTTGAAAGCAAGGTCATTATCCTCTATCTTCTTTAGCTGAATCGCAGCATCTCCAAGTACAAGCTTGAGCTTAAATCTCTGCTGCCATAATTGTTCTAGCATATCTGAACATCTGAATGTTTTATGAGGTACAATAACTGGACAATAATCTGTTGCCTATGTGATTGCATTCTTCGCCATATTTGCCATTGCCTAAAGAAAATCATGTTCTGATTTTATTAGCAATTTTGATCATTCTTAACCTTTCATTTTAAAGGACTTCTATTTTACCTGCTGCATGAACAGTCAAAAGTAGACAACATTTTAATTTCTCATCTTGTAGATTTTTTACACTATCTACCAAACTGTAAGGTCTTTGACTAAACACAATGAAGAAGGTGTTAAAGAAGAGGGACTAATTTCAAGGTGCCCCCTCCTTCATTCAATGCAAATACAAGGTAAAATTCACTTTTTAATGGGTAGCATTAAAAAAGTAACCTTCTTCAGGCTTTGAAATATTCATACATTGATTTAGAAGCATACCTGTCCATGTAATTCTGCTGTGGATAAGGCTATCATCTATTAGATATTAGGCAGATGCACTACATATGCTGATAGAAGAGTCACCTGTATAAAAACCACAACCCAAAGCTTATAATGTGGTTGACAGAGGAAGTCAAATAATCAGAAAGATAAACACATCCAGAACTATTCAAGAATGTCAGGAAGTGGGCTTCTTTAAAAGCCCACTTCTAGCTTCTATGTTGCTTCCATTTTTGGTGCATTCTTGTTATACATGTGCTAGTGTTATTGTCACCCAGTGAAAGAACAATGAATAATCAAGTGGTCACAAGTAGACTTTCATAGCTACCTGATCACATGAAAGGAGAGAGACAAAGAGCTGTTTACACACAGGATTTCCTCCACAGTGATACATTAAGCTTGGTAGACAGGATCAATAAGCCTGCTTAAAACCAAAGGATGATTCCAGGAGCCTGACCCTGCTGTTCTGTGTAGTGTAATGTATGAGACTGTTGGCTTGCAACTTGTGGGATCCAGGCCCAAATCCCTACCGAGCCTTGAAACTGACTGGGTGACCTTGACTCAGTCATTCTCTCTCATATTGACCTACCTCATACATATTCAGGATAACTTTGTTGGCCAAACAGCAAGATGAAACAAAATCCACAAAAGAGCAACACCTTTATTGACAAATCAAATTGCACAAAACACTTCATGCAGGTTGAGTCAAGATTGGTAGCCCATGTAGAATTATGATGTTCAGAGATAGAGTGAGCATCTTTCTGTGTTTTGCCATGGGACTTCACTAACAGTAAAAGTAACATGATTGCAGTTGTTGTGTTTTTCAAGTCATTTCTGACTTATGGCAACCCCAAGGTGAACCTACCAAGGGATCTTTTGGGCAAGACTTGTTCAGAGGGAGTTTGTCTTTACCTTCACTAAGGCTGAGAGTGTGTAACTTGCCCAAGGTCACCCAATGGGTTTCCATGACCAAGCAGGGATTCAGAGTCTCCAGTCATCATCCAATGCTCAAACCATTACACCCACTTGCTATTTCAGTAACATGTTAGTGACTAGTAATTTGGTTTCTTTTTCTTTCTTTCTTTCTTTCTTTCTTTCTTTCTTTTTTGGACTGCAATAACAACTAACAAACTACTGGGTAATCAAAGTAATGAATGAGTAGTTTCTTTTAAAATGGAACAAGCCAAGCTCTTTATCTTGAGTTCCTAGGTCAATGATCCCATTCCCTGAGATTTCACAGTGAAACCCAAGAGCCCTATGTGATGCCACAGGGGTGAGTTTGGTCAGAGGGAGTCCAGGGCCTGGTGAAACAGTGTAGATGGGCTCAGGATCTGGTGAAACCTACCCAACCAGGCAATATCTCAACCCAGAAATATAAGGGGCAATTTTTTTGATGGTTGAGCAGGGGGCAAAATGCGCTGAGCAGTTGCAGTATTTGTCATGGTAATGCAATGGAATTATAGCAACACCATTGGGCCTGGCCTCAAGTTGAAGAGCCCTCCCTCCATGACAACACCATCTGGCCAAGGAGGGACTGAAGGAGAGGCCTAGCAACACCATTGGGACTGGCCTCAATCTGAAGTGCCCTTTCACCATGGCAACACCATCTAGCCTAGGAGGGAGTGAAAGGACAGGCCAAACTCAATCAGGCCTGTCCTAGATTATGAAGCACAGCCCTCCCCCTCCATGCTATCTGCCTTGGTCCAGGTGTCAGAGGGAGAGAAGAACTGCTAGATCTGATCCCCTTCCCCACGACCATCCCCTTCTCCTTTTGTTTCGTGTCTTCTTAGATTGTAAGCCTGAGGGCAGGGAACCATCTAATTAAAATAATAATTGTAAGCCACTCTGATAGCCTTTAGGGCTGAAGAGCGGGGTTGTTGTTGTTGTTGTTGTTATTATTATTATTATTATTATTATTATTATTTTGAAGCCCTGTTCAGTAATTATGTAAGCATATTGAGGCAGCACATGAAGTCATGCTCATGCTAGGTCTACCTCTTCCATTTCTAGTCCAGAAAAAAAAATCAGCTCCCCAATCATGCAGAGAGCATTAGAGAAAGTTTTATCCATATAACCAGAGTAACAGAACTAGAGGTGGATTCAGTGCAAGTGCATAATGAATGAGTAGGGCTCTAGTTATTAGTGATAGGAACTTTCAGTATCTGCTTCCTAGAGGAAGCTTAAATTTGTAGACTCCCTTCTTCAGACCTTCTCTTTCAACCTGAAGCATGATGAGGTTGGACAAAAGGGAAAATAGGCTGGTGATAGAAGCAGCAGATACAGCCCAATACAGCCTAAGGTTATTCCCATCCATGTCACTTTCACATGGGTTCTCACATAAGTCTTTTCTGCATAGGATTGTAGGCTAATTGAAGTAGCTTCTTTTTCCCTTGCCTGATCTCTTGCAAAATAAACAAAGAAGTGGGGTGGGGTGGGGTGAATGGGGCTGGATTAAAATAAGAAAACACTGTTTACAGTTTGTGAAAGGGAAATAACCCTGAAGTTTCTCTAGTAAGGAGGAGGCACAATGGCCCATTGTAGACTCATAGCTCAGCCTTAAGACATTAAATATTGATCTCTGGATTACAAGTGGGCCTCCGGCCATGAGGCAATCACCTTAGCTGTGTGTCTGTTTTCCCATTGTCCATCGTGACTAATTAGAATCTAAACTTCATAAAGGCTGGAAACAGAGTTCTGGGGAAATGCCTGACAGTTATTTGGCTTTGTATGGTGGGCGGCTGTATTGAAGCGCTGTGTATTGAAGTGCTGTGTTTTGGCCCATTAAGCCTTCACACTCACATGTTTCTCATTTCCAAAGCTCTCAATAAGCTCAGCAACCACAATATCCTATTCCCCCAGGAAATAAATAGGACATTGTAAAACAGTAGGCCTAGAATTAACCCAACCAGAATTAGCAGAAGGTCCTCTGCTTCAACTCACTCTGGGTACGTCAAAGGGGGAATGATGGAGGGGGTGTGTCGGGGGTGGGGAGGGAGTACTATACATGTCTGTGTACACATTCAGCATCGATACAAGGCTTCATGTTATAAGGAAGCCAATTTAAAATGCTTCACAGGGTGGATGCTATTTGTACAGAGCTGCTAACCACACTGTTTGGGTCATTTGCACTGTACTAGCTAGCCATATCAAAACATCTGCAAAGGAATTATAAAAATTGTGGGTTATACAATGAGTTGTAACATTGATTAACATTTGGGAAAGGGAGAGAAATTGTACTGAAACCCCTCTAACAGTGTGGATGTAGAGTAGAAGGAATTCATAAGGGAAGTCAAGAAGTTCAGACAATGCAAGTGCTTAATTATTTTGCAGAAAAGTGATTGATTTCATCATATGGGGAGTTCACTCAGTAATAGCAGAGCACTGGGAAAGGGGAGCTGAATTTTCAAGGCAAAGACAGCTCTACAAAATACGGAACACCATATATTCCAGAATAATCAGCTCAACACAAGGGACTAGTGGAAAGAGTATATAATGAATTTATCTAAATTTTGTGTCTATTTATTACTTTTATAAACAAAGGATTACCTGGACATAAATATGCAATGACCCAGAAATCCTTTTGGAAAGAAATTATAAAATAGTCAATGACAAAGACTTACATACCATAGGGAACATTGACAGTGCTAGCTAACTACAGACAACCCCCTATACCCATAGATTTTTTATCCATAGATTCAACCATCTTTGACTTGAACATATTTAGAAAAAAACTATAAATTCAAAAAAGCAAACCTTGATTTTGCAATTTTATATAATGGAAACTATTTTACTATGCCATTGTATTTAATGGGACTTGAGTATCCATGGATTTTAGTATCCATTACCGGGGGGGGGGGGGGCGTCTGGAAACAAGCCCCAGTAGATACCTAGGGTCACTGTATCCAGCAAAAGAAATTTTCTTAAATAGAGATGTTTTCTTGATGTTCATTGTTGATGTATTATAAATAACAAATAAAGAAAAATTGTATTCACAAAAAAAAAAATCATCAATGCACATTTAGTGTGAAAGGAGCATTAGAACTATATGCATTCACAATTGATATGTGTGGATGTATATGTCTCTTGAAGTGACCTGCCAACTTATGGAGACCCCATGAATTTCATAGCATTTTCTCAGGAAAGGAATACTCAGAGGTGCTTTTGCCAGTTCCTTCCTCTGAAATATAGCCTACAGCATCTGGTATTCATTGACAGTCTGTCATCCAAGTACTAACTGGGACTGACCTTGCTTAGCTTCCAAGATCAGGCAGAATCTAGTGCCTTTAGGTTACTTAGGCCCTCTTCCCAGTTGCTAGGGACCCAGAAAATTCTCCAGGGCTCCTAGATAAGTGATTCTTGAGGCTATTGTTGTTATAACTTTCCTTTTGATGGAAAGACTTGAGACTGCGCATACTTACACTTCATGGTTTGATTTTTTACAGCATCAAATAATGAAGAGAGATCTTTTTACATCCAATCAAACACAGGGGTTTATTTTGATAACTGAGCTGTTCACACATTCTATTGCATGCCATCAATCTTTAGTCTAATAAATCTGCTTTTCTGTTTTTGTTTGGATTTCAAGTGTTAAAGCACTTGATCAAATATCTGGACTTATCCCAGTAAAAAATGAGAAATCTTCCCATACCTGAGTTATATCAACTGAGGAGTTAGCATCCTCTCTTTCCTCATCCTGTACAGATTGAATTCATGATCATAAGCCTGGTGAATGCCATCCACTTCAGGAGCCCTTAGGACTTTATATAAGTGTGTGTGTATGTGTATGTCTGTATATATATATATAGCTGCCTGAGGCATCCAGAAACTTTGCCTGTTGAATGAATTATAGAACAGGAAGCAGATGGGCTGTGTATATGAAACAACCACTATCTGGCATGATGTGCTGCGCAATTTGGCTGCAAAGATTAAATTGAGCTATTGAATGTTTAATACACTATGCATAACAAATACAGCCACAGCCACAAAACAGCATAAATTACAGAATTGGTATGCATACTGCCTTGCCTTGGAATCAATACACTGCCACAGCTCATAAGAGTCTGTTGTTTAATACACATAAAGAAGAGAAGAATTCTTCTATTAAAATGAGTTATCTGGGCTATTTACCAAAGGCAGTGATTTAGCAGTGGCAAAGTCTATGTAGAGCTGTTGAATGCAGATGATAATACTTCTTGTCCTTGTCGGGCCTATTTCATTGCTCCTATCAGTTGCTGCTGCTGCAAGGTCCCTTGGGTACATTAGCAGTCAGCCCAGGAAGTGTGTTTAAGTAATGGACATAATGTTCACATTTGCTAGACCAGCCTTCTCCCTAATCATGAATTATTCTTCCCCAAGGCTCAATTGGAACATTACTTTAGAAGCAGAAGATTTAATCCTTTTCAGCTGATTGGAGGGAATGATTACAGTATTATTTTCTTGTACAGCCTGTCTCCAGTGAAGGTGCCTTTTTCTGTCCCCATCTTTAATAGGCAGCAATCTTTATTTCCCTGGAGGGAAATGGCAATGAATTCAAAATGGAATAAATCTTCAGGAATGCAAGGTGCTGGGGCCATAGATCACTGCTGGTTAGTTAATTAGTTTAGCCCTCACTTGTTTCATCTCCAAGATAGAACACCTTGTAGGGAGCAAGAACTGGAAAGTGGGGTGGGGTCAGAGAGAAAATAAATGACCGTCTTTAGAAAAAAAGGAGGCTGGCTTTTCTTTCCTTTAATACGTTCTGGAAATTCGGTTTTTATTTGATACAATCAATAAAATAACCAGCACGTGGCTCGTTGAACCACTCTGGCTTTTTAAGGATTATTCGATTTACTGAAAGGGATTACATCTCTATCCAGTGGAAACAGTTAAGAGATAGGAGCAGAAGACTGGAGAAGACGTTTATAGACTAGCATGAATGTGATTGGAGCTGACAGATGGAGACGTATCCTCAGAGATGGTGACTGGGATCTGAGGCATGGGGTAGGGAGAGGAGAAATAAATATATTTATTCTTCAGGCACGCTCTAAAAGATACGCCTGAGCACCAGATCCGGGGGGGGGGGGGGAGACCCAGCTTTAGTTTTTAATTATTGACATGGTACACATCATAAAGAAGAAAAGGTACAGCCAGAAACAAAGTCAAAGGCCTTGGGTATTTGTGCTCAGAGTTTTAAAATTCCTCTTGACATATAGGCTGCTCTTATTATGGTGAGTCAGTGAGAATGAAAATTTGTAATACAGGGGAAAAGAACAAAAGGAAGGTTCCACGGAATTAAGATGTTTCCTCTGTGCACCAGTGCAATTTCTAAAATTTTCCTGGAATTTTGCTTTCTAGGGTGTTTTGTGTTTGAAGTTGTAAATATACAGGAGATACCCTAAAGAGATTAACTCAGTAGCAAAGGCCCTGATGAATGGATGCCCTGCTTCTGATTTAAACTAGACTTCCCCCTCTTCACCCACCCACCTACCCACATCACAAGCTGACTGCCTCAGATTTATTTAAAATCAAAAGCAGGTCATGTTGCCTTGGCCCTGATTATAAATACATTACTTTTAAGAGATGAATAAAGTGCTTGTGAAGAGCTAGAAATCAAGAGTGCCTGAGGCTGGCATTTTTCACTCTTTCTTTAGCACTGGGTAAGAGATTAAAAAAACAAACAACTTTTTAAATTAGTTTCACAAAAAGAGTTGTGTTGGAGGGAAACAGCCATTTATATTGTTGCCAGGTCAAAACATGATAGAAGAGTATAGAGGAGAAACCACAAGAGAGCTATGAAGAGCTCTTGGCCCAGGTTTTTCATTAATTTTGCTCCCATGTTCTGATTTACACCTCAAGTTTTAACATACCAACACATGAGAAAGACTTCCAATGTGCCTTTGACAAGTGATTGCATGATGACTGCATGTTGATGGACTGCAGCTCCCAGCAGTCCTCACCATTGGTCAAGCTGGCTAGGACTGTTGGGAGCTGCAGTTCATCTGGTCACCATCTGGAGAGCCACACAATGCCCAACCCCCAATTTATTCCGTGTCAGAAAGGAGATATAGAGATAGATGACATATCAGGCTAAGTGGGGCAACTAAAATGAATCAAGAGAAGAAAATTACTGCCAGAGTTTAGCACAGGTACTTTTCTGGAGGACAGTTCTCATAGGCAGCAGGGGCAATGGCCATAGTTTCAAGGGGAATGTTAGCACTGCAGACCCAAAAGGGAATTTTTCCAAGCTTAGCTTCTTCCTTTTAGAAGAAAGGTGTAAGACATTGGTACTTTTTTTAAAAAACAAACAATTTTTTTAAAGGAATTCAGGCCATAATTATCCCCTCAATAAAGGATGTGGAGGAAGTGAACCAAAATAAATTATCTTGCCTTTTATAAAACCCAGGTTTATCCAAAATAATTTTTTTAAGTGTCATGTCTCTATCCAAATTAAATGGCTGTCCCTAAGGTCCCTTTATCAAAAGTACACTACATAAGACTGGACACGTTATTTTAGCATCAAAGGCACACAACCCTACCAGCATCTTTTCTAGAAGTAAAAATGTGGTCATTACCCACTCCCCTCAAATTCAGCCACAGATCATCCAAAAATGAAAATAGAAGTGGGATGATATCATTTCCAGTCATGTTGGAGAGGTCCCAACCCCTCATGATTTTCTTATCCATATTTTAAAGCTTCCACAAACAACTGACTTGCCACTATTTGAGACAGGGGGCTAGAATGGATTCTATCCATTCAGATCCATTCAAGAAGATACAGTAATAGGATTTATTGAAATGCTGCATATTGTGAATGTGATGTGAATAATTTGCTTTATTTGTCTATAGCCTTGGAAACAAGATCCAGCAGGGGACTTGGTAGAATTCAGGAGAACTGGGACCCAGATTTGAGTGTGCCCCCCCACACACACACACCCTGTAGCCCCTTTGCAACTTCGAAACCATTTCCAGGTGACCTGGGCTATGGTTGAGGTTCGGGGGTTGGGGGGGGAGAGAAAGTAGGGAATAAGCGTTCCATTACACTGGCATAACACTGGAAGGTAGCAAGCCTTCAAGTTCTCATATTCTCCCTTACAAAGCTGCCCGAGTTTTGAGATCTGCTGAAGAGGCTCTTCTCTCTGTCAACTACCCTCCCAGGTACATCTAGTGAGAACATTGGAGAGGACCTTGTCAGTGGCTGCCCCCAGGCTCTGGAACTCCCTTCCCAGAGAGATTCGACTGATGCCCTTCTTACTCTGTTTCTGTTTATACAGGCCTTTGAGAACTGATTGTTTAGGCAGATCAGGCCTTATATTATGTGCTGCATCTTCTATCTGTTGCTTTGTTGTGTTGTGTTTTTGTTTTATTGTTAATAGTTTTAACTGGTTTTAATTTTTTGATATCTTGGTCACTTTAACTTTTATATTTTGTGAATTTTTAACTATTTTTTTAAAAAATCTATGTAAGTCTCCTTGAGTTCAGAACTGGGAAAAAGGCAGGATAACAGCAACAAATGATGATGAAGTTCTGGCAAGACTGTCTATGCTTATGACAAAGAAATGCCACAGATAAGAACATAACCTGCTTCTGTAATGACATTCTCTCACCCTAGACACCATAATTCAACTTGAGAAAAGTTTTGAAGATGACTAAAAGAAAAGCTATATGGCCTGCAAAAAAAAAAAAAAACCCTAGAAGAGAGGCAGATGGTATTCAGCTATCTTCCTTGAAGAGGAACATCACACCTTCAGGGGAAGTCAGGTAAGCCCTCTGCCCTAGTTTCCTTCTGAGAAAACTAGGGATAAAATTAAAGCCTGTAATGCACTTTGGGCATGAACATTTATACACACACAGCGAGAGGGAGGGACTGTGTGAGAGAGAGAGATTGAGGGAAAGGAGGAGAGGATAAATATAGATGGAAATAATATAAATCTGAATCACTTGTATGTGTTGCAGCACTTAAATAGGAAAGTTATTGCTAATACGCATTTTTTTTTCCATCACGAATGTTATGGTTTCCACATATTCCACAAGCCCAAAGGCCATTTCATATTTCTCACTAAAAGGAATCTCAAAATCCCCCATGGGGATTTTGCCATAGGTCAGTGGAATGTGACTTACTGAAAGGGAAAGATAGCTAAAAGAAGCCATGATAAGATGTTAAGAATTAGTTATATTTGTCTACAAAAGGGGCATGGAAAGATCCCAATACATGCTCGCTTTATTCTCTAGTTCGTGCTATCTTGACAACTAGTCAAGAGACAAGCAACTATACAATTTTTATTAGTGGTTATGTGGTCATGAAAGAATCTTAGAACTCTGTCACAAATATAGTTCCATTTTTTCTTTACTTTCTCCCATACACATAGGGACAGAAGAACAGCTGTACTGAATCAAACCAGAGGTCTATCTAGTCCATCATCCTGTTTCTCATGATGGCCATCCACATGCCTGTAGGGAGCCAACAAGCAAAATATGAAAGCTTTCCAAACAATACAATTTAAAAACAGGTTGCCTCTGATTCTGGAGATAGAATATGTAAGTCATCATGACTAGTTGATGGTTTTGTCCTCTCTGAATTTGTCCAATCCTCTTTAAAAAGCATCTCACTTGTTGGTCATAAAATAGAATTGGATTTCAGGACAGCTACATAAGGTTAGAACTGCAAATAGTTAGAAATAATCAAATTGCAGGGAAATGTGGAAGGCCACAGAATCAGGAGTTCAGTGAAGACTTAAATGCAGTTTCACCAATTGCTGTCTCTTACAGAGTGACATGCAATGTCTTCAGATATCCAGCATGGAGCCATATCCTATGCGAATTTAATTTGGGGGGAGGAATTCTTCTAAGCAAAGGGACTTCATGCCATATAACTGGCCATAGTTTAGAAGAAAGAGAGAGAAGAATTGTTCTTCCTTAGGATCTCTTAGGGTCAATTCACATAGCCATTCATTCACTACATGGTAACTATTCATTGTTAGTAGGCTTGTCAGATACCTATTGTTTTAAGGAAATGGCTTATACCAGATAGCTTTGAATGGTATGACAAGAACCCCTTGCATTTATTACTCCTGAAATGTGTCAATGTGACTACATAGCACTAGCTGTGCATGCATGTTGTTGTGAAGTTCATCCCATTAGAGATGAATAGTGATACATTGTTCTACTATTGTAGTCTCTCCACCCAAACTAGGAAATGATGTTGTTTTGGACCACAACTCCCAACATCCCTTAGCCAGGATTTTCCAAGTTCTGGCTTATAATCCTAGAAAATTATAGCTAACATTCTCTATTGCAGATATTCACCCTATATATATGGGAAGCCAGAACATCAGGATCTACAACATTGGGATAAAGCAGGACTGGGAAAACTGGGGCCCTTCAGACTTTGTTGGACTACAAGTCCCAGCATTCCTCTCCATGCCTACCTATGGTTAGGGTTCATGGAATTTACAGTCCATCATGAGAGAGGGGCTCACTCCGTCCATATCTACCCAGGAACATGAGAAATCCAAATTATCTTTACCTCATGAGAATCCAGAAATAGTAGTAAAACAATGGTCTAAAACAAGAGTGTGCAAAGTGTGCTAATCCACGTGTTTTTAGACTGCAACTGCCACAACCTCTAGATAGCATAGTTGAGAGTGAGGAATACTGGGAGCTGCAGTCCAAAAACATGTGGAACACCATACCTTGCCCATTCCATACTAACAGCATAGATCTGTTGTCCTTTTATACTTGCATTTGCATTTCACAATATTACTGACTGCATTGGGTTATTTAAATATTCTAAAGTGTTGTGTGCACTAATAAAATTCACATCTCCTGCATTCTGAGGTATTTGTCTTCAGGGAAGATTATGTGTTTTGAATAAAAAATATAGTGTTTGTATTTCACTTTCTTTTTTAATCATATGTTTGTGATTCAATTGTCTGACTTGCACAAACATTGAAAAAAATATTTTTTGGATCAAAGTTGTTTGGGGAATTAAAATGAGGCCAGTTCTTCAGTGCTAATTCTCACCATATTTAACAACCTGTAAGAATAATGGGCTATTTATATATCAAACTCTGAAAGATAAGACATACTTTTTACAAATCTTGTCAAGATTTTTTTTTCTGCCAACGAGGAATGCCTGATAATAATTTTAATCATATTTTTACAGCAATCTAAGAGAGCAGACATGTATAAATATTGAATTTTCAGTTATCATCTTGTTCACTATTGGCTCCACAATCTTTTAAATATTTGTACTAGATCTACCTAAAGATACAGCCAATGTATAAATTAATGGACCAGTTCTCTCTTCTGCTTGTGATGGTGACCTGGTGTATAGTAGTGGGAGAATTCAAGATTAGGAGTCTTCTAGCCCTAAATGGATGGTGATGGTTCTTGGGAAAGAAAATGTTTAAGGAGGGGAGGAATCTTGGCTTCCATTTTTGCTCAGTTATATTGCATGGAGTAGCAGATTTCATAAATTAGAAAAGGTGTGAAGATGCTATAGCACCATATGCATCATTAGATTCACATGCACCTTTTTCTCAATATGCAGCAGATATGCTGAGTCAGTAAGAGAAACAGATTGTCAAGAGTTGGCTGAAAGATAACAAATATCTCAGTACAAAAGGACTGTGCAGAAGGTCAGAGATAAAGTAGAATTTCAAAAGCCTGTTTCATGCTTCTTCAATATTTGCAGCTGTTGAATGCAGGGTGCTATTTGTTTGTTTTTTCCTTACCTGGACCTTAACAATATTTTTGGTTTAGAGCAAGCATCTCAGTAGAGCTATAGAAGAGAAGTGGTGAAAGAGAAAGGGAGAGGTTTGGCATGTAAGTAATGGCAATAGTGCTAATAAATTGTGAACAATTTGCCAGTTTTTCACACACACATACAGTCAAAGTAGCTATGTTTAACTGTTTGAATGCAACTTATATTATGTGAATAGTTGGCATAGGTGAACCTGATAAGTCTGGGGACCAATGTATGCGGGGGGGGGGGGGGGTAGAAGAGAGGTTATTTGCAGTCCCAATTTTGTTTAAAAAAATGTTTTTTTCTGCATTTCAGTGGTCAGTCCCACCACTGCTAATGGAGGCTTCCATTGAAAATCAAAAAGGTACTTCAGAGAATGTTGCAGGAGGGGTGGGGGGGTGGGGAAGACTTTAAATTCCATCCCATTACAGTCCCATGGCTGAAAGGGAACAGTCAGAAAGTGACCATAGAGCCTAAATGAGATAAATCCATATTGAAGAAAACACTTTGCTTAGAAATAGAAAATGTTTGAATCTCCTAGTGATTCCAAGTTAAATTAGAGAAGTACAAAACATTCTGGAGCACATTCCAAAACATCTTGACATCTTCTGCTGATGTGATAACAGCAAGAACACAGAAATTTGTGCATTTGCTTGTAAGTCACCGCCTTTTATTACTCAAATGCTGCCACTGCGTTATTATTATTATTGGGCCAGTGCAGGCTGTCCTGAAGGGGCAGCCTGCACCAGCCCCTTTCCATGGAGGATTGGGACCGAGGCAGCCTCACCAGAGGCCCCAAAGTGGCAAAATGCCACTTCCCCATGGGCCTTAAAGTGGTGTCTTTGGGGCCTCATGCCCCCACACACCCCAACAGCTGCAACCAGAGGAGAAAGTGGCTGCCTGGCCCCTTTCTCCCTCGGCTTTGTTCCTGCAGCAGTGCAGTTGCCACAGGAATGATGCACATGGTGCCACACACCAAAAAGGAGCCACTTAGAGCAGTTCCATTTTCACGGTGCCGCAACCAGGAAGTGGTGCAATTATGTGTACAACGTTTAGTCGCTGTGCAGTGGCACTGGCGTCATGGCAGCCCCCATCTGGATGGGACACCACCATGATGCTGCCGCCGACACATACTAGGGTTAGGGACTGTGTAGTTTGTGCATGGTTCTTAACCCTAGTATCACCGCCAGGACAATGGGTTTGTACCAGCCCATTGTTTTCATAAGAATTCTTTATAAAGTTAGTTTAATTGCTTATTCGGGGTGGAACCCTGAATTATAAAACAGAATCCACACAGTGTTGTGTCATTAAATAAATTTCTGAGACCAATTTACTATGAGGCTCCAGGAACATTGAAGAGTTTTGTTTGTTTTGTTTGTTTTTTAATTCTTTTCACTATTATTTAAAATCAGTACAGTTAATGCTATTAATATGGCAGATTCCCAGTCACAGTAGCTTTTTCAATTCAATGTGTTAACATCTGTGAGATAGCTGAGTGAGTGCATATTTCAGGTGAATGACTGTATAAAGTATCCTCATTAGTCTCTTGCAAAGTCCCTTACATGGTAGGTTTGTGTAGTCAATTCTAGAAGTTCTTGGACTACAATTCCCACAATTCCTCACTATTTACTTTGTGGTCTCAAGATGAAAGAAGACACAGTTCAACACCATCTGGTGGGAAATATGTTATCCACCCTTTTGGTAAGCCAAGATCAAAATTGACTCCAAATTTCCTTGGCTGTCAACAAACTGGTAGGCTGAAGGTTTCATGAGGACTGTTTAACACCTTGTGGAACCAATATTCTGGTAACCCCCTCATTGCTCACTGCCAGTGTCCCTGTTATTTCAAACAGAAGTCTTTCCTGCTACCATTTTAAGAAACCAAGGACTGAACCTGGGGCCTTCTCCTTGCAGAGCATGTGCTCTAATACTGTGACTCATTGTTGAAGAGAATTGGTCTGGATGAGATATGAAAAACAGACAATCTATTGAAGAAGGAGAATTAGAGATGATAGTTTCAGTTAGAGGTGACAAAAACTGGTGGTTAAAGCTGTGCAAATGGCTTTCTGAAATTTTACAAACAATTTTACAAACACAGACACTGTTAGTCTCTGTGCTTTTTCATCCAAAGGAAAGTATAGCCCTGCAGTACTATCCCAGAAATCCCCTACTCACATTGAGTGAATAACAGTGTATATTGAATTTTCTGATCCTTGCTCATCTATAAATGGGAGACTATAGTCATAGTGCCTCTCATTGAATTGTTCAAGTGCCACATATATGCCAAGGCTGACATGCCAAAAATTAAACTATACAATGGGCCCTTGGTGTTCACTGGGTGTTTACTGGTTCCAGGACCCTTGTGGATACCAAAATCCATGAATGCTCAAGTCCCATTATATACAATGCCATACTAAAATGGTGTCTCTTATATAAAATGGCAAAATCAAGGTTTGCTTTTTGGATTTAAAAAAATATATATACTTTCAAGCTGTAGATCTTTTGAATCCATTGATGCTGAATCTATGGATAAGGAGCACTGAATGTATCTGGAATCATGCATATTTTATTCATAAGTTTCACTTACTGAGAAAAAGAACCAGCCCTATAATTACGCAGAGTGAATTTGCCACCTCAAGAAGCACACGCTGGCAGAGAGGGAGCAGCAAGTGTCAGAGAAGGATAAAATGTTGCCATTAAGTCTGTGCCACTAGGTCTGCCTGTTTCTCTCAGGTCCAAAAGGCATAAGATTCAGCCGCTAGTGCCATCAGCTTTGATAGGTGTAAATGGGATGAGAGACATTCTGACTTTTGCCACAGTATGCAGTTTTTCCCACATCACAGAGGTGTCTGGTGGTTTTGTTGCTTCAGGGAAGTGAATCCAGTGAAGTTTTATAGCCTTTACTCCCGGTTTTAAGGGGGCATTTTTATGGGCACTGAACTTTTGTGCTCAACGCAAGGTACGGCTCTTTCTATAATAAAGGCCAGTGGTTCTGTTGCTTTGGAGTGGTAAATCCATACTGGGTTTTACAGGAGCAACTCCAGGCTTTAAAGGAGCATTTTATGGGAGCTATCCAAGGTCCTGAATCTTGGGGATGCGGTTTAGCACCTTGGAACTACTGTAGTGTATTCACTGCTCTGAAGCAACAGAGCTGCCAGTGTCCTCTGCCATAATAACTGAGTGAGACTGCTGGATTTACAGGAATCCCTGCAGTGCTCATAAAGAAACACTTTCTACGGAAGTTACTAAAATAATCCAAATGTGCATCCATACTAGTTTTTGTGTTTTGTTTTGGGTCACATATCCAGTCTGTGCATGATACAGTTTTGATCCCTGAAGGCCAGGGAATTATAAAGTAATGTAGGAACTAATCTGCAAACAGCAGTGCCCAAATGGGACCTGTTGAACTACAACTCCCAGAACATCTGAGCACAGACCACAATTGTTGTAGCTTTGGGGATGGTCACCAGAATCCTATATCACATTTTACTTAATGTAATTTTATGTATACCTATCTAAGAAGCAGAGGTGCTAAGAAACCCTTTTAGTGGATTGTGAAGATGTATATTGAGACAACTGCATGAGTGCCTCGTGCACACCAATCCTGATGTGCATTGGTCCCATTGTGTATCAGTTCCATTGTGTCTTTGTCCCATTGAGCAAGTTACTTTGCTGCCTGTGCTACACAGTATCATAAAAGCAGCTCTTTACTGGATACAGATATTTACAAAACTGCCCAATTCTAATTCCTGCATGTATAAGTCCATTTATGAACATGTAACTTCCCTGCAGGATTCCAGCCCTGAAGTTCAGCAATATCTAGATATATAAGCTTGAGGATCACAGTTCTACATTCAGAATAGTGTGTGTGTGTGTGTGTGTGTGTGTGCAAACACACATATACACAAATTTGCATGTATTGTGCTAACTCCTATGTGCAATTACTCTTTTGAGTTGAGTACCACCCAATCATCCTCATAGACCATGAGTGGGTCATAAGTTCATTCTTCAGCATCTGTATGAAGGTCAGCAAAGTATTAATATTCAGGGATGGCCTCCATGTGCCCTTGCGTGGAAATCTGAGAACATCAAGGCAGATTCTTCCTGATGAGTCCTTCACCTCTCTTAGATCAAGAGCCCTTTCTCACTGGGCAGAAAAGTGGGAAGCTGGCTGCACACTTCTCTGCCTTGGCAAATAAGGACTAAGAGTTATTCCTCACTGGGGAGAAGCTTCTTCCTTGGCATCCAGTCACTTTGGGAGTAGCAACCAAGCAGCTGGCCAGCCAACCTTCCTTTTGCTGTAATGTTGGCATGGGCAAGAAATAGGAGCAAGCCATGTGCTTACAGCACATGTCAGGCTGAGTCAAAGGAAGGGGCAGTGGTGAGATGGGTGCAGCTGAGGTAGACCTCATTGGCCAGTTGGCTGCTGCACAAGCAGTATATGTAATATCAAGAAATAGGCATTGAGGGCACTAGAGTTGTCACACAAGAGAAAAAGGGGAGATAGCCTGAAAAGGTCTGGCTCTAAGGACAGTTGCTGAGAAGGCTGTGTCCCACATCTCTTCAAACCATGTTTATGGTGGTGATGGGACTGAAATAAGAGACTCTCCTGAGGATCTTAGGGCCTGATAGGCACATGCAGACAGATACATTCTTCCAGATAGCCTGAACATTCTTTCAGTTCAACATGCTGACAGTTGTAGGCTTCCATGTTCACTCATAGGCTACACAGACCACCCCTTTCCTGGCCAGATCAGAACCATGGCATTCTCATGCCACAGCCCTGATCTGGCCTCTGAAGGGTGCCATAACTGCAGCAGCACAGCTGTATCATGCCCCTTTGGCGCTGCATCATCTGGATGCCGCACTGGGGGTGTGCCATGATGCCATGTGCCATCTGGAACGGTGCACAGCATCATGACATCCTGGGGGCAGAGTCAGGCATCCGGAATCACGACACTGTGGCCTGACTTCACCCACAGGCTGGCATAAAATGCCAGTTTGTACAGGGCCTCAATCCCCAGGAAATTGCACCCATGAAGAGCCACGTATTTAACCCCTGAAGCTAACTATGCACAATATGGTATTTCTTGCTATGATTTGATGTGATTCCTTGGATGTTATGATACCTATCACAGTGGCAAATCAAAATCCCAGATTTGTTTGTTTTGGGATAAATACATGGAGCCTATGCAGCTGAAGCTAATATTTCACATTACAAATACTGCACAGCAGCTGGTACCAGCCACACAGAATGATAGAGAATGCTTGGGTAGAATGATATGAGGTCCTAAACCTGGGACCTATAAGATAAAATAGGTCAAAAAAAGGCCACAACACAATAAACAGTTTTTGGCAAGTTATCTTTCAAATTGAAGAATTGACTGGAAAACCAAACCGCAAAATCTGTACAATATGTGCCAAACTCCTTCTTGTCACTTGCCAAAGTTTAAACTCATATAAAGAATATTTAGGCCTTTAGAAATATGTTTATATCTCACCCTGTATCATGGGTTCTCAGTGCGGTAAGCAAGAAAAATCAATTTAAATTCTAAATTCAGAATTTAAAGTAAATTTTAAATGTCTGCAAGTACCATCTGATAAATTTGCGAATTCTCATCTCTCAAGTTGGTTCATCTTCTTTCTCAGTTTGATTTGAGCTAATAATAACAACTCCTGCAAAGTTCCTAGATGGAAATATTCTAACTTGGATATTCTCAGTCCAAATGAGGTATGCAATGCTGCCTTGGAACTCAGTGCTTGTGACAGTGGACTTTATCACACATGATAAAGTCATTAAATCATCATTAAATCCTGTTAATCACACAATCAGGGGCCCTGGGTGCTTATCCCATTGTTGTCCCACCTGTAAACAGTAATGGAGCCATCATTAATGGAAACTCCTATTAATACCAAATGACAGGTCCATTACTGTTTGCAGATGGAACAAGAACAGGATAAGTGCATAGAGGTGTGATAATCTTCCCCCTCCGATCACATAATTAACAGGATTAATTGACAATTAATGACAGGATGCTTGCTTCCTCCATGTGATAATCTCCACAGGAATGCTGAGTTGCTGCTTTATCAAACTTTCTGAACAGAACTCTGCTGAAAAATGTTCCATGAGCTGCTTCTGAGTAAAATTAAGCAAAGGAAGCAACATTAAGTTTTGTGTCAAGTACTTAGCACAAATCCCCTAATAATATGCCTGAGTGGTGAAATTGTTAATAAATGCATAATTCTTGAGGTCGGGCTTGATTAAGTCATATGTGAATCCTCCTAATTAAAAAAAAAATGACATTAGGCAAATGAGTGGAATCTCTAAGAAGAAAATTCAATGATAATGATTTGTCCCCTTTTGTGATTTTTAAAGCCTTAATTTTAAGAAAAGCAGCAAGGCTTTTGGTTAATATAACTGCCAAAGATCAGCTATAGTGCTTATTATAAAGTTCCAAAGTCTGTGACTTCTAAGAAGCAATCCAGTATTCACTTGCTGGTTTGCAGTCTCATTGCTAATCAGGTGGCTGCTTGGAGTAATCCAGACAGTCAAGATTTAAGGGGCAGCTGGTAAGCTTATGTAAGTAAACAGAGAAGGGGAAATAGGCCTAATATAAATCAACAGAGGCAGGCTGAAAGCAAGGTCTTAAATGAGTGTTTGAACTTTTTTCTAGTTTACTTTCCACAGGCTTGTTAGATAACCTGGCTTATTTGAGGGTCAGATGATCGAAACTGTTTACTTTATAGTTCTCAGGATTGCAAGAACTGATACTCCCTATCTAGCAAGATAGACTCGCAGATGATGATGATGATGATGAGCCAGAGTGGTGTGTGGCAGTGGCATCATAGTGGCATCTCATGGTGTTACCCCCCCCCCCCATTGACCTCCTTTAGCAATGTTTTTCCTACTAATATTACTCATACTGTAATTCCTGTATATCATGGAATGTAATTATAATAGTTGTGACATAAACAGCTAGCAAAATTAATATCACAGTATTATATGCACAGCCTAAATAGATTTACATATGTATAGTTTTATGTGGTTGAAGTGAAAACTTGGTGAAATGTGATTTAAAAAAAAAATTAAAGGAATTAATACATATATATATATCTATATATATATATATTAACGCTTTAATTTTTTTAAAAAATTGGACTTCTCCTTTCTTTGAGCCTCACCTAACTCACCCCATCACTTCAGTGTTTCAAAGGAACACAGGCAAATGCCACAGCCCACCAAAAGGCAGGTGTTTCAGGAGTAGTGGCATCACTCTCCCTGTTTAAGATGTCACCTGGGGAGATCTGCACACACACACACACACACACACAGAGTGATGCCACTAGTGTGGAGTTTGAGTGTTGGACTATGACTTTGGGAGACAAGGATTCAAATTCTCACTTGAGCATGGAAACCCACTGGGTGACCTTGCATAAGTCACACTGTCTCAGCCTCAGAGGAAGGCAATGGCAACCACCACCACCACCTTTCCCACTGAAGAACTTTTCCCAAGAAAACCCTGGGATAGGCTTACCTTATGGCATATGTCGGAAATGACTTCAAGGCATAAAACAACACCTTCCTATTCATTTTCATTAAGAGCAGCTTTTGACACAACACAATACATTCAGGGGAACAGGAAGTGTAGTGCCTCACACTTCCTGTCATCATGATTCTCAATTTCATCCCAAACAGAACATTTCCATCTGTTCTGTGAAAAGAGATCTGCAAATACCAACTTCAGGGTCTGCAAGTGCATCCCCACCGAGTTAAATGAAAAAGTATAAATTCTAGATAATCCAATAAGACTAAGTCATGAACAGGAAGTATGAGAGTTGAATTTCCTGCTTTCCCCCCATTATGGTCACATCAGAAGAAGAGGTCTGATTGTATTTTCAGGCATTATGCAAATGATACACAAAATGCTGGTCATGATTTAAATTCTCTGAACCAGATAGATATGGAAATAGGAGCAGTCTGAAAACATGAAACTCACAAAGATAGATCCACTGGTGTGAGAGACAGATGTGCTGATGTACTTTGGAAAAGCAGACCTGATGGTACAGCTCCTGGAAGACAAAAAATATGGATCCTGGTGGCCAAGTCACACACCTAAAGGCATAACAACTCAGGAAAAGTAGAGGGTGGTGGAAGAGGATCAGAAAAAACATGTTATTTTATTTTTTTCCTTTTAAAATCTGGATATTTATGAGGTAAGACAGAATGAAAAGCCTCACAGTGCCTCCATTCACACTATGGAAATAACCTGGTGTGAAACTGGGTTATTTCTGTGATGTTCACACTGGTGCCAGATGCCTACTTAACCCAGAGTATTTGACATCAGGCCCCTTATCGCATCTTTTGTAAAGGTCTGGAGTAATCCAGATCTTCAGTAGTGTAAGTACACTTCCAAATAAGTCTGGATTTCACAGGTTCGCTTCCAGAAATGGAGGTGCCTCCATTCTGAATCATCCAGTGTGTGAAATGAATGCTGACCAGGGTTTAAATTCCACAGAGAGATTCGCGCATATAAACTGTAGTGGGAACATCGATTCAGTATTGTGTCACTGGGAAGATCTGGCTCTCCTCAGGAAAAAAATATAAGTGTGACATGATAAGCAAAATATTTTTAAATAAAGCCTTTGATTAAAGGAGACTGCAGTGTTCCAGCTAATTATATATATACAAAAGGCCAACATCCAAGATTATAAGAGAATAGTGGTGGTGATGAGGAGAAGGAGGAGGCGACAACAATGATTATGGTACCAGAGATGTTAAATGCTGTGGTAGCAATTCCTAAAAGACTGACTAAACATCAAATGAAATCAATAAAGATAGGATTACAATAGCACAATTACAAAAACCTACACCACTTGAAATGTGCCTCCTTATCTGTTGATACATTACTGATTCCTAGATTCTTGGAGAGAATCTGAATCACTAATTCCAGTTAGTAACAGCTGGAAGACAATGAAGTCAGTGGAGGTTATCACATGACGACGGGATAAGGACAAGTTCACTCCCCCGTTCTTATCCCATCTTTTACTGTGATCCCATGGAAAGCTTTCAGATCCCAGCATTATTGTCCCATCATTGAAGCAGCATTGCATTAATGCAAACTCCCAATAATGCAAAATGCTGGTCAGTACAATTTGATCAATCCATGTGTCGAGCATTAAAAAGTTATAAGGAAAAAACACAAAATTTGCAACAAGGTGAACAAGTGCATTTCCTGATTAAAAGAAACTGTCAGGTTTGGCGTTAGTAGTTAAAAGTCAACATTTCAGATCCCTGAGGCCTTCACAGGGATTTTGTATCACCTGGCTTCTCTGCAATGTTGACCTCACTCGGGTTGAACTGATTTTTGGCATTCTTCTAGAGCTTGCACAACCTTCAGTGAGGACACAAAAATGCATGCAAACAGTGTGATATGGGGTAAATTTGACACAATATGCAGAAATCATAGAAGAATTTGCTCCCTCCCCTCCCCCCGGAAACTAATGCTGAAATCACTTTGTGTTCTGCTCTAACATCAAGCTTGTACATTCATTGCTCATGTGGCAAAGGCCATCTGGAAGAAGTATCATATAAACATACAGCAGAATGTGAGTGTATAGAGGCCTCTGGCATTCCTGCAATTGTGATGTGGATTCTAGCTTCCCAACAGATAATTTCAAAAGGCACACACTGACTATTTCCTGTAAGGGTGAAAGATAATTACCTCAGTACCATGACTCAGAGAAACAAATCTTTCCAGTTCAAAGAGTGGCATGACCGAGATATTATTTACCCCATAGATACACAAGCTGATTAGTTAGGGTGGGAATGTTAGCTCTCACCACTGTGACACCAGATAAGGAGACTGAGTGGCCTTGCATTTGTTTATTTGAACCAATGTCATATCTAGGCTTAGAAGGCTATCTCTTGTTGTGCAGCCAAGTTGTTTTGTTGTTAGTTGGCTTCCCTCCTTAATTGTGGGATCACAATTATGCATGAGTGAACCTGCAGAGCATGAAACTTCCAAGGAGGAGGAGGAAAGGCACTCCTCAAGCTGCTTAACTTGAAGCAGTCTCACTGAAGTGGTTTGAGTATTGTTGCACATTACCCAACTTGAAATTAAAACTCTAGATGACTAGTCAAGGGAAAACAACACAGTCTTGTAGCCAGATGTTGTTTTTCAGCACAAAGAGAATGAACGGGTGGAAAGGCAAAGACTGAAATGCAGCAGATCTTCTCTATGGTATTTATGATGCTGCATTCAGCTAATATGAAACCCAGGAAGAGCATCAATTTGCAAGTACATCTTTATATAAACAGCCACAGGAATGTCGCCTAATGTCATAATTAACACATTGCTGCTGGTTGTAAAGTCCGCAAACAAAAGGAGAAGAGAGCCTGAGAAGCTTGCAGGATAATGTAATAGAGGCAAGGGAATAATTTATATTGTACCTAAATATCTAATCTCAATCTCCAGCTAAGAGTAGGGAGAACGGGGTGAAACACTGATCATTAATTGCCTTGAAGTTTATAGATATAATGTAACCAAGCTTCTTATCTCATGGCTAAGATAATAAAAAGCCTACAAGGTGGGGGAATTAACCTAAACTGATAATTAGAGTATGTTTCATTTACATCCTGAAAATATTCAATTATTATGAGATGCTGATATAAGAATTCAGACAACATTAGATTCTGATGCTTTTTCCATTTCTCTCCTTTAAGCAGGGGAGCAGAAAATCTAATTTTGATTTATGCTAACAATTCTAACCATTATTTTTACTACAACTCTCATATTCACACTGCAGCTCTCATAATTCCTAACTACTGGCTACACTGGCTGTGGGTAATGAGAGTTGGAACCCAACAGTATCTTGAAGGCCACAGATTCCTTATCTACCACCTAAAAAAGTTTCTGAGACATCTTAACATGCTCCATGAGCCTTAGTGACAGACAAAGTTCTCTTTTCCTTATCTGCATTGCAGAATTCATGCGGTTTGACACTGCTTTAACTGTCATGGCTCAGTGCTATGGAATCCTGGGATTTGTAGTTGATTGTGGCACCCGAGCTCTCCGATAGAGAAGGCTAAATATCTCACAAAATTACATGGAGCCAAGGCAGTTAAAGCAGTGTCAAACTGTATTATTTCTGCAGTGCAGATGATGCCTAACTTAACATATGTACATTGTGAAATGTGAGGAAAGGTCTAGCTAAGTTTGCTGAGCAGTCCTGACAGGCCAGTTATAATGATGTATTATCTACAGAAAGAAACATACTCCTATTGGCAGTGGCTTAGAGTATATTACCAACATTTGTGTTTTAGTTTACACAACCCAATATGGTAGAAAGTCTTCTCATAAGTACCCTCATAAGGGGACCTCAGCTGTGCTTCCCAGTTCTTTTATCTGGAAACAAAATTGTGTTCCTTTAAGCTGTATCCAATTTATGGTAACCCTAAGAACCTATCACAGGGTTTTGTCAGCAAGATTTGGAGGAGGTTTGCCATTGCCTTCCTCTAAGGCTGAGAGAGTGTGGCTTGCCAAAAGTCACATAGCTAGCTATCATATATTTAAAGACCCTTGTTCTTTCTATTTGCCTGCAGTGTTCAGGGGAAAACTGGTTTTGAGTTGCAGAGATAAAAGGGTGCACAATGACTCATGTGTTACTATTAGTCTAATGAGTGTTATAACACATTTGTAGAAATATATTTATGAATTAGTAGTAAAAGATTTACCTTAGAGTTGGCATAAGTTAGAAATGACTTGAAGGCATACATTGAGAAAGTAAACTATAACTGCTGCTAGCTTAGGAAAACTGTTTTGTGTAGTCGTTTGAGCACTGAACTATCAGTGGAGACCAGGGTTTGAATTCCTGTTCAGCCATCGAAATCCACTGGGTTGCCATGGGAAAGATACACTCTCTTGCCCTCAGAGGGAGGCAAGGCAAACCCCTCTGAACAAATCTTACCAAGAAAACCCCATGAAAGAGTCACCATAGAGTCTCCATAAGTCAAAAATGACTTGAAGGTATGTGACAACCACAGCAAAATGTTTAACTCTATTTTAAAGTAAAACACAGGAGCACCTGCAATTGGCAAGGCAAATAATATCGCCAAGATAAGATAAGAAATTACTTAGGCATAACTGCTGTTTATTATATGCTGAAAGGTTTTGAAACATGCTTGCATCTCATTTATTTGGGTAGACCACCAAGGAAGCCTGGAAGGTTGATGATAACTCCAGCTTGTTATTCACTGTGCAAGAATGAGCACTGAATTTCCAGCATGTGCCTTGCAAGTGTAGGGTAAAGATCCAATAATATGTGTTTTTCATAGGAGTAAGTTCTAGTAAACTAAACAGACCTAAGTAGTCATACATGAAACTGAACTATAAATTCTCTGTCCAGACCATCACAGCAACCATTTTTATAATGACCTGCATCATCCATCAAGCCATTCTATTTGTTTTGGAAAGAGAATGCAGGCTGGGTACAATTATGTGGATGGGATTCTGGGGTTCTCCTCTTTCTTATTCCTCACTTGAAACTCCTGCTAATTTATGACTATGTGCTAATGTCTCCAGCTCTTTGTAGGACTATTACATAAATCTTTTAAATGAGTGTTATCATCTCTTGCACACAAACCATAATTTATCCTAAGGGCTTCAAAAGGTCATCAGTTGTCCCTGTTTCACTCTAGCCAGGTGTAGTGATTATTAAAAACAGGGGCATTTTATCAAGAACAATAAAATGATTTATTTTATTTTATTGCTTCACTGTTTAATTCACCTAATAATTTATAAGTGTTCTGCTTAAAGCAAAGAGACTGCAAATTTTGAGATCCATAAAAAGCTTCTGTTCAGCTTGTTCATAGTTTATTGTGATATTAGTGACCTCCTACAGCCTTTATTTTTTGTCATATCCCTTAGTACAATTCTTGTCAGGCTAATTGATATGGGGAACTGACAATTTCTTTTTCTAATTTGCCAAGCATTGGTACCATATTTTTTGTCCATAGGTTACAACTGTTTCTTTCCTGCTGTAGAGAAGCAACTAAAATCTCATGACCAAGCACAGGTCCCTTTGAGTAGCACTATTTTAATACACATTTACTTTGCCTAACTGCCTCCATTAGTTTTCATTTTTTGACAAATATACTGTGTGCATTTGGACAGGTTTTGCAAACACATCTCAAGAGAAAAAAAGGCATCCCTCTTTGGCAAATATCTCAGGACCTGTCTGCTTGGAGCTGAGACACTCGATGGCTTCACATCTGTTTATGCTCATAGTTTGAATTTCCTTTTTATATCAAAAGGATAAACCTTCTGTAAAAATATTTGGAGTGTTCCTCCTGCAAAGTCTGAAACCCACCTCCAGAGAAACTAAAACAATATACAGCCTGAGGAAAAAAACAAATATAGAACAGCAGGAAAGAATCTTCACGCAAAGAAAGATTTGCCAAGAGATGGAAAAAGAAAGAAAGAAAGAAAGAACACAGTTACTGGTTGAACTCCTTTTATCAGTACCCTAACAAATAATACCTCCTGTGCTTTAAATATTTAATGTGAAACCAAGGATTTATATAGCTTACAAAATGCCAGTGGCTCATTGTCGCTACAGTTTGCATGACAGGGATATTCATATTCAGTTCCACCAACAAAGACAACAGGAATTCCTCCAGGTGCTTGGCTTGCTGCTTCAGTAATCTACTAATTATAGAATCCCTCAGGTAGAACAATGTCATTAATCTGATTAAATTATTTATATTGAGGGAAAGTGAAATCCTATTAGGCCCTTAGTATTTTGGATGCCATACAAGAGAATGAATTTTAGGCCTAGTTTTGGAACCTGGCTGTACAACCTTAAGTATTAGTTTGAATAGCACTTAAATGCTACATTGCTGTTTCTTTTAGATGCCACAGTGGCTGGTCGCTTCCATGAGTAGATATGATTAATCCAAAAGGTGAGCAGTCAAAAATAAAAGGCAAACAAAAAAGAAAATGCTCAAGGAGTACATGACTGGAGAATATGCATAAAATAAAATCAATGTGGAATGTGTACCCAAATAAAAATTGTACATTGTATATATCAAATAATAATTTGTTAATGGACATATCATGCAACATAAGAAAGACCACTATGAAGAAAAGCAGTTTTTTTCAGCACAAAAACAAATAACATAAAGTTACTCCTAATTAGATAGAAAATGAGATAGAAAATGAGCGATAAGCAAAACAAAACATGTTAAATAAAGCTGGTGATAAAGCTGATGAATAAGCCATGAAC